>OY748286.1:1435602-1554888 GCA_963556515.1 Nudaria mundana | reverse complement strand
CAGACGAGTTAGTACAGGAGACAAATCAGCTGCGCAGTTCCGTAGCACCACCGCTGGAATGCCGTCAGGTTCCAGGCCGTTGGTTCAAGTCCCGCCGATGACATCAGTTTTTTCATCACTATATCGTCACCAAAATGGCCGCCAATCCCATGTCATCTTGCGCGGCTTACACTATAGTGTGTAAATATATAATAGTGGTACTAACGCAGCGGCCTCCTCAAACTGTTTCCTCCTGGCATCCTCAGCTCTCCGCTGCTCGTCTGCAAGTCTCTGCTGTCTGGCTATTTCTTCTGCCTTCCGTCTCTCTTCTGTGCAAGCCTCCTTGCGGGCTAGTTCTTGTTTCTTCTGTATAACAAACAAACATACATACATATAATCGCAGATTTTTTAAGTCAAGAAACACTTTTGACATTGACACAAAAACCCGACTTCCGAGTTTCCGGAATGGGACCAAATTGAAATGGGACCACTCAGGAAGCTTTCAATTAAAAAAATCGGTCAAGTGCAAGTCGGACTCGCGCACAAAGGGTTCCGCACTAAAACGGCAAAAAAAATCACGTTTGTTGTGTAGGAGCCCCCTTAAATATTTATTATATTGTTTTTTAGTATTTATTGTTATAGCGGTAACAGAAATACATCATCTGTGAACATTTCAACTTTCGCACTATTTTATTTACTATCACGGTTCATGAGTACACCCATGGTGACAGACGGACGAACAAACAGAAATACAGAGGGGTTCCCATTTTACTCTTTGTGGAACCCTTAAAACGGGAGTAATGTTTTTAAGATAATCATAACATAGTATAAAACAAAGTCG
The DNA here is from genome assembly GCA_963556515.1 of Nudaria mundana. Lineage (NCBI taxonomy): Eukaryota > Metazoa > Arthropoda > Insecta > Lepidoptera > Erebidae > Nudaria > Nudaria mundana. The sequence continues at coordinate 1,554,068 of OY748286.1, read as the reverse complement.
CCCGTTCCCTATGCTTATGCGTATGCTTAGATAGATAGATATGCTTGCGTATGCTTAGATCTTTAAAACTACGCAACGGATTTTGATGTGGCTTTCACCAACGGATAGAGTGGTTCTCGAGGAAGGTTTCTGTATATTTAATTTATCAAGCGGTCCAAGCTGCCGGCTTCCACTAGTATATTATCCAACCTCCTTAAGCCTCTCCAATTTGCCTATATAAGCATGCACCTGCTTCTCCATATGTTCCTTGGCCGCTAACTCCATGGCTACTTTTCTATCTTTCTCTGCCGCCTCTCTTGCTGCAGCTGCGGCAGCCATTTTTTCTTCTCTTTTTCTATAAAAAAAAGGAAAATAAATAACTTTGAGGGTATTTTTGGTATTTTCGGACCAAAAAACGGTAGAAAAGTCATGTCTGTTTTTAGTTTTTGTTGTTACAGAGGCAACAGAAATACATCATCACTTTCTAACTGTCACGGTTCATGAGATACAGCCCAAGACAGACGGACGGACGTACAGCGTAGTCTCAGTAATAGGGTTCCCGTTTTACACTTTTGGGTACAGAACCCTAAAAAAGAAGGTTCTCCATTCGGCTGTTTTTTGTTTGTTTCATAATTTAGATTTTTGAACTGATTTTGAAATTTAGTTTTTTTGTTTCATAATTTTGATTTTTGAACTGATTTTGAAATTTAGTTTTTTTGTTTGTTTCATAATTTTGATTTTTGAACTGATTATGAAATTTAGTTTTTTAATGAAAGCTATCCCATTTTAATTTGGTCCCATTACGACAGTTATTTGGTCTCATCCCGGTAATTGGAAGTCGATTTTTGTGTCAATGTTTGAAGTCTCCCAACCGGTGGTCCGCAGAAACCAAAATATGGTCCGCTTTATTGTTTTTTTTTAATTTGGCGTCGGCGTCGTTAGTAAAACGAAAAGTAACCCAAAACTCAGTTTGGGTTGCATAAAGAACTTCGTTCCTGACGGGGGTCCCCCGACCACACAAGTTTTTATTTTTTATAAGGTAACAATACCGAAGCGTACGTGTTTTTCAATGTTTAATGTTAGATATATAGCAATGTACATTATAATAAGAATTACAATATACATAATTATGTACTAAAAATATTTACACTACAAAATATAGTTTAAAAAATCCTTCTTATCATTGCCGACTGGGTAGGTTCCCAGAATGATGGCACGTTGAATGGCGGTACTTATTCTTGGAACCAGAAAATAGCCAGCCTTCTGGTCCTGGGAAGCATCGATTAAGAATTTAGCAATGTCTCTGTACGCGGCGACGAGTACTCGGACCCCATGACCCCAGAGTCTCTACCCCAAACGACTCAAATATGGAATCACCTCCTAGGTTAGCATATTTATGCCGTTTGAGTCACGTTTTTTATAGATAGTCGTAGATTCTAAATTCGTCATAAAAATTTGTCAGTCTTGTCTTGTCTGTCTTAAAAGTAACCCTGTATAACTATTACTAAAACTATATTAGATAATCTCAAACTCACTTTTTATGCAAGTCCCGTTTAGCCTCAAGCATGGCTTCCTTCTTCTTCCTAGCGTCTTCTCTTTCTCTTTTCGCTTCTGCTTCTTCTCTTGCCTTATTGATGCCACTCACTTCGGAGGCAGACGCGGGAAGAATAGGTTTGGCTGTGGGTGTTGCTGAACGAGGTTTGGCTGTGGGTGTTGCTGAACGAGGTTTGGCTGTGGGTGTTGCTGAACGAGGTTTGCTGAAGAATTACAATATACTGATTATGAAATTTAGTTTTTTAATGAAAGCTATCCCATTTTAATTTGGTCCCATTACGACAGTTATTTGGTCTAATCCCGGTAATTGGAAGTCGATTTTTGTGTCAATGTTTGAAGTCTCCCAACCGGTGGTCCGCAGAAACCAAAATATGGTCCGCTTTATTGTTTAAATAACTCTGTATTAGATTTAAGATGAAATATTTTGGAAAAAAGCCGAACTGAGTTTCTTGAGGACTCTTCTCAGTCTCGTTGCATTTTGGAACCCTCGGTAGTCACAACAACTTTTGACGAATCTAAATAATTTTCTAAAAATTTCAAAGATAATAAACGTTATTTTATTTTATTTTAGTTTTTTTTTAATTTGGCGTCGGCGTCGTTAGTAAAACGAAAAGTAACCTAAAACTCAGTTTGGGTTGCGTAAAGAACTTCGTTCCTGACGGGGGTCCCACGACCGCACAAGTTTTTATTTTTTATAAGGTTACAATACCGAAGCGTACGTGTTTTTCAATGTTTAATGTTAGATATATAGCAATATACATTATAATAAGAATTACAATATACATAATTATGTACTAAAATATTTACACTACAAAATATAGTTTAAAAAATCCTTCTTATCATTGCCGACTGGGTAGGTTCCCAGAATGCTGGCACGTTGAATGGCGGTACTTATTCTTGGAACCAGAAAATAGCCAGCCTTCTGGTCCTGGGAAGCATCGATTAAGAATTTAGCAATGTCTCTGTACGCGGCGACGAGTACTCGGACCCCATGACCCCAGTCTCTACCCCAAACGACTCAAATATGGAATCACCTGCTAGGTTAGCATATTTATGCCGTTTGAGTCACGTTTTTTATAGATAGTCGTAGATTCTAAATTCGTCATAAAAATTTGTCAGTCTTGTCTTGTCTGTCTTAAAAGTAACCCTGTATAACTATTACTAAAACTATATTAGATAATCTCAAACTCACTTTTTATGCAAGTCCCGTTTAGCCTCAAGCATGGCTTCCTTCTTCTTCCTAGCGTCTTCTCTTTCTCTTTTCGCTTCTGCTTCTTCTCTTGCCTTATTGATGCCACTCACTTCGGAGGCAGATGCGGGAAGAATAGGTTTGGCTGTGGGTGTTGCTGAACGAGGTTTGCTGAAGAATTACAATATACTGATTATGAAATTTAGTTTTTTTAATGAAAGCTATCCCATTTTAATTTGGTCCCATTACGACAGTTATTTGGTCTCATCCCGGTAATTGGAAGTCGATTTTTGTGTCAATGTTTGAAGTCTCCCAACCGGTGGTCCGCAGAAACCAAAATATGGTCCGCTTTATTGTTTTTTTTAATTTGGCGTCGGCGTCGTTAGTAAAACGAAAAGTAACCTAAAACTCAGTTTGGGTTGCGTAAAGAACTTCGTTCCTGACGGGGGTCCCACGACCGCACAAGTTTTTATTTTTTATAAGGTTACAATACCGAAGCGTACGTGTTTTTCAATGTTTAATGTTAGATATATAGCAATGTACATTATAATAAGAATTACAATATACATAATTATGTACTAAAAATATTTACACTACAAAATATAGTTTAAAAAATCCTTCTTATCATTGCCGACTGGGTAGGTTCCCAGAATGATGGCACGTTGAATGGCGGTACTTATTCTTGGAACCAGAAAATAGCCAGCCTTCTGGTCCTGGGAAGCATCGATTAAGAATTTAGCAATGTCTCTGTACGCCGCGACGAGTACTCGGACCCCATGACCCCAGAGTCTCTACCCCAAACGACTCAAATATGGAATCACCTCCTAGGTTAGCATATTTATGCCGTTTGAGTCACGTTTTTTATAGATAGTCGTAGATTCTAAATTCGTCATAAAAATTTGTCAGTCTTGTCTTGTCTGTCTTAAAAGTAACCCTGTATAACAATTACTAAAACTATATTAGATAATCTCAAACTCACTTTTTATGCAAGTCCCGTTTAGCCTCAAGCATGGCTTCCTTCTTCTTCCTAGCGTCTTCTCTTTCTCTTTTCGCTTCTGCTTCTTCTCTTGCCTTATTGATGCCACTCACTTCGGAGGCAGACGCGGGAAGAATAGGTTTGGCTGTGGGTGTTGCTGAACGAGGTTTGGCTGTGGGTGTTGCTGAACGAGGTTTGCTGAAGAATTACAATATACTGATTATGAAATTTAGTTTTTTAATGAAAGCTATCCCATTTTAATTTGGTCCCATTACGACAGTTATTTGGTCTCATCCCGGTCATTGGAAGTCGATTTTTGTGTCAATGTTTGAAGTCTCCCAACCGGTGGTCCGCAGAATCCAAAATATGGTCCGCTTTATTGTTTTTTTTTAATTTGGCGTCGGCGTCGTTAGTAAAACGAAAAGTAACCCAAAACTCAGTTTGGGTTGCATAAAGAACTTCGTTCCTGACGGGGGTCCCCCGACCACACAAGTTTTTATTTTTTATAAGGTAACAATACCGAAGCGTACGTGTTTTTCAATGTTTAATGTTAGATATATAGCAATGTACATTATAATAAGAATTACAATATACATAATTATGTACTAAAAATATTTACACTACAAAATATAGTTTAAAAAATCCTTCTTATCATTGACGACTGGGTAGGTTCCCAGAATGCTGGCACGTTGAATGGCGGTACTTATTCTTGGAACCAGAAAATAGCCAGCCTTCTGGTCCTGGGAAGCATCGATTAAGAATTTAGCAATGTCTCTGTACGCGGCGACGAGTACTCGGACCCCATGACCCCAGTCTCTACCCCAAACGACTCAAATATGGAATCACCTGCTAGGTTAGCATATTTATGCGGTTTGAGTCACGTTTTTTATAGATAGTCGTAGATTGGGACGGTCTACGCGATTATTTTGCGTCCGTCCCCTGGAGCCAGCGCTGCTTTGTAGGAAAGGCTCCTTCGGATAGTGCTTCTGCTATTGCTGGCGAGATCAGTTTAGGGATGGATTATTACATCCCTTTCACTGATGTCGCCAGTATCCGCAGAGCCCGTCCCTGGTTCGGGCGAGATTGTGCCAAAGCTGTTCGACAAAAACAGTCGGCATATCGCGCCTGGATCAGGGCCCGGGCTGTGCGCGACCCAAACGTGGGCCACCTCAAAGCAGCGTACAACCGGGCCACAAAGTCGAGTAAGAGGGCCTTTAAGAGAGCGGATGCCCAGCGCGTCGCGCGGCTTGGTCAGGAGCTCACTTCCCATCCCACGGGCAGCCGTGGATTCTGGCAACTGGCCAAAGCCGTGCAATCTAACTTTTGTCAGCCCTCGCTGCCACCGCTGCGTTACCCAGATGGAACACTGGCTCACAAAGCCCAAGAGAAAGCGGATATGCTCGCAGACCTCTTTGCGGCTAATTCCCGGGTCGACGACCGTGGCCTGCAGCCCCCCGCCATCGCCAACTGTGGCCACACAATGCCTGATATTGTTATCAGGCAATGTGATGTACGGGCAGTGCTGCGGTCACTCGACACGCGGAAAGCCAGTGGCCCTGACGGCATTCCGGCGGTGGTGCTACGAAAATGTGCAGCTGAGTTGTCTCCAGTATTAACGCGTCTGTACCGCCTGTCATACTCTTCAGGGCTCGTGCCGGAGGTCTGGAAGGAGGCGAACGTACAACCGATCCCCAAGAAAGGGGATCGGTCCGATCCAGGCAACTATCGACCCATAGCTGTCACCTCAGTCATTTGCAAGGTGCTTGAGCTCCTTATAAATAAGCAGCTCATGCAATTCCTAGAGGATCACTCGCTAATCAATGATCGACAATACGGCTTCAGGCCAAAGCGATCAACGGGTGATCTTCTGGCATTCGTAACGCATGTCTGGGGTGGGGCTATGGAAAGGCACGGCGAGTCCTTGGCTATTAGCCTGGACATCGCCAAAGCCTTCGATAGGGTCTGGCATGCTTCGCTCCTTTCCAAGCTTCCGGCATATGGTCTACCTCCTCAACTGTGCAGCTGGATTGCCAGCTTTTTAAACGAGCGCCGAGTGCGGGTCCTCTGCGATGGCCAGGCTTCTCGCTTCTTGCAAGTGAATGCCGGGGTACCGCAGGGGTCCGTACTATCACCAACTCTCTTTCTTCTGCATATCAATGATATGCTATCCCTCGGGAACATTCATTGCTATGCAGATGACAGCACACTGCACGGGAGTTACTCGGTTCGTCCGACGGCGGGGCGATCTGAGATTGAGGAGGAGAGACGACGACTCGTGGCTGATCTCGACCGTAACCTCGACAGTATCTCTCAATGGGGTACCGAGAACCTGGTCGAGTTCAATGCCCGCAAAACACAGGCGTGTGCATTTACTGCGAAGAAATCCCCTTTCCTTCCCCTACCCTCTCTTCAGAATGCATTATTACCAATGAAGGACAACCTTGATATCCTTGGCATAGACGTTCGTCGAGAGCTCAATAATAAAAACTACATCGAAAGATGTATAGGGCTAGCTTCGCGGAAACTAGGAATACTGAATAAGGTAAAGAGATTCTTTACACCGGACCAGAGGTGTCTGCTGTACAAGACGCAGATTAGACCCTGCGTCGAATACTGCTCTCACCTCTGGGACGGCTCCGCGAAGTATCTGCTGGACGCTCTCGACGCTATGCAGCGACGGGCTATCCGTATTATTGGTTGTCCGGAGGTAACGGGAAGCCTTGAGCCGCTAGCTCAGCGCCGAACAATAGCTTCCTTGGCCGCATTCTACCGTATTTACCACGGCGAGTGTTCTGAAGAGCTCTTCAATCTGATCCCACCCTCTTCCTTCCGATCCCGAACGACTCGTGCCGGGCAGAGATGCCACCCCCACACAGTGGATAGCATGTTCGCGAGAACCGAACGTTTTAAACGTTCGTTTCTCTGCCGAACGATAGTGGCCTGGAACGCCCTGCCTGTGCACGTGTTTCCTCCCACATATAATCCTGGGTTCTTCAAGCGGAGCGTGAAGAGGCACATCAGTAGGTCGTCAAGTTGAGGGCCACTCTCAATAGTAATGTGTGCTGTGAGAGTGGCCCACAATCGCTAGACGTCGTCACGACTTACCACCAGGCGGGCGGCGTCAATTTGGCGAACCAAATTTAAAAAAAAAAAAAAAACAAAAAAAAAAAAAAGATTCTAAATTCGTCATAAAAATTTGTCAGTCTTGTCTTGTCTGTCTTAAAAGTAACCCTGTATAACTATTACTAAAACTATATTAGATAATCTCAAACTCACTTTTTATGCAAGTCCCGTTTAGCCTCAAGCATGGCTTCCTTCTTCTTCCTAGCGTCTTCTCTTTCTCTTTTCGCTTCTGCTTCTTCTCTTGCCTTATTGATGCCACTCACTTCGGAGGCAGACGCGGGAAGAATAGGTTTGGCTGTGGGTGTTGCTGAACGAGGTTTGCTGAAGAATTACAATATACTGATTATGAAATTTAGTTTTTTAATGAAAGCTATCCCATTTTAATTTGGTCCCATTACGACAGTTATTTGGTCTCATCCCGGTAATTGGAAGTCGATTTTTGTGTCAATGTTTGAAGTCTCCCAACCGGTGGTCCGCAGAAACCAAAATATGGTCCGCTTTATTGTTTTTTTTAATTTGGCGTCGGCGTCGTTAGTAAAACGAAAAGTAACCTAAAACTCAGTTTGGGTTGCGTAAAGAACTTCGTTCCTGACGGGGGTCCCACGACCGCACAAGTTTTTATTTTTTATAAGGTTACAATACCGAAGCGTACGTGTTTTTCAATGTTTAATGTTAGATATATAGCAATGTACATTATAATAAGAATTACAATATACATAATTATGTACTAAAAATATTTACACTACAAAATATAGTTTAAAAAATCCTTCTTATCATTGCCGACTGGGTAGGTTCCCAGAATGATGGCACGTTGAATGGCGGTACTTATTCTTGGAACCAGAAAACAGCCAGCCTTCTGGTCCTGGGAAGCATCGATTAAGAATGACCCATGACCCCAGAGTCTCTACCCCAAACGACTCAAATATGGAATCACCTCCTAGGTTAGCATATTTATGCCGTTTGAGTCACGTTTTTTATAGATAGTCGTAGATTCTAAATTCGTCATAAAAATTTGTCAGTCTTGTCTTGTCTGTCTTAAAAGTAACCCTGTATAACTATTACTAAAACTATATTAGATAATCTCAAACTCACTTTTTATGCAAGTCCCGTTTAGCCTCAAGCATGGCTTCCTTCTTCTTCCTAGCGTCTTCTCTTTCTCTTTTCGCTTCTGCTTCTTCTCTTGCCTTATTGATGCCACTCACTTCGGAGGCAGACGCGGGAAGAATAGGTTTGGCTGTGGGTGTTGCTGAACGAGGTTTGCTGGCTGAACTGGATATCTGGGATTTAGAACAAAGTTTCAAAATATAAATTTATTTTTCACTAAGGCCGGATTCGACCACACTCAAAGTTACACTAGTGTTCAACTATCACGGCAATAATTATACTCAGACTGAAGTTTGTGAGATAGTTTTGTAGTTTTAGTGTAGTGTTAGTATCGGATAATACATTGACACTGTATTATCCGATAAAATTAAACTTTTTGACATTTCCAAGTAGCGTTTGTACAAATAACATCCCACATGGAGTTCGATTTTTGCTGGGCGCGTGCCTGGTGACTTTTTAGGTTACCTCTGGCGCTCCGCAAAAATCGGGTTCCAGACACTCAATTGCAATACCAAACAACGTTTCTTTGTCCCGCACCGTGACCTAGTTAAGTAATTAGTTATTCAGTGCGGGAAATATCAAGCATTACCTTGACATTGGGGAAATCATCAGGACAAAAACCCTAGGCTCTTCAACCCCCATTGCAGAATCTTTGTTAAAAGCAAACGTTCCTTGTTGTAACGTTATATTTAAATTCAGTAAAGTTAACATAAACACCATCTTAAAAACTTTTAAATCTTTAAATATCAAGAAAACAGCTGACCTCTGGGGCATCTCTGTGTATTTAGTAAATTCTTTTATTGAAATGGTTGCTCCTGAACTAGTAATAATATTTAATAATTGTGTTGATAGTGGTGTGTTCCTTGATTTAATGAAATCTAGTAAATTAATTTCCCTGTTTAAATCGGGTAGTACTTCAGATCCGTCCAATTTCCGTCCCATTTCTGCACTACCTACATTTAGTAAAATTTTTGAAAAAATTATGCTTAATCTAATGCAAAATCACTTTTACGTTAATAAACTATTACATACTAAACAATTCGGTTTCACTCGTGGTCGGTCCACCACTGATGAATTAAATGAATTAAATTATTAGAGTGTATATACAGGGCCTGGGATGAGTCATATGATGCTTATGGTGTATTCTGTGACTTATCTAAGGCCTTCGATTGCGTTCAACACCAGACTTTAATTAAGAAACTTGATCATTACGGAATCCGGGGGACGGCCTTGAATTTCGTCAATTCTTACTTAAGTGATAGGGTCCAGAAAGTAGTGATCAATGGTAAACAGTCACCTGGTTCTCCTGTAGCAATAGGGGTACCGCAGGGTTCAATTTTGGGCCCTTTTCTTTTTCTAGTATATATTAATGATCTCCCTCACCTCATAAGAGACGACCACGAGGTAGTTTTGTTTGCTGATGACACTTCTTTAATATTTAAAGTTAAACGTGGACAGCGCGAACTTGACGATGTAAACATTGCCCTCTCTAGGATAGTCCACTGGTTTTGTGCTAATAATTTATTATTAAATGAAAATAAAACTAAATGTGTAAGATTCACCTTACCTAATGTAAGACTTGTTAAAACCAGTGTTAAGGTTAGGGATGATATAATAGAATTGGTCGATGACACTGTCTTTCTGGGCATAACGTTAGACTCCAAATTGCAATGGGGGCCTCATATCGGGAAAATTTCGGCCAGGCTTAGTTCAGCAGCCTATGCTGTCAAAAAGATCCGACAACTTACAGACATTAAAACGTCGCGTCTTGTCTACTTCAGCTACTTCCACAGTATCATGACATATGGCATACTACTGTGGGGTAACGGTGCCGATATTGAATGCATCTTTGTGTTGCAGAAGAGGGCTGTCCGGACTATCTATGGAAGGGGTCTCGTAAGTCGTTAAGAGATAAGTTTAAGCATATTAACATCCTTACAGTGTATTCACAGTATATTTATGAAATTTTATTGTATACCCACAAGAACAAAAGTAAATTTGTGAAAAATAGTGATAATCATAATCTAAACTTAAGAAATAAGGATAAACTGGCTGTTCCTAAATTTAGGCTTCATAAAGTGAGTAATTCTTTTGCGGGGAACTTTATTCGAATGTACAATACATTGACAACCGAAATAGCAAATTTATCTGTTAATAAATTTAAAAAACTAATAAAACGTATATTGTGCCATAAAGCTTATTATAGTATTAATGATTTCTTAGATGACAAGGCTGCCTGGTTGTAACACGAATTGCTCCTTTCTAAATAACTCTGTATTAGATTTAAGATGAAATATTTTGGAAAAAAGCCGAACTGAGTTTCTTGAGGGCTCTTCTCAGTCTCGTTGCATTTTGGAACCCTCGGTAGAGGCACACCAACTTTTAACGAATCTAAATAATTTTCTAAAAATTTCAAGGTAATAAACGTTATTTTATTTTATCTTATTTTATTTTATCATTGACGGAGCCACGTTTTTAAAAAAAGAAGAACATCCCACATGTTCTAGTTGGAGTAAAATTTTCACCGTGATAGTTTAACATTATTAGGCCGGCCTAAGACAATGAAAAAAAATAATCAGCTATATTACAATTTTTAAACCTTGCGATGAAACGTTGATGAAAGGCAACAAAATCTACGTGCCAGCCGCTGTGGCACAGCTAATTAAAGTCCTGGGCATCTCGGAATCATTAATTATAATAATAATAGGAATGCCCTATTAAGCCCTATTCTAATCACTGTCGTCTGTAATATACATGGATGATATGTTGTAAAAGTCCGAATAAGACATACTAGTTATCCCAGCGAACTTTGTATCGCCTAAAATATAAAAATATATATATATATATATATATATATATACAAGGTGTCCCAAAACTCAACGACAATCTGGGACCGGATGAAAGGCCAAGTTACTCAGTTCAGCGGTAATAGACATTTTTTCAAAAAAGTTGAAATTCGACACCCTTGGTCGCATTTTCAAGTCCTGTGATCACCAATGTCACAATTTCGCTGTGATTTTTTTAATTTCGTATTCTTCATTAACGATGCTATTAATCGCAACTACAAATTAATGCAAAAAAAAAATTGTTAACTTACTAAAATAGGTTAAGTTGTAGTGAGTCATGGTTCACAAAAATATTGTTAATTAACTTTGACACTTAATTTTGAAAAAAAAAAATGTACTACACTACCCTTGGAGAGTTATTTCAGAAGATGGCGCATTTAATCAAGATTTCAAAATGGTGCAACACTAGCCACTTTTCTTGCTATTAAAAATTTTATTTCTTATTTTTTGCAAATTGAGCTCATTTTGAACAACTTAACATTAGGAATGTTTGTTACTAAAATTTGTTATTTTTTTGTTTCTGGTCTGAAATAAAATTATTATTTATAGCAAAGAGGTAATTGAGTCAGTTAATAACCAATCTTATTGTAAAAAAACATATTAATAATAATTATAAAAACAATGAACGAACCATCGTAAAACTTTTATTTAATTATTCTCCTTAAACTAAAGTAAATGTTCGAATTGTTCGCCTCCGGTACGAATACAGGCTCTGCAACGCCTTACAAAAGACCTTTTCATCTCTCATGCTCTGAAAGTGGGTCATTACTTACCTAATATGCGGGTTGAAAGTTATACATTTCGGCCCTAGGGCGGAAAAGTAAAACAAAAATCAGCATATCTTGAGGCGATGGCATAAAACGTATACAGCCAAAGTTTTATTTATTTTATTTATTTGTTTAAACTTTTTGCACAAACACGTACAATGGCGGACTTAATGCCTTTAGGCATTTTCTACCAGTCAACCTTGAGGTGATACAGAAATAATGCTCAGGTAGGTGCTCATTCTTATTAGGAGAGTGAGATGGTACAAATAAATACAACACTAAATACACATATAGGTATATAAATTACATATAATAAATACTTAATATATAAATACATACTTAATATATAAATACATACTATAAGTAATAAAATATATATTTCTATTTGTATAAACTACAAAGTATAAGTAAGTCGGTTTGCCTGTGCGTTGATGTAAATCTGGCAGACTTTTTTATTGAAAGTAGGACGGGTATTGCATAACCTGACCTCGGGAGGAAGTACATTCCAAAGGAGAATGGCTTGGACAAAAAATGAGGAATGAACAAGGGCCGAATTGTGATTAGGACAGAGAAGGAGGCGGTTGTTAGAGGAATGTAGGTTTTTACTGTGGGTATCGCATAGTAGTTGAAAGTGAGGTGTTAAGTAGGTGGGAGCATAGGGAGAATAAGGAAGAGAGAAAAGAGTTGTGACAGCATGTAGACTGTGCCGTTGACGTATTGCCAACCAGCCCAGTTCTGTACGATATGCTGAGACATGATCATACTTGCGAAGACAATAGACGAATCGAATGCAATAGTTGAGAAGGCGGTCAAGTTTGTTGAGCAGATCTGCATTCAGACCGATATAGCATACATCACCATAGTCTATAATTGGGAAAATTTTGAAGTCTGTACAAGCGCTGCCTTGGTTTTGGACGGTAAGAAATTTTTCAGGCGATAAAGTGCTCGTAACGTTCCCGTCACCTTCTGGGCTACACTAGTGACTTGAGCTCTCCAGCTTAGATTGGCATCAAAGTGTAAGCCCAAGTTCTTGACACTCTTGGCAACAGGTATGGATTTTGACTTGTAAAAAAGATGCAGTAAATCTACAACATTCAGCCTACCCAACATACGACTGGAGCCTATCAATATGGCCTGACATTTGCCAGGATTCACTTCCAACCCGAACCGGTCGCACCAGTCACTTAAAGCGTTTAAGTCAGCATTTACTCTGTGAATGGCTTGCGGGAGGTTGTCTACACTAGCATGGCTGTAAATTTGTAAGTCGTCTGCATACAAGTGATACGCACACTGAAGATCTGAAGCGATTGCATTAATGAAAGTAGAAAATAAAAGAGGAAAAAGTATACCGCCTTGAGGTACGCCGGAGTTGAGATTACACCAAGCTGACGACATGTCATCGGTGCGAACCGACTGCTGGCAACCCCGAAGATAAGAGAAGAACCATTCCAATACGTCAGACGAGAACCCAATGCGCTTAAGGATAGCTTGCAGGATGTCAGGATCGACACAATTGAATGCATTGGTGAAATCCACCAAAACTAACACCGTAATCCCGCCCGTCTCCATAGCATCCCTTATGTCATTAGTCTCTTTCAGAAGGGCTGTAGTGGTACTATGGCCGCGTCTGAAACCGGATTGTAAGGGGTTTAAGATGTTATTGATCCGCATAAAATGTGTTAACTGTTTATGTACACAGGCCTCAAGATCTTTAGACAGAAAGTTCGATAGTCAATACAACATTCTGGTTTTTGAATGATCATAAACAAAAAAAGAGTTGGGTTACAATAAAATAAAACGTAAATAGCACAAACAATAATTATTTGGACAGTTATACCTTAAAATACTGAGTATTTTATAGTATTGACTTTTAGTAGAAACTCCGACCAAACCTGGCTAAATCGACCGCGGTTACGCGTCAAATCATAAAAAATACTCTATAAGTGTAAGAAAATAACTGAAGTAATTAAAAAAAGACCATTTTGTATGGAAAAATATAACCAAAAGACTTGCCTGCCCTGAAAAAAGTGCGAATGAAAAACAAAAATAAAAAAAAAGGCGGGAAGTACACAGTACTTGATACGTGATCAATCTCTATTGTTATATTTGTTTTATTTGACTTTTATTTGCTTTCCTCGTATTCGAAATGAAAAGTAGAGTGTTTAACTCGGGTGAAAACACCCATTTCTGCCTCGGAACTATTCTCGTCAGAAATGTGATGCTTTCTTCCCTTGGTTAACAATCTACTATTTCACCAGTCGTGCAAAACTCCTTGCATTTATTTCTTCTGACGCTGCATCAATTTTCTGGCGAAGTTCTGATAGATTTTGTATTGGTTTTGAATAGACTTTTTCTTTTATGCATAGTAAAAATCAGCATATCTATCATCTACCTGCTACGGTGGCATAATGGTACTATGTACGGACGGCCACGCACGAGGTTTCGGGTTCGATTCCCGGGTCTGGTGGAAAATGTATAATTCTCTTGAGAATTTTACCCAGATAATTATCCCAGTCTGGAACTTGTGCCCGGTAAATGGCAATAGGCTCGCCCCCTATTACATGGGACCTAACATAGCTGGCGAGATGTGGGTGTGCTTGCACACCTCTGCCTACCCCTTCGGGGAAAAGGCGTGATGCTATGTTATGTTATGTTATGTTAAAAAAAGTCAACTGGATTTAGATCGGGGGAACGAGGAAGCCATAAAATTGAACCACTGCGTCCGATCCATCTGTCAGGATATTCTTGACAGACTGTCAGCGTCACTAACTATCTCATTCTATCACTTTTGTTCATCACACACACTCGAGACCCCGATCTGTTAATACAAAAAAGTATCAATTATTATTTTTGAAATAAGCTCAATTTGCAAAAAATAAGTTTGTTTAGTTTTATTGCCAGGTTCTTTCTCTCGGTTCTACTTATTGCTTTGCGAATCTGGCAGTACATGTAAATATAGAAGCAATGACATGTTTTATTTTAAGTACTTACTGACGTTTGTAAGAGCCATTTAGTGACCTATACAAATAAATAATAAATTTTGAAATTTTGATTAAATGCGCCATCTTCTGAAATAACTTGCCAAGGGTAGTGTAGTACATTTTTTTTCAAAATTAAGTGTTAAAGTTAGATAACAATATTTTTGTGAACCATGACTCACTACAACTTAACCTATTTTATTAAGTTAACAATGTTTTTTGCGTTAATTTGTAGTTGCGATTAATAGCATCGTTAATGAAGATTACGAAATTAAAAAAATCACAGCGAAATCGTGATATTGGTGATCTCAGGACTTGAAAATGCGACCAAGGGTGTCGAATTTCAACTTTTTGAAAAAATGTCTATTATCACTGAACTGAGCGACATGGATTTTTTTTTCCCAGAACTGGTGTAACTTGGCCTTTCATCCGGTCCCAGATTATCGTTGAGTTTTGGGACACCCCGTATATTTATAAAATAAAACAAAATATATTTGTAAAATATATAAAATAAAAATAAATATATTATATTAAATATATAAAAAAAATGTATGTAAATTGAAAAACGCGACAGACGGACAGACAAATTGTCGTATTAAATATATAGATTTATAACAGAACTATCTATTCTATCAATGTTGACAAATGGTTGACAACTAAGGTACTAAATGTTGACCTGTACCATGAAACACGCAACGACAGCTCTCGTCGACCAACTCACGTCAGTACTGGGTACGTGTGATAAGGACAGAGATAATAATCGCTCGCTATCGCAATGTAACATGGTAACAGTATGTTCTCATCTCGGCCTTACTTTAGAAGAATATGTGTGTTTGTTACCTGTTTCCCGTTAAAAAATATCATGTTGTTCATCTTAGCGAGTGTCTCAGCAGACAGTCCCGGTTTCACTATCCTGTCTGGAGGTATTTGAGTTATTGGCTCTTCTTCCTGTAATGTTAGATTACTATTATGCTACCGTAAAAATCCGTTTTTAGTTAAAACCCCTTGTAACTAGGAAGAACGCGTGGTAGCTAAAGACCTTTGAAACAAGGTAGGCCCTGTAACTAAGAACGCGTTAGTTACTCAACGCGTTGTAACTTAATACTCTTACAGTAACACATACATGATTAAACTAAGCTATAAGCTTGTGCAATGGGATCTAGACAGCTGATAAACACACTTATGTACTTTCTAAATATACATAGAAAGCACCTAAACTCCGAAACTAACATTTGTGGATCGCACAAATATTAGATTCGACTTTGAATATTAGATTCGATAGCGACGGATGAAAGACAATTGCATGTAGCGGAGATGCGAATGTTAAGATGGAGGTGTGGTGTGACAAGAATGGATAGGGTAAGGAACGAGTGTATTAGAGGAAGTTTGGAAGTTGCACCAGTGAATGAAAAATTGAGAAGCGAGCGGCTGTCATGGTACGGAC
Organism: Nudaria mundana; assembly: GCA_963556515.1. Classification (NCBI taxonomy): domain Eukaryota; kingdom Metazoa; phylum Arthropoda; class Insecta; order Lepidoptera; family Erebidae; genus Nudaria; species Nudaria mundana. The sequence continues at coordinate 1,538,108 of OY748286.1, read as the reverse complement.
ATGTTATTACAATACACAATATTATTTTAGAGTCTATGGTACAATATTCTTCGTCAGTATTAACTGAAGCGTCATTTGTCTGTACTTGCGATGCGTTTGTTTGAGTCGTCATTGGTTTGGACTATTGGCAGTTACTTTTCAGTTCAGTGATTATGTCCTAGAAAACCCCAAAACAGCAATTCAAACCTAAAATATCTCGTTAAGAAGAACAATGTCGTACAGTTCAGCTAAAGGACTTGTATTTGGTCCAGCATGATGTTTTCACTAATTCACTAATTCACTTCACATTTCACATTTATAATATAATATTTATCCATTAAATTCACTGTGAGTCTAACACAGACCTGCATACTTGTTCTGTGATAGTCTCACAATGAAATGTGAAGTACTTTGGAAAATGCCATAGAGCGAAACCGGTCACGTCAATACCAATAAAGTATTTATTAGTAGAATATAAAGTAAGAAATACAAGTGAGTTATTTCATAATGTATTACTATATGTTCCACCAAGTGCCGACAATCGAAAGCATAAATTATATAGTCAGATAGCTACACTTTCACGGGACTTTGACCGACAGACACAAATCACGTCTTTATTCCGTGTGAGGTAGACAGAGTGACTGGTGAAACGGGGGCGTCATAAGAGCTTACAGTACCCGTTGATAAATATTGCACATCGACCTTTGGAAAGAGACAATCGGCTAATTTCGGCTTCGTAGAGCATTATCTCTGTCGCTCCAACCTTTGTGACGTTTTGTCAGACGTTGTTCAAGTGCGATAGAGTGCGGTCTGTAAGTATGTGCTGTTTGTATTTCGTGCGACAGAGATAACACTCTACGAAGCCGAAATTAGCCGATTGTCTCTTTCCAAAGGTCGATGTGCAATATTTATCCCCGGGTACTGTAGTTACTTCGTTAGCCACACGTTATAGCTGGCGAGCCTATCCGCCGTTTCCGGGGAGTATATTTGCCAGAGCCTCGTCCGTTTGTATGTTTGTGTTGGTTGAACACTTGGACCCTGGAGATGTTGGTAGGATCCCTTAGTTTGCCACCCCACACACAAAACGCACACATATCACCGGCTATATCCCCGAAGGGGTAGGCAGAGATGCGTTACACACCCACAATTTGCCAGTATTTTTAGTCCCACGTAATGGGGGGCCAGCCTATTGCCGAATGAATTTAATAATAAGTAGAAGCTATTTTGAAAAAAAAATTTGAAACCCGTTGATTTGCGATGAAATGTTGATGAAATTCAACAAAAGCTTACGTGACAGCCGCTGTGGCACAGCCAATTACAGTCCTGGGCGTCTGACTGTTATTATATAACCTACTAGCTGTGCCCGCAACTTCGTCTGCGTGGAATAGTGACTTTTGGTAGAATTTTTAATTAATATTGTCGATAGAAAAGTAAATTAGTATGTACAAATAGAAGTTCAAATATTTTCCTGGTGTACAATAAAGAGCGTTTTACTTTACTTTCACTTTAGAAGAGACATAAAATTTGAAAGTTTTATACAGTTTCATGGAGTAGGTATAGTACCTTAGTATAAAGAAATTTATATACCAACTTTTATTTTGGTATTTTAATAAAAATGATACAGTAATGGGATTGTTGCAGGGTGTAAAGAAGAAATTCAAAGTACTTCTGCATACACAATATTTTTAGCTTGCTTTTCTGGCGGTAAAAGAATATATTGGTTTTCTCCGCAACCTGATCTAGATAACGCAACGTAAAGCTGTCCGTGTGAAAAGCACTCATCACGTAAATCTATACCAACATGCTAAAATGTTTGCCCCTGGGCTTTATTTATAGTTACGGCAAAATATATCTTAACGGGAAATTGTATCCTTTTGAAGTTAAAAGGCAAATCATTAGGTATCATTGGTATTCTAGGTATAAGTACCGTTTGACCAACTGCTGGGCCAGTCAAAACTATAGCACCGATCACATTGTCGCGAACAAATTGAACTTGGAGTCTGGTGGTTACATAAATTCGGAGGTTTAAGGTTTCGTAGTAATATAATGGGAGTACCAGTTTTTATTTTATGCAATGGGGGGAAGGCCACTCGGATTTAAGGAATGTAAAAATTCTTGTGGAAAATGTACTGCGTCTTCTTGATCCATTACATTATCTATGGAAATATAATGAACACTGTCTCCTGGAAGTTTAGTAAGTATTAGATCATTGATATTCTCAACACTACTATTTCTAGCTGCTAATATTGCTCTTTGACACATCCACTGCTAATCTTTATTTAGTACTTGGACAACATCGGGGTAGACTTTCGAGATTAATTCTTCAATGGTGGTTACTTTTTCACCTAAATCCGGATCTACATCAATTTTGTTTGCCAAATGAGGTACTTTCCTGTCTCCAATTAAAAGCAACTTTGTAGTAAAATGTGTACTCCCTCCACCTAAATGTGCTCTCATATTGGTTGATAGTTTAAGAGTATAAACGAACTTCCATAAATGGAAAGTTTTCAAGCAAGACTACACAATATCAGCTCTTGTTCCTCTAACAATCACCGGCAGCGTTTGTCGAAAATTACCAGCAAACATGACAGTGATTCCACCCATGAGTTTGTCACAGCTTCTAATATCCCTTAGAGTCCTATCCAAGCCTCTACATGAGCTCTACGAATCATTGTGCATTCATACCATATTATACTGACATCTTGCAACACTTTTCCTAAAGGACCATTTTTCCGAATAGAACACACGCTATCTTTCTGCAGAGAAACAGTAAGAGGCAATTTAAAAGTTGAATGAGCTTGCGTCCACCTGCTAGTAAAGTTGCAGCGATCCCCGATGATGCAACGGCTAAAGCTATTTTTCCTTGAGATCGTACTTTCGTTAATATTAAATTAGTAAGAAAAATCTTGCCAGTGCTCACCAGGGGCATCCAAAAAAAAATATTCCCGTCATTAAAACGAACACTATTAATTACACAATTGTAAGCCGTAAGCTGGTCATCCACTAATTTAGGTTCATTTTCAGATAAATATTCAGTTAATTTATTTATGTCATATGGTTTTCGCAAAGCTTCTTTTAACGAATCTATATTACTATCTGAACTATTTCTACTCGCTGCGGGGAGCCCAAAATCAGTTAAAGATTTATCAGACATCTCATGAATCTTATCTTCAATCATTATAAGCCCTTCATTGTATATGTTATCATTATAGTCTAAAGTTACATCCTAATAAATCATTGCGAAATTTATTCCATAGCTCGAAAGGATCAGATGGCTGACAAAATATGAGGATGATGGTAAATAATTCTCTTAATTTTATGACTGGCTCTGATATAACAGCATCTGATAGAGTATATTCCCAGTGCTGATCTCCTTCTAGTAAACCTAATTTCTAGCATGCACCTTGAAATGTCTGTGAAATAATACCATAAAAGGACGTCGTCGTCCGCCTTCAAAATACACTTGACATTGACAATACATTTTGACTAAATCTATAATATCTCTTAAGATATTCGTTGAAATCAAATGATGCCAAGGACTAATTTGTTCTAAATTAAATTCTTATGACGTATAGCGTATTTGTTTGGATAAGGATTAATATCGTAAGTATAAAAATAGCTTTGCTAACCATGAGTTGTTTTGAAACAATTTTGATTGCTATAAATTACGTTATAGTGCGTTAACCCTAAGAGGTAGATATAAGCCATCGCGGACTTTTTTATAGAACTTTTTAAGGCAAATAAATTCGTAGTACACGATTTTAACGTTACTTTAACCATTTAAACAGCGTATGCCACGGAGGCTCCCAAAAAAAAATATTTTCCCCCGTTTTTGAAACATATATCATTGCTGCTCGGCTCCTACTCGTCGTAGCGTAATGTTATATAGCCTATAGCCATCCTGGATAAATGTATTACATAACTTAAAAAGATTTTTTCTATTCGGACCAGTACTTTCTGAGATTAGCGCGTTCAAACAAACAAACAAACAAACTCTTCAGCTTTATAATATTAGTATAGATATTAATATTAGTTGAGTTGAGTACGATGATGATAGCAGATACAGTAAAAACGATAAGGACACAGGTTACATTTCTTCTCGATGATAATAAAGTCGGAACGTCGTCGATGATAATAAAGTCGAACGGAACTAACGTCAAAATAGGCGTACTTCAGAGATCAATTCTAGGGCCTTTTCTCTTCTTGGTTTATGACTTGCCTTGCATGATCGAGGCACAAGCTGGCATAGTAATGTTCGCGGATGATACATCACTTATATTCAAAGTAAATCGGCATAGTACAGATGCGAATAATGTTAATAATATTTTAAATGATATTTCAAATTGGTTTTCTACAAACAACCTATTGTTGAATGCAGAAAAGACCAAATGCGTTAAATTTACAATGCCCAATGTCAGACAAGCAAACGTCCATGTCGTGCTGGGTAGCCAAAGGTTAGAATTTGTAAATAATACTACCTTTTTAGGAATAACAACAGATTCTAAATTACAATGGGGTGACCATATCACCATTTTAGCTAATAAGCTTAGCTCTGCTGCATATGCTGTGAGACGGATTAGGCAGTTGACAGAAGTAGCTACTGCTAGGCTAGTTTACTTTGGTTACTTCCATAGCTTGATATAGAAACAATTTTTGTATTACAAAAGAGGGCAGTCCGTGCCATTTATTGTTTAGGTAAGAGAGATTCTCTTAGGGAGCTATTTAAAGATATTAATGTTTTAACTGTACCTTCCCACTATATATTTGATAACATACTGTATGTCAGGAAACATATATTTAGCTATACTAAAGTAAGTGACGTTACAGACAAAATCTACGTAATAAAAATAAACTACTCCCTCCGTGTTATCGGCTTAGCAAGGTTAGTCATTCTTTCAAGGGGGCAGGTATACGCTTTTATAATAAATTGCCTGAATCGGTCCTTTGTATGCCCGACAATAAATTTAAAAACTTTATAAAGACCACTTTATGTCAAAAAGCATATTATAAGACAGTTGATTACCTTAATGATAAAAGTGTCTGGCTTGAGAATGGTGCAGGCGCCTCCTAAAATGCCGTAATAGGCTTGTGTCCCAAATTTCAAAAATTGATTAAATCTGCTGTTTTGAATCTATATAGTCACAAAAATGTATTATTTTGATTTAAAACAATCATTTACATAGTTTATTTTGCGATCTAAAAAATGTATTTAAATTGGTAACGAAAACGCTCCAATCTGTCATAGCGCCTTGGGTGATGTCACACGTTGCGAAACAAATCAAAATGTGTTTGACGAAGCTATCCTGAACAAAAAACGCTATAAATTTGTCGTCTCATCGTAATATAAATATACAAGCGCAAGATCGCTTATTAGTTATAGTTTTTCAAGACCAAAAGGTCAAAAGCGCCGTGAATATTCCAAAAACATGTCACTTGTAAGGATTATACACTATAGACTGGTCATGCATAGCTTTTTACCTACGACGGAACGGAGATGGTATATGGGTTTGGGGTGAGAGGATGTTTGTGCAAGTACATGTTGCCATTTTTCTCCAAAACTACTATTACACCATTACCATTACATTTCATTTAATTTCCAAAATTACAATATAGCTGCTACTTTTTATTAAATTCATTCGGCCATTTTGGACATAACCCATTATAAATGTGCCCGGTGACGGCAATAGGCTTGCCCCATATAACGTGGGACTAAAATACTGGCAGATTGTGGGTGTGTAATGGTGCCTTACCCAGGCAATGATGGGCCCGGCACTACTTTATCTATCACTAAACCATTGCAATCGATTTGGATTTAAATTTATATTAACAATTGTAAATGTTTTTCGGTTGATAAATAGTAGATTTTATGACAAGGGAGTATTTGTATTTATTGTATTTCTAGAACAATGTACATTGTATTGAAATGTATAAAACTTAACCTGAAAACACACCTAATATAAAACGTCAACCAATATACTTAAATAGAATCAACCTCCCACATAATACGAGTAAAATGATATACAGTTGTAGAAGGCGCTATTTTGAATCCAGAGTGAATCGGAGGATTCTACAGTAGAATAAGTACGTCGCCTGAGAAAAAATAAATTTTCTCTCTAGCCACTCAGCCGTCCCTTTTTTTTTTTTAATTCCGCGGCCTAGGGCTGCGGCCGCTCTAACGTCCGTTGCCGGGCGTCTCTGGTTACAAGCAGAACGTATTTCCAGTGGCGCCCGGCGGACTTTGACCACCTCTGTGGTCTCTGCGGGGGTTAGGTCGGGATGAGAATCCCGCGTCGTTGGGGTAGGGTTTTATCCCGCGTCAGTGAGTGAATCTGGTTGCGTGCTATGGGGCAAAGGCCCCGCAGCACGCAACCCTTCTAGCCTGCTTCTGTAAGGACGGTGGGTGGCGACCCCGCCGTCCTCAGGCCCCGATCATGGAGGTCGATGGTCTTGGGCGTAGATGAGTCTGCTGCGCCCTCACCGCTGACTACGGATCTCGGCGGGAAGGGTACGCTCCCTCTCCCTCTCGGCCGCCTCCTTCGGGAGCATGAGTTGCTCGCAGAAGGACACGGCCGCGTTCCACCTACTTGCACTGGAGACCATGGCTTGGAGCATGGTTTCCAGCGAGAGGATATCCACGCCCAGACCCACTACGAGGTCTCGGCGCTGACCACTCCTCCAACGTGTGGAGTGCGGTGTCGTCGCCGGAAACCTCGCAGTGTTGACACCGGGGTGTGACCTCACGATGGATGCGAAACAGATAGCTACCGAAGCATCCATGCCCGGTAACGATCTGCGTCCCACGATACGTGAGGTCACCATGCTGCCTCTGCAGCCAATCGTCCATGATCGGTCTCACCGCCGCGATGGTGGTGGTACCCCACCTGGGTTGCTCAAGTCGCACCCTCCATGACTCCATGAAATCCTGGTGGAGTTGGGACCGCTGGTCGTCGATTTCTCGAGACGTAGGCCTGTGGTCCCGCTCCAGCACCTCCTTGCGCCATTGGAACAATGAAGCAAGGGCTCTCGCTTCCAGGTCCCATGGAAGGGTCCCGGCTAGGATACATGCAGCCTCTCCGGAGATCGTGCGGTACCCTCTTATTGTTTTGACGGCCAAGGTCCTCAACGGTCTATTAAGGAGCGTTGAGTTGTTGGCCGTCAACCGCGCCGCCCATACGGGAGCCCCGTATAGGGCCATACTCCGCACGATCCCCAGGTACAGTCTCCTGCAGGAGGCGTTGGGTCGCTTTAGGTTGGGCACGAGTCGCGAAAGCGCGACTGATGCCCCCGTCACTTTAGGGACCAAACTTCGGAAATGTGGTCCGAAGTTCCATCGGCTATCAAGTACGATCCCTAGGTACTTCATCGAGGGCTTGATGCCGATGCTAACGCCTCCCACATTTATGCTGGAACCTTCAGGTGGACCGTTCCGAGGCCTGTGAAAGCACAGAACCTCGGACTTGTGCAGGGCAACCTCCAGTCTGTTATGTGCATAATTACTTACCATTTGTAATTATTTCATCCTTTTTATATCTTGTTTGTTTACGTACCATTGAGTGACATGATATGTCATGTCATTACCGATTTGTTTTTTTTATTATTCTATTTTTGGCAATTAGGTTTGTTGATTTTTAAACTCCTTTCTCATCAATGGCATTCTGTATCTCATCCATTTACTTTTAAATTCAAAAACATTCTACCGATGTGTTATTATGAATTCACTCCATTCTTCGAGACATTATACCACCGCCTACAGTCAGAGAAACATCTCCTAGTCTTTTATTACGTTTAACCCTTGGAATCACTAAGTTGTCTACCATCAAAGTACAGTCTACAGCTATAACATGGGTCCTGGAGGGATAAATTCCTAGGACCAACTCGTCAAAAACCGATTTGTGGAGCACTCTTAGTTCTCTTTTAGTGAATAACGGAAGAAAGTTGCATCGAGCATCAATCAATCAAGCAGACAAAGCCAATATAGCTTTAACTGTAACTGTCGCAATACAACAAGAACTATGCACTAAGCTAGAAGAAACATTAAAAACTACGTTGCAGAAACTCGCAGATATGGAAGATTTAATAGCAACTCTCCATCAATCTAACAGAAAAACGGATAACGCAATGCAGAAGGTGTAACGTTACAAGTCCCAGCCGCCGTATCCGACCCACGACTTGAGCAACACCCGTCGTGACCTTGAGTGCTGCCTCCTGGTACGTTGCACCCCGCGCCGTGACGAGGGTATCGTCGGCGTAGCACGTTACGCCGACGCCCTCAGGCAACGCACCCCGCAGCACCCAGTCGTAGCCGATGTTCCACAGAAGCGGCCCCAGGACTGACCCCTGTGGAACACCGCACGACACATCTCGCCGAGCTGGCCCGAGCCAGTTGGGGAAAGCTATGGTCCTCTCCGAGAGATAGGCCCCGACAATACGACGGAGGTAGAGAGGCGTTCCGTGATACACGAGCGCCTCCCTAACGCAGCCGTCCCTAACGTATTTGTTCCAAATACGTCCCAAAAACAAATTTATACCGAAAGCCCTTCTACTTGGCCTAAAAGTTTTATAGATTATTGCTATCGAGTTTTGAAATAGTTAATTTTCATCTATATACACACGCAGCTATTTTTCAGTCCTTTTATTTTCGCCGTAGCTATTATATTTAAGCAGTTACAAAGGTTTTTATCATCAAGCGCGGAAGGTATTTCCGCCCCTTTCCGCGCAAGTGTGTTTGAGGTGGAGGATAGGCACTTTCATCGCCTTCTATGAAAAAAAATGTACTAGCAATAAAATTCCCGCGTTTTTATTTCTTCAGTTGTATTACTATGAAAGATTTATGTTCCAAATTCGAAACTTCCGCTCCTTTTTTCCCGCCAAAAAGTCTCTGCACAAAAAGAACTATTTTATGCGCATTTATGTTGAGATAAAACGCCAATTTTTGGATGGAAGTGACGAAAATAAAAATACCTTTTTAGCTCTAGTCCGTGTAGGTCTACCCTCAGGTATTGGTTGTGGGTCTTCTGTCTCAATCTGTTTAGTTGAGCGAGAACTGGATCGAGTAGATCTAGGTGCCGGTACTGAAATGGAAAGAAAAACTAATTATATATTAGACTAGCTGTCCCGGCGAACTTTGTAATGCAAGAAACTACTCCTTATAATAACGAACACAAAAAAAAAATTGCGGAATTGGTCCGGAGCTGTTGTGACCACAAAAAAAAGGTATCCATTTTATATATATATGTATAGACTAGGACGCCTCTAGGTTTTGCCCAATGAACAAATTATATACTACTAGTGGTCGCCCGCGACTTCGTCCGCGTGGTAATTTGGATTTTTTCCCGTTCCCGTCGCGCCGCGTCATATTTTGAACAATTCACACAATATCTTTATAAATTGTAGCCTATGTGTTATTCTGATGTATAAGCTGTATTATTGTAAAGTTTCATTAAAATCCATTCTGTAGGTTTTGCGTGAAAGAGTAACAAACATCCATCCATCCACACATACATACTCACAAACTTTCGCGTTTATAATATTAGTAGGATAACCTTTCTTGAGAATCACCCTATTGTTGACCATATCGCCAACATTAAAGTTTTACTTTATATGTTTTTAGATCACGTTTTTACTGTAAACATTGGAGAGGCCATTTATTAAGACGGAGCGTAGTGCAGTCTTCTCTAAAACCCCCCATATACGGTACAATTGATCGTTGCGAGCCATCGTAGCGATGGATCGCAACGATTGATCTGTAGTGTTGCCGCTCATACACGAAACGATTGATCATTTATACATTTGAAATGGAACGATAAAGACGTGCTCAAAAATTCAATACGTGTCCTGTAAAATGGAAAACGAACTACATAACTTTTTTATTTATGAAGCGATTGAAAACCAAACCGCAAATTCAAATCAAAAAATCAAATCGTTTCTGAGATTAGCGTGTTCAAACATTCAGACAAACAGACAAAAGTTCTAAAAACCATTGTTTTGGGTTTCATTGCGTTCATAAAGCCCCCCTACACCAGTTTCTCTATTATATCTTCTATTATACCATACAAATTCATGTTAAGATACGAAAATATGAAATATTATTTATTATCTACGTCGTGCGTCCATTGAATTGTATGGCGAGCGATATTGTAGTTAAAATATTATAGTATCTTAGCTGTGTGCAGCGCCCCTTAGTGAACTCCACTGCGGGTGACGTAACCTGTTCTGAAGAGCTCTTCAATCTGATCCCACCCTCTTCCTTCCGATCCCGAACAACGCGTGCCGGGCAGAGATGCCACTCCCACACAGTGGATAGCATGTTCGTGAGAACCGAACGTTTTAAACGTTCGTTTCTCTGCCGAACGATTATGGCCTGGAACGCCCTGCCTGTGCACGTGCACGTGTTTCCTCCCACATATAACCCTGGGTTCTTTAAACGGAGCGTGAAGAGGCATATCAGTAGGTCGTCAAGTTGAGGGCCACTCTCTATAGTATTGTGAGCTGTGAGAGTGGTCCACAATTGCTAGACGTCGTCATCACGACTTACCACCAGGCCAACCAATATACAAAAAAAAAACCTACGACAAACTTATTATTTGCGGTTGGTACAGTAATCGGGTCTATGGATTGAACCGCAAAATTAAGTTTGTTTTTTATTGTATACACTTTTCCGGGATAAAAAGTACCCAGTGTGTTGCCCAGGATATTAAAGAAAAATTATACCAAGTTTCATCGTAATCGAACCGGTAGTTTATGCGTGATGCCTGAACAGACAGACAGACAGACAGACAAACAAAAATTTTTTTAATCTCATTTTTAGGTTCGGTGTTGTCTAGTAACACCCCCTGCCATTATTTTTTTGATATTTTCTATGTACAGAATTTTCACTTCTACAGATTTATCTTTGATCTATACTTATAGTATAGATCAAAGACCTTATAATACAATGGACATAGGATCTAGAACAAATCGCAAGAAAATAATGTCCCGAGTCGACCTATACATTATACATAGGCATACATAGATATGAACAAAATTTCATATTAAAATTTAAACCTTGATTCAACGGAATAGTGTTCACTTTTGTTTGCACTAATTTATCTTATTACGTAGCTTCTATCTGTCCGCCTGACTAATTCACCTTATGCAGCTTCAACTTGAACTACGTGATCATAGAAACAATGGAGTAGGTTTATTTTGTTAAAGTCTTTTAAGGATTCCATGATATGTACCTAAGTACGCGTAATAATTAATGAAAGACTATAATAAATTCCATAATCTTATAAATTGTAATTACTTGTTTATATTAGACGAAATAAGCTGAAAAACTTATTAACGACTGACAAAGATTTTTTTTTTTCGAGTCAGTTTCATAATAAGTAACTGTAGTGTATGAATAACAAAAAGGGAATTAATGAATTTAACTAATTATAATATTATAAATGCCAAACTTCTTGCGGGTGTCAAAGTTCTTCCGCTTTCATTACTATTTTCATAACGCTATGTCGCTACGTCTACTACAAGATAGCCGTGTTTCAAGTGACTGAATTAGTTGCTAAAACTGCGCATCATTAATTTATTTTTATCTTATGGTTAATTTATGGGATACGAAATTATTGGCTACTAGCTGATCACCGTGACTCCGCCCGCAAGATATAGTTATCTCGGCCCCGATTCCCGTGGGAATAAATTACCGAGAATCCAAATAAAAAGAAAATAACAGTACATACACGAAATAAAATGACATGTGTAATTATATTTATGACAAAACAATGATACCCTGTGAAAATTAAAAACATTTTTGGGCTTATCTCCTCCATTCAATCAAGGGATTCTTGTACAAGTTTCATAAAGATCGGACCTCTTTTTGTTATGTCCATAAAATGAGCCGAACAAACAAGATTGTTATTTTTTGGATCAAAATATTCTTCTCGCCGTGCTAGGGCAATAATATTTTTCCATTGTGCACAGTGTACTGGATCCCGAGGAAAACTGAAATAGATGTTGGTTCATATAACGAAAAAAAAATCATAAAGAGCCAAGGCGTCTCCACTATAATCTTTGTTCCAAATAGTTTTATCGCTATCGGTAATCCGAATAAATCTGAATGGTCATTTTGTTAGTACATTATTCAGTGAAAATGAAATGGTCTCTTTCTTTTTACTGAGCTTGGGATGAGTTCGAAAGAGACAGATAGGTACTTCGGTATTGGACTGGATTGCAATATTTACTTTTGTCTTTTAATTTATTATCGACGAAATACTGTATTTTAAGTGAAATAATAAATTGCAAATAATAAAACAAAAGCTTATTTACTGAAAATATGATACACCGTCTTCAATTTGCTTTTTTTTCGTAGTTTTTACACGTTTTTACAATACAGTACGGCATTGTGCAACGTGTTGTCGTTCAGTTGTCAAAATCAAGACTGGCGCGCGATTGTTTCTCTTTTAGCGTTTTGTTTCTCTTTTAGTTCGGACACTTTTGAGCGATGATCCGAAATCCATTGTATTTAAAATCATTGATTCAGAACTTCAAATTATTTAACTATGGAACTATTCATCCGATTGGTGTGATTTATTTATGACGTAATTCAAATAACCTGTCTTTCACTTCGTCTTATTTATTTCGACATAACCGCCCGCGTTCCGGCGAACCGCCTAGTATATTTTTAGGGTTCCGTCCCCAATGGGTAAAACGGGAACCCTATTACTGAGACTTCACTGTCCGTCCATTGGTCTGACTCCAAGCTGTATCTCATGAACCATGCTAGTCAGTTAGTCCGTGTTGTTTTCTTGGGTTGTATCTCATGAACCGTAAGTTAGAAAGTTACAATTTTCACAGATGATGTATTTGTGTGCCGCTTTAACAAATACCTACTAAAAAATATAATAAAATCAATAAATTTGAGGGGCTACCATACAATTTTTATACATAATAGTACGGAACCCTTTGTGCGGTCTGTTACACCTAATCTCTGAAATGGCTGAATGTTAATACAAACTAATAGTATACCTGGTGGTGGTATAGTGTCTGTTTGTTTCTTGGTATGTGTCGTTCTACGTTTGCTAGAAGTTTCCTCTTTACTACCATCATCTTGAGGCTTCTCTTTTGTTGTCTTTGCCCTCGATTTTAGAGAAAAAAAAATTCTATATATACAGGGTTATTTTAAAAGTATCCCAGACAAGTACCATTTCTGAAGGTCATATTTAGCAAGTTTTGGTTTACGAGTTTGCAAAATGTTGATTTTTTGTTTTCATACAAAAATTAATAAATCGACCTTGAATCGTCTATACCCGATATTATTACGCGGTGCGGTACAACGGTGCTATGGAGCCCTATCAATACCCCAAGTCATGCTCGCGTGCACGGGACAGACGGACGAGACATTGACACGAATATTGAGTAGAGACTGGAACCAGCAATGGTCTTTGTGTAGCTATTGGGTAGTAATTAGTTAAGAAGTATTATAGGTTCAATCCGCCTGGCGCCACTGGAAATACGTTCTGCTTGTAACCAGAGACGCCATCATCAGGAGATGTCGATGGCTCGGCGCACAGCGCCCGACTCTTATCTATACTTATCTCGGTTCTTATCTATACGTTTCTGGTCTCGGGTTCGATTCCCGGTCGGGACAAACTTTGTGTGATGACACATACGTTTGTACCGAAGTCTGGATGTTTCCTATGTATAATATGTATGTATTTACAAAAAAAAATGTATATAAGTAGGTATTTATATCAGTTTATCTAGTACTCATATCACAAGCTCTGCTTAGTTTGAGACTAGATGGATGGATGGATTTTATTATTGGATATTGGCCGTGTACATTTTTCTTTTTGGACATTATTCGTGCAAAGAATCGATACTGATGCCAAAAATGCACTCAGTAAAATTTTTGTCTGTCTGTCTGTATGTTCGTTATAGAAACAAAAACTACTCGACGGATTTTAACGAAACTTGGTACAATTATTCTTCATACTCCTGGGCAGGTTATAGTATACTTTTCATCACGCTACAATCAATAGGAGCAGAGCAGTGAAGGGAAAAGTTGGGAAAACGGGAGAAGTTACTCCATTTTTTAAGCTTCCGTCGCGTATGCAGCCTTAAGGCCCCTTAGTAAGTGAATTCGCTGTTTTCAGATAGCTTTTACATAAAAACTTTATAATATTTCGCCTTGAAATTTTAAACATGTATTACCAAGCGTATGTGTGAGGAAATGAGTGTTTCCAAAAAACGATTTTAAAAAATTTGTTCGATAGAAAAATATCCAAAAGTTACCTCTAAAATTTTATGTAAATGCTCAATACGACCGTGTTTTACAATAAAAAATCCTGTAAAATCACAATCAGATAGGTACCTTACCTTTAAGTTTTTAAGGCTGTTTTAGATTTTTAGACTTTTTGATAAAAATGTGAATGGCGCTTACGATGTTTAGTTTCAAGCTCGTTGATTGTATAGAAAACTCGCTCGCAGTTCGCAGTACTGCGGGGACAGTACCGCTTCGGCTTTCGCACGTAGGAGTTGTGTCGCTTTCTACGCTGAACGCGTGAAAATTACGAGTCCGAAGTATAATTATAAAATCTAATAATATAATTAATTTAAAACAATATTTTTTTTTGATTTTTTAGATTTAATTTTCCTGTTCCTTGTATAATATTCATGAAATGTGTTATTATAAATAAAAGTTGTTGTCATAATATAATGGGAAATAAAAAAAAACACTCGAAATTCAGTGATTGCAATATTGAGGAAATGGTCGTCGGAATGAAGTGGGTTTTTAGGGTTTCGTACCCAAAGGGTAAAACCGGATCTCTATTACTGTGACTTCGCTGTCCGTCCTTCCATCCGTCTGTCTTGGGCTGTATCTCATGAACCGTGATAGTTAGAAATTTGAGTTTTTTACAGATGATGAATTTCTTTGGTCTGTATTACAACAAATGCTAAAAAACAGATAATTTAATCGACTCGCACTTTGCCCGTATTTTGTTAGTCCTCTCTCTATGCCGGGCGCAACTGGAAATACCTTCTGCGTGCGAGCCAGAGACGCCCAGCAACGTACGTGAGAGCTGCCGCGGACACAAAAAGTCCTCTCTCTGGGTTTAGGTCGGCTTTATACCACGTCGTTGAAGTCGGGTTATATCCCGCGTAGGTGAGCAATCCTTCTAGCCTGCTTATGTAAGGACGGCGGGAGGCTAGCCCGCCGTCCTCAGGTCCCGATCATGGAGGTCGATGGTCCTGGGCGTAGATGAGTCTGTGGCACCCTGGCCGCTGACTGTGGAACTCAGCGGTAAGGGTATGTTCCCTCATTTTCTCGGCCGCCTTCTTCGCGAGCATGTGGAACGTGGCTGTGTTCTTCTGCGAGCAGGTCCCGCAGAAGAACACAGCCACGTTCCACCTATTACCGCTAGAGACAGTGGCTTGAAACATGGACTTCATGGATGGTAGGGGTAGGTACTATAAATAGTTTTACGAGCAAACTACATAAGTATTTGTTGACTATTTCGTTTGTTTGACTGCTTCGGTGGCGTGGTCGGTAGTACATCTGCTTTCGACGCCGGAGTCTCGGGTTCGGTCGGGACAAACTTTGTGTGAAGACAGATACTTTTGTACCGAAGTCTGGGTGTTTCCTATGTATAATATGTATGTATTTACAAAAAAAAATTTAGTATTTATATCAGTTTCTATAGTACTCATATCACAAGCTCTGCTTAGTTTCAGACTACAGATGACGAGATGACGTTGTGTGATTTGTCCTAACATATTTATTTATTTATTATTTATCTATACTACTATTATAAAGAGGAAAGATTTGTATTTTTGTATGTTTGTAATGAATAAACTCAAAAACTACTGTGCCGATTTCAAAAATTCTTTCACCATTGGAAAGCTACCTTCACCCTGAGTAACAGGCTACTTTTATCCCGGTAATGTGTTCCCACGGAACCGAGGACTCCGGGGAAACACGGGAATCGCCAGACGTCGCCACAGCTTACCATCAGGCGGGTGGCGTCAATTTGGCGTTCTTAGAGTACATAAAAATCTCTGATGATGCCGTGAAACGATGCCGCAGTCAGTGTGACATCAATCAATACATATAATAAAATTATAAGTGGTCGATGTCTGTACATCGAAGATATAATAGAGAAACTGTTGTATATGAACTATACTTTATGAACGCGATAGTACCCAAAACAGCGGTTTTTAGAATTTTGTCTGTTTGTCTGTGTGTCTGTTTGTCTGTTTATCTGAATGTTTGAACACGCTAATCTCAGAAACGGCTTAACCGATTTGAATGCGGTTTTTAGTAATGCGTTGTGATTTATTCAACTTAACATTTAAGGTTTGTTTTATTTCAATCGGTTCATAAATAACTAGGTCGCCGCAGTCGCGAAACGTACCGTTACGCTGCAGCATATAGCGAAGCGAGTTTAAATTCAAAATTCTGGCATCGTAATAACCTGGGTAATTCTGTAAGCTATTGATGAGTGCAAGAAAATCCGAAATCGGCCGAGTATTCGCCGAGATACAATTTAACATAAATCGTTTGAAAAATAATTTGAGTCACCCGTTGAGAGCTCCGCTCGCCTTCGGCTCGCTTCGCTCAAAAAGTTATGTCGATCTAAAGTACCACTCAGGCGGAGCTGCGGGCAACAGCTACACATAATAAATCAGTAAATGGTGATCAAGAAAACTATAACACGCAGGCGGAGCTGCAGGCAACAGCTAGTAAATTAATAAATGTGGAAAAGTACAAGAGATTTATTCAATACATCGAGTTCTCTTTTATGTTTTATCGGTTTTAATCCCGGTAATGTGTTCCCACGGGAACCGGGAACGAGTAAACTAAATTACGCGGGCGGAGCTGCGGCGATCAGTTAGTTTACTATATTTCTATACTTCGGTAAACTTCTATTGTTGACTGAGGGAGCGAAGCGACCGAAGTCTCCGTTTCAACTTGCAGACTGGGGAATTTCTTTTGTCTGTACACATCTCTACATCTCTACATCTACGGGTTCCGTCAGATCATGTTTGTGGCCGTATTTATCAACCGATTTTCATGAAACTTTACACACACACTCCTTGCTTACAATGAATAACATGTGAATGATATGTTTTGGATTGGATGAAAAATGAAAGAGTAATAAAGAAAATTGAAAAATAAATTTTCTAAACAAAGCTTCCGAAGTCTACGGTCTGTCAAGAATGCAATCCGTAACCATAGTAACCCATATAAATAAAATCAAAAGTCATGCAAATAAATACAATTTAAGAATAAACGAAGCCGCTCCCGAAGTCTACGGTTCACAGAACCACTAGTTTATGCTTGTTTAAAAATAGGGTAAAATGCCCAATGGTGGGTCTAGTATTTTTGAAATATAGGTAGATGAGTAGTTATTTACTTATTCTTCATCTTTTTTTGTTTTATTACAACAGGGTAAATGCACCAATACTGGACATACAACGGGATCTATGCAAATCGATCACACTACGTAAGTGTCTGCAAATTATAGGAACCTTAAATAAATAAGTACGAAGGTACTTTTATATTGGTTTAAAATTAGGGTAAATTGTTCTGTATTGGGTCTTTTTTTATATAACGTGCTTACGAGCCACGCCACCCGCCTAGTGGAAAGCCGTTGCGACGTCTGGCAATTGTGGGCGACTCTCATAGTACACAAATAATGTACTATGAAGAGTCGCCCTCAACTTGGCGACCTAGTGATGTGCCTCTTCTCGCTCCGTTTGAATAACTCTGGGTTGTTATTAGAAGGAACACGTGCGCAATCAGGGCGTTCCAGGCCTCGATCGTTCTACAGAGGAACGATCTCTTGAAACGCTCAGTTCTGGCGAAGATTCTATCTACTGTATACGGGTGGCATCTCTGCCCAGCAAGTATTGTACGGGGTCAAAAAGGAGAGGGTAGGATTAGGTTAAAGAGCTCTTCAGAACACTAGCCGTGGTAAATGCTATAGAATGTGGCCATGGATGTTCGGAGCTGCACAAGTGGTTCAAGGCTTCCTGTTGACAATCTATAATCTGAATAACCCGTCCCTGCATAGCGTCGAGTGCGTCTAGCAAGTACTTCGCGGAACCGTCCGAAAGGTGAGAGCAAAACCTACTCGACACAGGGGCGCGTCTTGTACAGCAGACACCTCTGGTGCGGTGTGAGGAATCGTTTTACCTTATTCAGTATTCCTAGTTTCCGCAAAGCTAGCCCAATACATCACTCTATGTAGTTTGTATTATTAAGCTCTCGACGAACGTTTATGTCGAGAATTTCTAGATTGTCCTTCATCGGTAATATTGCATTCTGAAGAGTGGGTAAGGGAAGGAAGGGGTGCATAGGGGCTCTACCAACATCTTTAGGGCCCCAGCGACCTCACCTGTTAGTGGCACACCTGTTAATCAACGGACGAGGCTCGTTAATTTACGGTACCTATGGAGTGGCTTCAGCCCCTACGTGGGTACCAGGTGGTACAACAGTGTTGGTCCGGGGGGTACCACCGTGCAGTTGTGCTAAAGCCCCCCAAGTAACCCAGCCCAGGCTGGGTTGCGTTAGGGGTTCAGCAGCTGCACCGTCGGGCCCGGGGCGATGTATGGCATATACATGGGGCACACTAAAAGTTTTGCACTTCTAGCTAATCGGAACTATTTGAATTTCGAATCTTATATTTTTTTAAACGTTGCAACCTTCTTAGTAATACAAAAAGCAATCGACTGGAAATCATTTGTCAATTGTTTTTTATCACACATCAAAGTTCTACGTATGCAACGAAAATGGAATTAAGTCGAAAAGATTTTAGAACGATGATTTTTTATGATTGTAAAAGTTCTCTCTCTCCGCAAGTCTGTGCCGCTCGTCTTCAAAATGCTTTTGGGAGAGAAACACCTTGTTTGAGCACCGTGAGGCGATGGTTTGCTGAATTTGAGAGAGCTCGAGTTTCTTTACATGACGAATTTCGTGAACGCTCTTCACGAATGAAGTGAAACGCCTTCAACTGCCGTCAACGAAAATAATGTGGCTACTGTTAAGCGGTTAATTGAAGAAAACCCGCGGATTACCTATGAGACAATTCGAGGACTATTGGGGATTGGTATGAGTCAAATCCAGAAAATTTTACACAAAGAATTGAAAGTTCGTTGTTGTTGGATCCCTCATGAACTGACAGCGGAGCAGAATCGGGCTCGCGTGGCATGGTGCTCACGGATGCTACTGAAGTACGACCACGGACATTCTAATGCTGTTTATGACATTGTCACAGGAGACGAAACGTGGATTTATTGTTTTGAACCCGAAAAAAACAGCAATCTTGTGAATGGGTGTTTGAAAATGAGAACAAGTCAACAAAAGTGAGGTAGGCGAGAAACGTTGGTAAAAAAATGATCGCGTTTTTTTTCTCAGCTACGGATCTCATCTGTACAATTCCACTTGAAGATCAAAAGAGTGTTAATGCGGAGTGGTATTCTACCATTTGTTTACTTAGGGTGCTAGAAAAAGTTCGCGAAAGACGACCCAAAAGCTGAGTTCTCCTACATCATGACAACGCTTCTTCACACAAGGCCAACAAAACAAAGTCATTTTTAGCTTCCGAAAAAGGGCAATTCGTCACCCATCCTGCGCATAGCCCCGACCTAGCAACCTGTGATTTCTGTATTTTCCCCAAAATCAAAGATTTGATGAGAGGTTTCACTTTTACCAACTCCGAAGAGGCAGTGATAGCGTTCAATCAGCACGTAGAAAACATGCCTTCAGATCTGTGGTCCTCCAGTTTTAAAAAATAGTTCGATCGCATGAAAAAATGTTTAAAATGTAAAGGAGAGTATTTTGAAAAGCAATAAACATAATATTTTGGTTTTAACATGTTGTTTTTTTTAAGTTACGCAAAGCTTATAGTGTGACCTACGTATATGGCATGTATATGCGTCGCACGATACGTGAGGTCACCATGCCGCCTCTGCAGCCACTCGTCCATAATCGGTCTCACCGCCGCGATGACGGTTGTTCCCCACATTGGTTGCTCAAGTCGCACCCTCCAAGTCTCCATGAGATCCTGGCAAAGTTGTGACCGCTGGTCCTCGATTTCTCGAGTGGCAGGCCTGTGGTTCCTCTCCAGCGCCTCCTTGTGCCATTGAAACAATGACGCAAGGGCTCTCGCTTCCAGGTCATACTGCTAAGTCAAGTAGCCTCGTCCGTAAATCAGAAAACCACTAGCAGGTGAGGTCACTGGGTCCCTAAAGATATTGGAGAGGCCCTTTGCACCCTAGTCTAGTATTTTCGAAACATAGAGATCCCTTGTGTCGTTGTGGGTACTCGTAGTGGGTCTGGGTGTGAATACCCTCTGGCTAGAGATCATACTTCAAGCCATGGCTCCAGCGGGAGTGGGTGAAACGGGGCCATGTCCGTCTGCGAGAAGGTCATGCTCACGAAGGAGGTGGCCGAGAGGGAGAGGGAGCGTTCCCTCCCCACTGAGTTTCGAAGTCAGCGGCCAGGGCGCCGCAGACAAATTTACACCCAAGACCATCGGGTATTGGGGCTAATCGTCCGAGCCAAGACTGATCCTCGGACTTTTCATCTGAATTCAGGCTTTTTTTTTTTAACGTGGTCGGTGATGCATTTACGCACTTCACCGTCTCGCTGCGGGGGGAGCGAGACGGCTTCGTGTGGGACTCCCGAAACACATACTCCCACTCCCGTTCCCACGAAGGAGGCGACGGCGTCCGCACTCGCGTTCCCAACATTCCTCGCTGCCGGCCATAGAAAGAATGATGGCCCTGAGGGCCAACCTCTGCGTATCCCAGGCGGCGCACACGACGAGCGTATGCTCCGCCGCATCTACGGCGCCGCCTACGCAATGATGACAATCAGGCTCCGACAGGATCCCCACCACTTCCCACAGGAATTTGGCAAAACAGCATTGACCTGTGAGAAGTTGGGTGAGGAAGTACGTCGGAGCCCCCTGCGCGTGCTCCACCCACTGGCGGAGCACGGGACCGATGGCCCCCACGAGCACTCGGCTCGCGGAGGGAACCTCACATCTCAAGGCCCATTGCCGGAACAGATCGTCACGAGTCTCCTGTCTCCAGCGATCGACCTGCTCCGGCAACGGGCGACCTCCTTCTTGTCGCACCAGGGCACCCTCCTCGTAGACCCTCTTCAGGACCACCGCCTCGAGATCCCACGGGGGACTTTGTGCCAACAGGCACGCCACCTCAAAAGACACGGTGCGGTACACCCGTGCAGCCCTCTGCGCCGCGATCCGCTGCGGTCGTAGCAGCTGAACCACGTCCGCGGCGCTGAGGGCATCCGCCCAAATAGGCGCTCCATAGAGCGCCTTGGAGCGTACCACACCCTCGTAGAGACGGCGGCAAGCACTTCCCGGTCCCCCTTTATTGGGGAGCAGCCTGCCGAGCGCATTGGCGGACGCCACCAGTTTTGGTGACAACCGCTGGAAATGCTCGACAAACCCCCACCGACTGTCGAGTAGGAGACCCAAGTATTTCAACGTCCTCCCGACAGTGATGGGGGTGCCACTCACCAAGTCTGAATTCTGGTTAGGTTAGGTTAGGTTAGGTTGCCTCATACGTTTTACGAATGAGGCAACTCGTCCGAGGATCAGTCTTGGCTCGGATGATTAGCCCTCGACCTCCATGATCGGGGTCTGAGGACGGTGAGATAGTCACCCGCCATCCTTACAGAAGCAGGCTAAAAGGTCCCACAGCACGCAACCAGATTCTCAACTCAAGCCCAACGACGCAGCATAAAACCCGACACAGGTGGCCAAAGTCCGCCGGGCGCCACTGGATATTCTCTATGTACTACCGGAGGCGCTCGGCAATGAACGTGGGAGCAGCCACGGCTATTCCAAAAAAAAGAAACTTGCCTATACGGGGCCCTACCAACGACTGCGAAATGTATTCCGCACGTATATTCATGCGTATCTATAATGTCACCGTCAGATTGTATAGTCAAACTAAACTGAAAACATGTATTAGTGGGACTGCTACAGTTAGCAGTTCTGATCCCAAGGTATAATATAAATATATTGTCATCCTAGGTGTCAAAAGGTCTACTATGCTTTTGTAGACTTAGAGAAGGCCTATGATGGAGTGGTAAGGAGTGAATTGTAGTCAGCGCTGTCCATATATGGAGTAAGCAGCAAACTGAAACGAGCAGTGCAATCATTTTATGAGGGTTTCAGTGCTTGTGTCCGCATAAACGGGACTTACACGGACTGGTTTGGTATCGAACGAGGTGTCAGGCAGGGCTGTGTAGCGTCACCAATGCTGTTTAATCTATACATGGATAACTGTCTGAAAGATCTGAAAACGAGTTTGTCTGGTTTAAGAATGGATGAATTGACCATCAACTGCCTCTTATATGCTGATTACCAGGTAATACTTGCGTCGTCGGCGGAGGAGTTGCAGGTCTGTGATAGTTGATATTATGAATGACTCTTTGAAAAGGAAGGAAACGAAAGTGAACGTAAATAAGACAAAAGTAATGGTATTTGAACGAGACGAAAATATGTCGAACTGCGATTGTTATTCAAGGAGAAAGAGTGAACCAAGTGTAAAAGTTTGTGTATGGTTCAAGTTTACAAAGGAAGATGTGACGATGACATTGAAAGAAGGGTTATGGCAGGAAATCAATTGAATAGGGATCAGCATAACTTTGTGAACAGTCCGAAGATTTCTCGGAGGGCTGGTCCCTAAACTTATGTATGGCAGTGAATGTTGGGTTTGGCAAAAGAAGCATGAAAGTAAAATAAATGCAGTGGAAATGAGAAGTATGACTGGGGTGACATTGGTTGATAAAGTAAGGAACAGCGTGATACGAGAACGTTTGATGTGTCAGAAGATGTAAGTAAGATAGAAAAAGGGACTTAGATGGTTGGGGCACGTAGAAAGAATGGAGGAAAGAAGATTAACGAAATACGTAAAGCGGTCGTGAATGGACAGGCAGGTAAGGGTCGACCTAGGCGAACGTACTTCGACCAAATTGGAGATGTTTCGACCAAAGGTCAGGTCAAGAGTACCCATAACCGGAGAGTGTGCATGAAGATAGTTATGAAAGTGGAAGAAGCGAAAGAAGTATGCCAAGATCATAGCAAGTGGAATTCCATAGTCTCTGCCTACCCCCATTGGAAAGAGGCGTGACAATATGTATGTATGTATGTAATCAGCATTCAAACACACACCCACACGGAGAAACACATATTCAAACACACACACTTACACACCTACACACACACGCACACACACACACACACACACACACACACACAGGCATACAAATTTGTTTGTACGCCTGTGTGTAGGTGCTAACTGCTAACTGTAGCGACCTACCTTCATAAAAGGAGGAGGTTCTCAATTCGTTCGTATTTTCATTTTGAGTTTTTTTATGTATATTCTTTCTTCTTCATTTCAAAAGGTTTTTTAGAAAATTTCTTTCTTCATTTCAAAATATTCACTTTTCAAGGGTTCACAGGTGGTCCCATTTAAATTATTAAAATCGATAGAGGAGGTTTTATATTGCATGCAATTGCTTCTGTACCATTATAATTAAAGTAAAATTATTTGAAAATACTTATTTTATTGTAGCTAACTAGTAATACCTATTTCATATTATTTTTTTGTATTTTAGCAACATTATTGGGTTTATTTATTTTATTTATTTATTTAAAATTGGTTTATGATGTAAGACCTAATAATGTTGTTTATATTCAAATTTCAGACGGGTTCGATTATTGGGTCGTTTACCCTAGTATTATATATCTACCATCTTGACATTTTATAATGTATTTTTTTGCTTGAAAGATTTACCGTTTTACGTTCACCTACCTTCCTCTCGCTGGAGACCATGCTGCGAGCCATGGTCTCTAGCGGGTGCCAGTGGAACGCGGCCGTTTGCTTCTGCGAGCAGGTTATGCTCGTGAAGGTGGCGGCTGGGTGAGTGAGCGGACCCTTCCTGCTACGTTCTGAAGTGTGTGGCGGGGACGCCGCTGACGTGAATACGCGCAGGACCATCGACTTCCGTGATCGGGCCTGAGGACGACGGACTAGCAATTCACCATCCTTACAAAAGCAGGCTAGAAGGACTGCGTGCTGTTGGGACTCACCCCACGCACATCTTCACTCACTGACGCGGGATAAACCCCGGCCCTAAAGATGCGGGATGAAACCGGACAAAACCCCCGAAGAGGCCACACGGGTGGCCAAAGACCGCCGGGCGCCACTAGAAATGCCCTGGGACTTCACCAGAGGCGCTCGGCAATGGACGTAGGAGCGGCCGGGGCCTTGGGCCGTAGAACTTTTTAAATTACCTGTGACACCCATGGCATTTTCTAAAAAATACAAAACTTACAAAAACTGAATGAAAAAAAACATAATAAAAAAATTATACGGGATTTTCACTAGTGTTTATAATAATATACCTAATCAAAATGCAAAGAACGGCAGCTTGATGCGATGTTGTCAAATAAAGTTGTACTCGCTCTGTCCTCATTGCACACTCCCCGCGCGCCGCCTCTGGTCCCTCCGAATATTCACGCGATTCGTTATGAAATCTGAATTTTCGCTGACCGCCTAACCCCTCTTAATGGTAAAAGCTACACACAAATCATGTACTACGGAAATGTTTCCCTTAAAATTATATAAAAAATATCCCACGACAGCATATGGCTATCTTTTATGGTTGACTCACAATAACACGTGTAACTCCCGATAGCTTAGCAGTTCGGAGCTTTCTGATTATATTTGTCTACTCTTACGTTTATAACACTCTCTCTCTTGAATTAGGGATAAGCCCTAATTCAAAACAGTTAATATTATTATACTTATTTAATAAAAAATGCATCATAGTTATTATGATAGTGTTTAAATATTCGTTTAAATTATTAATAGTTTCAATTTTATTTCTTTTCAGGGTAGGTAGTAGTAGGTAGGTACGCATAGATTTTTGCTTGGGTTTTGCTAATTTATGTTCAGTTTTTTTTACATTAAGTAGGTATAAAGCGTAGGTACTTTTATTAATAGGTAATTATAGGTAACATTTATTTTTAAGTGAAGTAGGTTTAGGTAGATAGTATTGGACAGGCGTTTTAGCTTTATTTTCATTTCTTTTTTTGTTATAAGTGAATTTAATTTTAGGTAGAACTGAAAATTCTGTACATTGAAAATATAAAAAAAATTAATGGCGGGGGTTACTAGACCGATACCGAACCCAAAAATGTGATTAAAAAAATTTTTGTCTGTCTGTCTGTCTGTTTGTTCAGGCATCACGCAAAAACTACCAGTTCGATTACGATGAAACTTGGTATGAATATTCTTTAATATCCTGGGCACCACACATACAAAGTACCCAGTACTTACAGCCCGTTTGGTGGTAAGTCGTGACGACGTCTAGCGATTGTGGGTCACTCTCAAAGCACACAATACCATAGAGAGTGGCCCTCAACTTGACGACTTACTGATATGCCTCTTCACGCTACGCTTAAAGAACCCAGGATTATATGTGGGAGGAAACACGTGCACAGGCAGGGCGTTCCAGGCCACACAGAGAAACGAACGTTTAAAACGTTCGGTTCTCGCGAACATGCTATCCACTGTGTGGGAGTGGCATGTCTGCCCGGCACGCGTTGTTCGGGATCGGAAGGATGAGGGTGGGATCAGATTGAAGAGCTCTTCAGAACAGGTTACGTCACCCGCAGTGGAGTTCACTAAGGGCTAAGACACTAAGACACACGGCTAAGATACTATAATATTTTTACTTTATTAAATATCGCTCGCCATACAATTAAATGGACTATCACACACAACGAAGATAATAAATAATATTTCATATTTTCGTACCTTAAGATGAATTTTTATGGTATAATAAAGAATAATAGAAGATATAATAGAGAAACTGGTGTAAATAAAGCCCCCCGCTTTATGAACGCAATAAAACCCAAAACAATGTTTTTTAGAACTTTTGTCTCTTTGTTTGAATGTTTGAACACGCTAATCTCAGAAACAGTTTAACCGATTTGAATTTTTGATTTGAATTTGTGGTTTGGTTTTCAATCGCTTCATAAATAAAAAAGTTATGTAGATCTAAACTAACACGCAAGCAGAGCTGCGGGAAACAGCTAGTTGTAAATAAATATGTATTTGATTTGTAAAATTTCTATATTAATATTTGTAATTCATTATAACTTACTAGGTACAGGTGCGAGTGGTGGTGGCATTGCAATATCATCCTTATTTACATCTTGTTTCACTTCAATATTTCCTGGCAAAGATTCCACGTCCATTGGTTCGGGTTCAGATGGTAATGATACTTTTTCTTGTTTTACAGTAAAAGAGAAAAAAAAAGTTTTTATCACACAATTTTTTTTACTAGCAAAGTATTAATGTGTAATGCACTTCTTGCCTGTATTTTTAGTCCCACGTAATAGGGGGCAAGGGCCGTGATTACGAATCTGGCAGTGAAATGAAATATATGTTCATTCAAGTTGATTATAAGGTAACGCTTTTGTACATCAGTCAGTTACAGAGGTTATAATTAAAGTAAATAAGAAACAATTATTTCACTACTTTAATACTACTAACCAGAAAGGTTAACCTTATGGGAAAAGGTAATTATTACAATGCCACTATTTCCAAAACTTAAGTGTCATTTAAAGTTCAACCAAGTGCTGGCAAATAAAAAGATTTCTAAGTAATGGTAAGTAAGATGTTAAAAATTTTCAAAATATAATAGCATAAATTTTTCGCAAAATTAAAAAGGACAAACAAACGTCGACAATTGTTTCGCCTCTAAACGAGGCATTATCAAGACTGTCTCATAGAGAACAGCCTGCTGCTATAAGTTTTCACCTACCCAAAGACCAATCAAGTAGGTCGGTAGATTGTTAGTATACCTAGAATACAGTAACAAACATATTAACAGAGTTGTACACTTTGAATAAAAGTAACACAAGTAGAATGTATGTGTTTTTTTTGAATATGTGTAGCAACAACAAGTTGCACTCAGTGCTATCAATCGACAGTTCTTATAATTCAAAATAAAACTCATTCCTTACCATACAATGATATTTCATAGGTTTCATAGCCGTTTGCTTCATAGATTCGAATAAACAAAACAAAAACACTGTCTTATCAGATTGCTAGTCGTGAATAGTAAGGCTTACCTTCGGCCTTCTCCCGCGCCTTGGCACGTTCATTTTCAATCTCCTCCTCGAACTTATCAAAACATTCAAACGCGGCCTGTAAACCACAACATAATATGTTTTCAAATATTATTTATCTTTACACTTTGTAGACACTATATAACACAACTAGTAACACTTATCACCGAGTTTATAGAACCAAATCACACGAATTATTCGATTAATGATTTCCTAAATGGTTAAATGTTAGTAGTATCTGTATCTTGCTGCAAATTTGTTTAAATATAAAATAAAATTATAAACTAGTGAATATTCAACTATTAATTAGGATTACTGACATTAGTATATAAAATTTGCATGCTATCAGAATATGGCTAAGTGGGCTTGCTCTGTTAACATAACTAAGTACTTACCTAAAGCTTATGTAATACCATTATTATGTACCACCCCATTTATTGCAAATAAATATTATGAATTATGAAATAAATGAAATAACAATGGTAACAGGAAAAGTAGGTATTTCGAAAACTGGGTTTCTACAAATATTTGTTTGTTTACCTTTAGGTCATCGTTGAAGCCTTCAGTAATATTATTAGATATTTCACGGATTATGGGCATTAACTCATTGAAAAATGACATAATTGTAATAAAAACTCCACTTTATAAAGTTTAGAAGTTTGACAAACGCCATAAAACACTTCACGGTCGGAAACCGTTTGAAATTGAAAAGCCGGTAATACCAACATTTAGAAAAAATATTACACAGCCGTTTAACAACGCGTTCATAAATAAGCATTATTTATACACGATGGTTTTTCAAAGCCATCGCCTCTGAATTTAACCGTTAGTGAGTATGTATGGAAATATAAATTATATTATTTTTAATATTTTATCTGCTCTCATATCGAATAGTTTGAAATATGATTTCAAATGTGATATAGACTGACATGCCCATTATGGGCAAAAGCCTCGACAAAAAAAAAAGAAAAAAAATGTGACATATTATAAATCGTAAGATTTTGACCAAATCTTTTTACCTATTTAGTTTTTTTTTGGCATCGCGTCGTGTGTTGGTGAGTACGTGTGTCCGGAAAAAATTCTGTTTTTGTTAACAGTTGCGGTGATTTGTCACTTGTTATTGTTTATTTGTGTATATTATTGTGCCGTCCTTACTAACACGCAAAAGGTAAGTGTCCAAAATTGTAATTTTACAGAATAAGTATGGATAGGTCTAAACCACCTGACCCTCCTGATCCCTCTAATCCTGACCCAACAACCCATACATTTTCCACCCCTCCTTTCTTCCTGAATGCGATAACCCCAACAACTCCAACTAACCCCCTGACGCAATTCGCGGATGTAGCCTGCGGTATTACAGACACCCGGCCCTCGGCAACCCGTAAGCGTACTGTTAATGATACGCCTAATCTGCCTTCAATGCAGATTAGAACGCAGATTTCGCGAAATGAATACACCCCTGACGACACAGGACGATTTGTCGTCCACGTGTCCCGTACAGAGTTAGAACTCACAGGAAGGAACCACACTCCACCCAGTAACTTTCGGCCTATTTATGTGCAAAAACCGCATCTCCAATGTCGCGAAAAACGGTGTAAAGAGGGTCGGCAGAAACCGGGTCTCTGTACAGTTCACAGCCTACCAAGACGCATTCCTCCTCAACCCCGTCGTTATACAAAGCAATTATACTGCTACGATCCCGTCCTACAACGTGTCCCGCATGGGAGTAGTTACAGGTATCCCGGTAGATATGACGAAAGAAGACGCCAAACTGTATCTATCCGTTCCACATGGGTGTGGTCGCATCCTTAAAATAAGAAGGTTTAACCGCAAGGTTACACAGGAAGGTGTTACAGAGTGGAAACCCACCCAAACATGCGTGATTACATTTGATGGGCAGGTTTTACCCCAAAGGGTTTATTGTTGCTACAACGCCCTACCAGTCCAGCAATATGTATACCCTACATATTGCTGTTGTAGGTTTGGTGGTGGCTACATACTGTTGTAGGTTTGGACATGTAGAGTCTGAGAGTCTGCTTGCAGGTCGAAACCCCGATGTTCAAGATGCAGTCATGAGCACCCGGGTAATGGTTGTTCGGTAGATGCGAGTGAGGCTTTTTGTGTGCTGTGCTCGGGCAACCATTTTGCATATAGCAAGGATTGTCCAGAGTATGTTAGACAGAAGGCCATTAAAACTACCATGGGCGAAAAATCTATTTCCTACGTAGAGGCCAGTAATATTGTTCCTCCAGCTTCCCGTAACTATGCCAATGCAGCCCACAGCAATCGTCGACTGGACCTCATTGATGATTTCCGAGTCAGTCGACGAGCAGGTTGACATGTTTACCTCGCAATTGATTAATCTGTTTTTCCTACTACCTTTATGCAGACGATCTACAGATTTATACGCAGGCTCCTTTGGAAAACTTATCGGATGCGGTGGACGTGATCAACGAAGATCTGTCACGGATAGTCTCCTGGAGTAAATCCTATGGATTGAGAGTGAATCCTTTGAAGACTCAGGTGATTATAGTTGGCAGCAGTAGAACCGTTTCAAAAATGGCCACGACGCAGATCCCACCGGTGGTATTTGATGGCGTCACTTTACCTTTTAGTGAGAGGGTCAAGAATTTGGGGGTAACTATTGATCATACACTGTCTTGGGATCCACAATTGCAGGAGGTGAGCAGGAAACTGTTTGCTTCCGCCCTCTCAAAGTCATTACTTCTCCCTATCCTTGATTATGCAGATTCCAGCTATCTAGATCTTGCCGAGAACCAGCTAGATAAACTTGAGCGTCTTCAGAATGTTTGCTTAAGATTCATATTTGGTTTGCGCAAATATGATCATGTTTCACAGTTTCGATCTCAGCTCAAGTGGTTGCCCATTCGATCTCGCCGAAATTCGCACGTTCTCTCCCTTCTATACAATATATTGTTCAATCCTTCCACTCCTACCTACAGACTCGGTTCGAGTTTCTACATGACACGCATGATAGGTGCTTGAGATCATCGAAAAACCTACGGTTGAGAATGCCTCAGCACTCCACAAGCTTCTTCGATAACTCTTTCACGGTTACAGCTACTCGATTGTGGTTACCTGTGGAGATAAGGCGAGCCGAGACATTACATAAATTTAAAACAATGGTTAGGGAAAACTATTTAGCATTGGAACACTTATGAGCTGCAACATTGGTATTTTTTTTTTTTTTTTTTAGTTCCGGGACCAAAGCCGCGGCCGCTCTAACGTCCGTTGCCGGGCGTCTCTGGTTACAAGCAGAACGTATTTCCAGTGGCGCCCGGCGGACTTTGACCACCTCTGTGGTCGGCCGCGTTCCACCTACTCCCGCTGGAGACCATGGCTTGAAGCATGGTCTCCAGCGAGAGGGTATCCACGCCCAGACCCACTACGAGGTCCCGGCGCTGACTCGCCCACGCTGAGCACTCCACCAACATGGTTTGAAGCATGGTCTCCAGCGAGAGGGTATCCACGCCCAGACCCACTACGAGGTCCCGGCGCTGACTCGCCCACGCTGAGCACTCCACCAACGTGTGGAGTGCGGTGTCGTCGTCGGAAACCTCGCAGTGTTGACACCGGGG
Source organism: Nudaria mundana (assembly GCA_963556515.1). NCBI lineage: Eukaryota > Metazoa > Arthropoda > Insecta > Lepidoptera > Erebidae > Nudaria > Nudaria mundana. Next base: position 1,507,369 of record OY748286.1, on the reverse strand, counting down.
TGTGACCTCACGATGGACGCGAAACAGCCTCTCCGGAGATCGTGCCGTAGCCCCTTATTGTTTTGACGGCCAAGGTCCTCAACGGTCTGTTAAGGAGCGTTGAGTTGTTAGCCGTCAACCGCGCCGCCCATACGGGAGCCCCGTATAGGGCCATTCTCCGCACGATCCCCAGGTACAGTCTCCTGCAGGAAGCGTTGGGTCCCTTTAGGTTGGGCATCAGTCGCGAAAGCGCGACCGATGCCTGTGTCACCTTGGGGACCAAACTTCGGAAATGTGGTCCGAAGTTCCATCGGCTATCAAGTACGATCCCTAGATACTTCATCGAGGGCTTGATGCCGATGCTAACGCCTCCCACATTTATGCTGGAACCTTCAGGTGGACCGTTCCGAGGTCTGTGAAAACACAAAACCTCGGACTTGTGCAAGGCCACCTCCAGTCCCAGCCGCCGTATCCGACCCACGACTTGAGCAACACCCGTCGTGACCTTGAGTGCTGCCTCCTGGTACGTTGCACCCCGCGCCGTGACGAGGGTATCGTCGGCGTAGCACGTTACGCCGACGCCCTCAGGCAACGCACCCCGCAGCACCCAGTCGTAGCCGATGTTCCACAGAAGCGGCCCCAGGACCGACCACTGCGGAACACCGCACGACACATCTCGCCGAGCTGGCCCGAGCCAGCTGGGGAAAGCTATGGCCCTCTCCGAGAGATAGGCCCCGACAATACGACGGAGGTAGAGAGGCGTTTCGTGATACACGAGCGCCTCCCTGACGCAGTTGTTCGCTCAAAGAGCTTACACACCTCGTCGAGCAACACGATCGGCCGGTATCCGGACGGTGAGTCCACCGGCCGCCCCGCCTTACGGATCAGGACCAGTTTCCCCGTCCTCCACACCTTGGGAAACTGGCCCCTTTCGAGGCATGCGCTTAAAAGCCCCATCAGTCGAGGCCCGAGTTCTTCGAGGGCCAGGACCCATGCACGGCCAGGAATGCCGTCGGGTCCGGGGGCAGTGATTTTCCGGCGTTTAAGCCGGAGTACTGCCGCACCTAGCTCCCCCACCCTGACTTCGGGTACGTCGTCTTCACTGATGCTATCCGCGTCGGGCAGAGACGAAGCCATGCGCGGAGGGACGTACTCCTCCGCGCTCGTCGGAAACAGGGAGCCTATGACCCGCTCCAGCTGCTGCGGCTGGAGACTCTGTGTCAGTGGGGGCGCCCTAGGTCGGAGTTTCTCCCTGACCTGTAGGTACGGGCGCCCCCATGGGTTCTGCTGTAGGGTCTCCACGAGCTCCTCGCGGGCCGCCGTCTTTGCCCGCTTTATTGTCTCCTGGAGATTACCTTTAGCCTCCCTGTAAGCCTGATAAAGCTCCGCCTCTCGGGTTGCCGCGTCGTCTGGGCGGATGCATGCTGCGCGCAGCTGTGCAATCTCCGGCGACCACCAGTACACCTGCTTCCTTGCCGGTCTGGGTGTAACCCTAGGCATCTCGGCATCACAGATTTGCGACATGGCTCTCCTGAACCACCCCGCCTCGGCATCCACATCGGCAGGCCGGTGCGGTGCCGGAATCCAGTCCTGCACGATGGAAGCCTCCAGGAGAGCCTCCCGATCCAGATGGTGAAGTGCCCAATGCGGATCCGGGGGATTTTCTACCGGCTGTGGGAGGTCAGGTGGGGGGACGACATCGAATCGGATGTACCGATGGTCCGAGTGCGTCTCCTCACCCTCCTCCACGTGCCAGCCAGTAATACGGGCGGCGAGGGCAGAGGTCGCGAACGATACGTCCACGACCGAGCTGGTCCCCCGCCGCCAGAAGGTGGCGACATTCCCCCGGTTGAGGACCTCCAGACCACGTGTTCTGGTCCAGTCCTCAAGAAGCCTCCCCTTGTCCCTGGTTTCCCGGGAGCCCCACGCCTCACTCCAGGCGTTGAAGTCTCCCAGGAGCAGGACAGGGCGAGGACGGCACGCAGCGAAGACGACGTCGAGCTCAGTGAACCATAGCTCAAACTGAGTCTCGTCCAGTGTCGGCGAGATGTAGGTGGCCACGACTGCCAACCCATCATAGTCCGCCGCAACACACCCGCGGCCCCTTGCAATGATCGCAAGGCGCGAGCTGTCTGCGGCGGACCCCCCGAAGATAAAACAGGCCGAGCCGTCCTCGTCCACCGGGCTTCCCGGGTGGACGTAGTACGGCTCGGCGACCACGGCCAAGTTTATGGACCACTGCCGGATGCTCTGGTACAGAAGATCCTGAGCAGCGCGGCAGCGGTTCAAATTCACTTGCAGGATGCGGATATGGGCGTCAGACATTAATGGACGTCCATATCAGCATCCCGCCGAGAAACATCTGGCCGTGCAGTAGCGGCACCCCCACCGCTCTCAGCGGACGGACGAGGCTTTGGCCTCGAGGCGGCGCAGGTTGTGCTGCCGACCCGGTGGTCCACAGTCTTGCCCTCCGCCTCGCATCTAAAGCAGCGAGGCGGGGCGTCGCAGGCACTTGCCTTGTGACCGGGCCGGCTGCAGCGGAAGCACCGATCGCCTACGGTGACTTCCTCTGTGCACTGTACTCCAACGTGCCCCACCACCATGCACCGGAAACATCTTGTTTCCCGGGCACGAAGGAGGTGCACCTGCGCCTTTAGGAAGCCCACTATGAGGAGGCCTCGTCCGTCCGCCACTTTTAGTGCCGCCGCGACGGGGCACTGGACGACTGTCGTGCCATGGCCAGTGAGGCTGAAGGAGATCTCTCCAGCCTTCACTTGGTCACGGGGACAGCCGCCCGCCTCCACGACGGCGGAAATCACTTCCTCCGTCGTGGCCGCGTCATCCAGACCGGAGACGCGCAATGCAGCGCATTTGGTGGGCCTGGTGACGCGGACGGCTTCTCCGTCCAGCTTGTCCCTCAGCTGAGCCGCTAGGGCATCAACTTTGGGGCCGCTGGAGGCGCCGGAGACCTCGAGGAGGCGAGCCCCGGTGCGTGTCGTCTTGCACCGGAGACCCCCCTGGATATCGAGGGCTGAGAGGTCGACTGAGGCTTTAACTTGCCTCAGGACATCAGCGTACCCCACACCCCTCTCCACACCCTCCGTCGTCACCGTAAGGACGACGGCTGTGGAGCGAGGAGCGCGGGGCCTCTTCGGCGCCTTCGCCGCGGCGGCTTTGGCCGCTTTCTTGGTGGCCTTCTTCTTTGCTCCCACTACTTCCCATCCCTCCCGTCTGGAGGGATGTGAAGAAGCAGCGGGGGCAACGTTGGAGGAGGCGGGGGTGGCAGAAGTTTCACTCTTCTTACCCCGTCCCTTCCCCTTCCTCGCTTGGGCCGCGGTCTCGGCCGGCATCCGAATCGCTGAGGAAGCGGACGGGGGCGGAGCGGGGCGACGGACAGCGGGTGGCGTGCCGCTTGGACCGGGAGCGGAAGCACCGCCGACAACCGCCGCGTATGTAAACGCGGGACGCGCCAGCGGAGGGCGGTACGCCCGGTCCTCGAGAACCGCGAGGCGCCTCTCGATCGCCGTCAGGACCTGCACCATAGTCGGCACAGGCGGTGACGGCGATCCGGGCGCCGTGGTGGGCACCGTGGTGGGCGCCGTGGTAGGTGCTGTATTGGCCGCAGGCTTTTTCTTCAGCGCTGGTCCAGCCGAGCAGCGGAGGAGGCGGCATAGGAGCTGGAGCTGGAGGCCCTTTGACCACCCTGGTCAAGTCCGCGACCTCCCGTCGCAGGACCTCCATCAGCCTGGAGACGGCGAGCTCTACCTCCAGGCTCTCCACCTGCAGCCGGAGCCTCACTTCCTCATCAGTAACGCTCCGCGCGAGGAACTCGTCGAGCGAAGATTGGGCATCAGCCACCAACGATGCCACAATCCTCTTCTTGCCCTGCATGCCCTTGTTACCTTTCAATGCTGCGTTCATCAGGGCAAGAGAACTCAAGAGCTCCCGCGCGGGGGGCACGCCGATATCTCTGCGACTGGGCAGGGGTGGTACAGAAGGATGGAGCGTTGGCGGCATCTCCTTCTCCTTCGCCAGTAGAAAATCGCCACGTGTCCGTGGCGTCTTTTTCGGCCCCCCTTCCTCCGGCTCACTGCTCCCGGAGCAGCTAGTGCTCCGGTCGCGCGAAGGTCCCTTCTTTATTTCTTCGTGGACCCTCTTCGTAGGAGGGCCCTTTGCCCACTGCCCGTACATCACATTGCCTGATAACAATATCAGGCATAGTGTGGCCACAGTTGGCGATGGCGGGGGGCTGCAGGCCACGGTCATCGACCCGGGAATTAGCCGCAAAGAGGTCTGCGAGCATGTCCACCTTCTCTTGGGCTTTGTGAGCCAGTGATCCATCAGGAAAACGCAGTGGTGGCAGCGAGGGTTGACAGAAATTTGACTGTACGGCTTTGGCCAGTTGCCAGTATCCACGGCTGCCCGTGGGATGGGATGTGAGCTCCTGACCAAGCCGCGCGACGCGCTGGGCATCCGCTCTCTTGAAGGCCCTCTTGCTGAACCTAGTGGCCCTATTGTACGCTGCTTTGAGGCGGTTCACGTTCGGGTCACGTGCCGCCCGAGCCCTGACCCAGGCGCGATATGCCGACTGTTTTTTCTGGACAGCCTCGGCACATTCACGCCCGAACCAGAGGCGAGCTTTGCGGATGCTGGCGACATCAGTGAAAGGGATATAATATTCTATCCCTAGACTGATCTCGCCAGCAATGGCAGCAGCGCTATCCGAAGGCGCCTTCCCTACAAAGCAGCGCTGGCTCCACGGGACGGACGCAAAGTAATCGCGGAGACCGTCCCAGTCTGCCGACGAGTAGTGCCACGAGGAGTTTCTAGTTTTACGCTGTTTTTAGTTAGGTACCAAACCAACGCGAAGAAAAAATAACATGACATATTTTCGGGCTCAAAGTTAGGTTAGTACCTACGTACCTTTTTTTTTAATTAAATTTATTAATTTTAGGAAAATAGGAATTAAAAAAAAAAAAAAGTACCTACATACCTACTTATGTAGTTGCCGGAGTTAGATTGTTTGATTTATCTCTAATGAACCGATTTTATAATACCTACCTACGTATACATACTCCACGCGGCTCCACTCGCATTAAATAGTTTTCGCTCCCCCTTTCCATGGCAATAAAAAGTATCCTAATCGTTACACAATTTCTGAAATTGGTACTTATTGTTTTTTTTAAGTTCTCAGCCCGAAGTCTATTGCCGGGCGCCCAAGGTGCGAACTCCGAAGTCTTCCCCGTGACTTATGTCAACAATGCCTGTGCTTTTCCTTTTGAATATAGACGAGATGTACCTACCTAAAATCAGTTCCCTGTTAAGCCTAGTTCGCACTGCTTTAGTAATTTAGTAGAGTAGCGTGTAATTTAGTGGCTAAAGTACTCGCTACTACACAGAAATCGTTCGCATTACGGTTTAGTACAGTACACAAGTGAGTGGTGGCGGCCACTAATGAACTCGACTAATCAACAGGTTCGGACTTGTTTAGCCGGTGAACCAGTGAGCACGGATGCGTGGTGGGAGGCGCTACTCGCCCAAAAAAATTGAATAAAATGGATTGACTCGACTAAATCATTTACTAAAATACTCGACTAAATTTTTGTAGTTCGCACATATTTAGTTACTAAATTACTCGCTACTCTTCTAAATTACTAGCCTAATGCGAACTAGGCTTTAGCGACTTACTCTCTATTTCATAAGTATGTCTCTGCCTGCACACGTTTCTGTCAGACTGATAATCTACCTCTATGACTCTATAATAGAAATCGAAGACAATCATAATCGAGTTCCAAATTCAAAATGTGATCTTGATAGTATGTTTCAGTGCTACCAACATAACGTATCCGATTTTACCGATCAAACCCTTGAAACTCCGCGAGACACCCCGGTGTCGCGGCGCGCGCCGTTCCGTCAAGCCCCGAGAGACACCCGGGTGTCGCACCTCCCCAGGCGACTTTAAGCCTTATTTTAATATAATTACGTTCTACTTTTGTATGGAGAAGTTTGATGACATACGTTCTCTATAACATTTCCTTGCAATTTGAAGCATAACTTTATAATATCTGTGGTTCGATTTTTTTTTCACGGCATTGAAAGTTGATGATGTTTGGAGAGTACGTCAGTCAGCGTCAGGTCTATAGTGCGTGTATTTTGAGTGAAATACTGTGATTTATTCACGTAAGTAATGTTTTCTTATTAGAAATATGATTATTCGGTTTATAATGATTCTATTTAGGTAGTAGTTTTCAAAAAAATACATCGTTATAACTAATATATGAAGCCCTAGAAAGTTACCGATTTCCGAGTTATTTTTGCGATGTTTGTCAGTGAATACAGTGAAAAGTATAAAAAAGTATAAATAAAGATACTTTTTATCTCTGTAAATCGTTTTGAGAACGATAATGTACGTAATTATATATTTCAGTGTAATAATAGCTAGAAAAAATTTGGTGGAAAACCGTTATAAATTGGCCCGTTGATTTTACGTTTCGGCGGGTTGAGTTTTATGTGGTGTTATTATAAACACCTTGAGGTCTTTTATCAAAATATTTACGTTATTAGATAGCATAAGTCCTTGTTTCTTTGAAATTCATTTGAATTTTCTTGAAATTCAGTTGAATTTCTTGAAATTCATTTGAATTCTTGAAATTTAGCTAACAACGTGGTTTCCAAATTTTTTTTATAATTTATAATAAATAATTTGTTTGCATTATTATTCATTTTTTGATGCTTGATCATCAAATATATATCAATAAAACTATTGCCGTTTACAGAATCGTAAAATATGGTTTGGTTGTAGAGATATTCCTTTTTTTCTACGAGATGGTAAGACAACGTCACGATGTCATCACCCGCCCGTGCTCCCAAGACTTTTTTTTTTTTGCGCGTGGGTTGAGGGGAAGTTTTATTTATCAAACAAACGCGGGACTGGTGTCTTGGTGGCGGAGTCTATCGAACCCTCCCTAGCTAGGAACGTCGCCAAAGATGTTGTGAATTACACAGATGTAAATATTGTGGAAGTTAAATTAAATAAATTGGCATCTCGCATTTCAGGTAACTCGATGAAAAGGGCTGCCGATCACTTGAGTTTTAAACTAAAATAAAATCTAATTGAGCGAGCGAAGCGCCTACATTTCGAGACTGGACAATTTTGCTTTCGTCCGTCTGTCTGTCTGTAAGTATGTGTGTATCGGGTTAGTACCTAGCCACATTTTTTATCCGATGTCCACGAAACTTGATTTAAAACATTTTTTTCGTCGTAAGCTTTTTTTGGGTGGGGTGGGAAATGGGGGTCAAATAATATTTTTAATATTCGCGAGTTCAAAGTTTCGACCATATGGGTGACCATTGGTAATTTATTATTTTCACCTTTAAAATTATTACCTATTATTATAAGATCTAGTTCTCTTGGCAATCTGTTCTTAGTTTCAGTCTAGGTGGCATACTGAGTAGGTAGGTAAATATTATAAGATATTGATTAATAAAACTATCATGGAAAAATAAAACATCACGGTTCATGCGGCGAGTCCGACTCGCACTTGGTCGGTTTATTAAATTTGATACATTGTATTTTTAAATTATAAGGTATTGTAATTCGTTTTGATGTATTTTATTCATTACTTTCTTGATTGATTAAAATTGACCCCATCAAGTTTTCACTTGTGTTGGCACTCCCGGAGACTCACTGTTTTTTTTTATAATAATTACATTCTTCTTGACAACGTCAAACTTTGTTTTGTATTTCCTGTTCTTAAAAATAATAAGATAGAAATTATAAAATGCTTGGGATGCTCTGACTAGAGCAATCCGCCTGTTAGGGAAAGGCCGTGGCTTCGAGTCGATAACATTTTAGTTTATGTGGGATTATTTATAATTTCTATCTTAATATTTTAACTTCAAACTAGTTTATGAATATCTCCGGAGCACAAGTTATAATAGTCTCATAGTACTTAAGAAACTTTTTTTTATCTTGTTTTACGATCCCTTCCATCCTAAGGTTGCCTGGAAGAGATCGCTATTAGCGATAAGGCCGCCCTTGTACTCGTACATTTAGTAGTTTTTTTTTTCTCGTGTTTATGTCGTAACATTGTAATAATATGTTACTTCATAACTATAATTACAATCTAGCCTTAAGACTAATAAGTAATTTGTATCTAACTTCAATTGCTAAATAATTATAATGTAAGAATGTGTCCATTGGCACTTTTATTATGGTCTCTATATGAATGAATAATGACACTATGTTCATGTTGTCTTAAAGTATAGCACCATCGTATACGGCGACAGCGTATACGACGACCGCGTTGGATCACTTCTCGCTATTCATAAAAATGCATCATATATTTGACAACACAAATGTTTACAAACAATTATTTACGTACGTTTTGTGTTGATCACAAAATAAACAAACAAATCTCCAGTTTATAAATTAGTTTTTTGTACTTATATATTTTTTACAGGCGAAGCCGTGGCCGGGCACCACTGGAAATACCTTCTGCGTGCGCACCACAGACGCCCGGCTACGGACGTGAGAGCGGCCGCCGCCTAGAGCTGCGGAATTTAAAAAATAAAAAGGCGAAGCCGTGGGAATCTGCTAGTAAAATATAAGTGAAATAAAAGCAATTGTGTGAGTGACCACGAAAAGTAAAGTAAAAACCTCTGTGTAGCTGTGTGAACAACACCTGTGTGTGTAAAACAAGTACTATACGTCCATGTACGTGCACTCACACAAATGCATTTTATCTTATTTTGCAACCACTTTACTCTTCGCAGAACTGCAGTGCTAGTCATTTGGTGTTTAAAAATTGAACCGCGCAGCCGCAAAGGTCTGGCTTGAATGGAAGTTGCACCGACTCTCGTGCATGGCGGCTGATCGCTACAAATAAAACAATGTGAGAATATATAGGAATACAACGGTAATACCTCAGGTGCGCACTCGGATGAACACCCAGTGGCGCCCCGCGGGCTCGCGCGGGCTGTCACTATCGGAAACGCCATTATTTTCTCTCATTTTCATAAATTATGTTTTATGAGGTTAGCTAAGCATTTATACTATTCAAAATAAAAAAATAATTATTAATGTCTTAAGATTTCTGTTTAACAACTATCACTTGATCATAACGTTTATACACTCAAACTATAATTATGTTAGTATCTGCGATTTATAAAACTACGCCTATCATGATTCTAGATAATAGTTGAAACCTGTTGATATCCAGAGCGCACCTCCTCTGTAGTACTGCTGTGCTAATAGTTCGGGGTTGAGCTATTGACCCGCGCGGGGCGTGCCATATCTGTGTCCCGCAAAAGAGAAAGAGTTAATGAAAAGTTGCACGACGCTTTCTTTGATGAATAGCTCGATACTATATCAAAGTATCAAATAATCAAAGATTCAATGATTATTGGAGAAAATACATTTTAAAAGTATTAAAAACACTGGTTTGCTTTACTTTTAAAAATTAACAATAATGAGATTTTCAATAAATTAAAATATTGCAATCCGCCATTTTGACTGAAACAGCAATTATAGTACATGACGACACTGCCTCTTAAACTTCACTTTTGTAATTTATGACGTTATACCGGAGACCATAATTAATGCAACATAGTACAGCAAATAATAAATTTAAGAAAATAATATTAGAAAAACAGCTTAAACTTTAGTTTATCACCGAAATAAACGTTTCTTATCCAAAATAGTAAATGAGAAACTATAACACAGAAGAGGATTTCTAATTCTTTCGTCGCGCCCATTCTATGTTCCTGTATCATGTACGAGTAAATAAGCATTCGAGGTGTAATAGCCCTTTCCTAATAAATGACTTAACATTATTTTTAAATTTATTCAGAGGTAAAGAATAAGTAACCTTGGGAGTTTTGTTGTAGAAACGCACACCAATATCCATAAATCAGTTGTGTAGCAGCAGCTAATTATATGCTTGACAAAGGCCTACTTACATTGAGAAGAAAGCATAGAACCATTGTAAACTAGGTTTATAACAATACTATCTGACTCGTGGTGGCGTGTGTTTGTACAGGAATTAATGAATATGGGATATAGAACGATAAACTTGACAAGGACGAAGAACTATAGACAACAGCTTCTGTTGTTAGTCGTCTACAAGTATTGAAGCAAGTCCTAGTGTCTAAAATTTAAGCATATCTATATGATTAGTATACCTAGGACAGTGAGAGTAACCTTCAGAGGCGATCTGTCTCTCGTATTCAGGGCCAATGTTCAGTACAACTCTCTGTACTTGATGTCGTCCTGGTACTGCGGGGTCGTACTCTCAACGGTTATTGGTTACAGATTTTGATTGATTGATTCTGACCTGATGAGGTGGGTACTGCAGTACCCATCTGCATAATGACAATTTAAGAAATGACCAATGCACCCTTACCTCCCCTATATCGTCATCGTGCAATGTGAAAACGCCCAATAGGTCATGGAACCAACTTACAGCGTATACAATATATGTACAGACGATAGACATTACCATTTCCACGAGAGGCTCAGGGTACCCTCCAGGAGCCCCTAGCGGGTCTCCTGGCGACCCTGCGGTGTAACCCATGGGGGTGATCAATCACTACATAATCATAAGCATATCTATCACACGCAACGGAAGTTCTCAAAAGAAATAATACTTTCTCGTTTTCGAATCATGTTTAACTGCTGCTCCGCCCTTATTAATCGTAGCGTGATGTTATATAGCCTAGACAGATAAGATGTAAGGTCAAAGAGCGGTATAGGAGAATGATCGTCCGTACTTGTTATTTGGATATTTTCGAAATTTCAAACACTCAGTATAATTTAAAAGATACATATTTACTAACTTCGGCATTAGTCCTGTTATACAATAGGGGTCCCAAACACAAATAAATCGTGGCTGAAAACTCATGTGTTGTCTCATGTTTTAACATGTTTATAATATTGCACAAAAATACATATACTTTTCCACTTTTATAATTTTATTTCTACTGATCGGTTGCACCTCACAGCATCATCAGAGATTTATACAATATAGTTTCACTAAATCACACAATAATATCCATAATTTACATAATGTAGTACAATATTTTTACACGATATTCATAAGGACTTAAGTAGGTACTATTTATAAGCACAATAGCTTGGCAATTTCTTTCTTCACCCAAACGGAAACCTTATTGTTCTAAGAATAGCCTAACTCTACTAGGATCTCAGAAAACATCAGTATCAGTGTTATCAGATTGGAATAGCAAAATAAACAACCGAAACGATCCAAATTTTCTTGTTTATTTGTAACATAAGCTAATTTGAAAATGAAAATAAAATTAAAAAACAGAAATACGATACTTTAAGTGTATGCCGCCAGTTGTAGAGGGGAGTGCATACCTGATCGTATCTCCAAAGCTGTAATCAATAACCGCACATGGAATGTCCTGACAGTACCAGAACGATATCAAGTATAGAGAGTAAATAGTTATTGACAGAGAGAGACAGATCACGTCATCTCAAGGTTACTCACACTTTCAAAGGTACGGTCCGCATGTTATATCAGCTTGTACATAGAACGGTAGATCATTAATGTAAACTAAAAATAGAAACGGACCTAGAATTGATCCTTGTGGCACGCCCATAGCTACAGAAGCCCCTAAAGACCGACTACCATTGATATCAACATGTTGTATTCTATCACTGAGGTATGAGGCAACTAGGTCCAGTGCCGAATCTCTGATACCATAATAATTGAGTTTCCGTAATAGGGTATTATGTTCAACGCAATCAAAAGCTTTGGAGAGATCGCAAAATATACCAATGGCATCTTGATTATTCTCCCAGGCATTGAAAATATGCTTCTGAAGTATATACAACTTGTATGTTGCAATGAAACATTATGAAGCACTTTGGAGTACCTACCTAGTTTACGTTTGTTAGATACTTATACCTAAGGTACTACGGTGTATACCCTTTTTATCCATTAAGGTATCCAACACTCTTCATACTAGGTATGGTTGGTTACTATGAGTTGAGGGTGAGGAGGGATTTTGCGTTAGCCATGTATTTGTTCAAAGTTATTAGAGCTAGAATCCAAAATGCAGATATATTAGGGCATATTAACTTAAATGTACCGGACGGGTATGTGGGCAGACGTCGAAGGCCGCAGCTGCTGCGGCTGCCAACCGCACGCACTAACCTACTGCAGGAGGCGCCACTGACCCGCGCACTCCGGACACTCAACGATGTCGCTCATGGAATCGATTTGTTTAGTTGTACCTTGAGTGAATTCACAGTTTACACTTTGTTTGTTTTGTGTTTACAACAATAGAAACTTGTTTTTAGAGATAGATAAAATAAGATAGCCTACTCTGTTGCATTAGGGGTTACCCTGTAAAAATAGATGTAGATGTGAAATAAATAAATAATAAAAATAAATAATAAAAAATAATAAACGTTCGTCTGGTTGCGAGATTCGTTTCTCTTGTAGATTATATTGAATCTAAAAAGATACATAAATAAATATATAATACGAGTATCATAACATAGTATAAGATAAAGTCGGTCCGTCGCTATGTATGCATAGATGCATATAACTACGCAACGGATTTAGATGCCATTATACCAATAGATAGAGTGGTTTTCGAAAAAGATTTTTGTCTATATAATTTGTCAAGCGAGCGAAGTCGCGGGCGACCGCTTGTATAAAATTAAAGTAATAAAATCCGACCGATGTACAAAAAAAAAATCTCTCTTTATTATAATATTGGTATCAGCTACAAAGCTGAGGCTACGATCTTCTCAAACGCCCTCTATACCGGTCTCACTCACACAGATCATTTATAAACTGGTAGACCTGCCAACATTTTGGTCATAGGCAATATTATAACTTAAAATTTCAATAATCTTACATAAACGCACTTGCTTTTCATAGATAATTTAATGATCAGGGTTTTCAATAAAAATTGTTAGTTGATTATGTTAGCGATTTATAAGAATTTACGAAAATATCTAAAGCGAATTTCACTGAACCTGACATTTAAAATGCCGTTTACTTAAGTGCAATTGTACACCCTTTCACATTGAAATATGGTAGGATTTACAACAAAAATAATTTAAATTCTGATATTCCAGCTGAGTTTGCAGCTCCGTCAGCTTATGTAATCCTAGTACGAATACTATGGCAACGTAATTTTACTCGACTTTCACGCAGGCGCACGTGTGTTTCCGGGCAATCATTCAAGTGCGAGTGAAGGTGCTATTCCATTCATATACAAGTGAGTTTTTTTTAAATGAATTTGACTTAAACATTAACATTTAAATATGAAAGTTAATTCTACGACTATTATATTTTTTATTCAGAATAATTATCTATCACACATATCTATTTATTTTACAACAAGTTATATTAAGCGTTCATTTCGTTACTGTTTAATTTTACGTCGTTAATAATAGGCTACCTTATTCTCAGATTCTTATAATTATAGATCTTTATTAAAATAAATTGTTATATCCATTTTCAATTTTGATAACACAAATACATTAAAACTATTCCGAGGATGCCGCTGAACTTTGCGTCGACGAAGGGGAGTCCGGGCTCCGGTGTGAGTAGCTGTCATGTGTAGTATGTATGTGTGATAAGTACCTTTGTGAATCAATTCTGCAACACGCAGATATCTGCAGCAGTACCAGGAGTGGATGGCTTAGTAGGAACCTTTGGACGTTTCTATCCGAGTCCTTATTAACCGTAGAAATAGTAGTGGAGGTAGAACTTACCTGCACGAGGTGCACCTGTTAACAAACGAGACAGGCTCTCAGGAACAGCAATATACTCGCCGCCTATTACGTGAAGTTGACGAAGTAGCCACGTAATAGGTGGCGAGTATATTGCCGTTTCTGAAGTTGGCTCTCAACAAACAAAATCACGTTGTTATTTCCGAAGGCATAGACAGAAGTGTTTATTACCCCCACGTTCGCAGAAGTGATTGGCGACACGTGGGTGTAATTAGCGCGTCTGTCTACCCTTCAGTTTGTGACAGCTGAATCAAAATAAAAAATGAACTACATAAAGTTGTTTATAGATAGTTTCCCGTAATAATAGTTTTGAAGTTGTAAGTCAGTAAGAGTTGTCTCTTGTTTGTGATACGTCATTGACCATAGAGTTGATATTGAGGCATTAACGTCATAATTATTGGTCAAATTATGCTGGTACTTTCCTGATAACCCTAACGTTCGAATGATGTTTTCTGTAAACAAAAGAATGTGCTTTAATTAACATCGGAGTGCAAGTTCTGTATGTAAGTACTATTCCCTATTCTGTGCCAAGGGGTCGAAACCGACCCATTATAAATAGCCCAAATCCCGGACTGGGATCATTATTTCCAAAAATGAAACAAACTGGAGACAAATAGTTCTGGGCATAACATGGATTAAACATTAGTCTTCTTCTTTATGTAAAAAATATATCAGTCAGATTTTTTAAGTGCAACTTTGGCAAAAATCAACTTTCAACAAAAAAAATCGGTGTGTAGTGCCCGTCTGCCTACCCCTTCGGGGATAAAGGCATGATGTGTGTATGTCTATCTGTATGTGTTCTATTATCACACAGTACACATATCTGCATTAGCAAATAAGTGCATCTGTTATGGTTTATTGAGCAGAGTGTACCGAAAGTGTCCTGGACATCGACGAAAAATTTCTTTAACATTTAGCTAGAAATTCCTAAATTGGCACGCGCGTGCAAGACATGCAGCTGGTGGGTTCGGAAAAACGATTTTCGAAATCGGATGCACCATCGAGGAATAATCACTGAAAAACTAGATGATTAAATGGTTGCCATGGAAACACGTGCGTCAACAATGAAAATAGATTTTTTTTTCATTCGATTAATTAATTCAAGTGTTCGATTCTGATTCTGATATGTAATAAAAACATTTACTCCGCTCAACATTTGCAATTAGCAGCATGCATTGCATACCTAGTTTATTTATAACTGCCTGGTACACTCATGGCTACGCCTCCGCTTTCAAAATCAACTTGTGAAACGACGACCCTCCAGGAACTAATAACACAGAATAGGGAATAATTGCTACTACGTTTAGTTAATTCATTCGTGGCTAATACCAATAAAATGTGTAATATACATTTTATGATAAAGGTTAAAAACATAACCTTCGCTGACACAGTCGGGTAAAAAGAAGCTGCTTTGATTTGGCATCTACCCATCATCTACCTTATTGAAATTTCGATGAATTTTTATTTTACCTAGTCTTAAAATAATAAATAAGCGTTTTAAGAAGAACTTAATATTATATTCTGCAGACAAAGTTGGGGTCGATCCTGGTGTCTCATTTAAAATTTAATAATGTTTATTAAATTTATTCCAAATCATGATGATTCAGCTTGGAATTGGTATAAATATCTTTCAACTACAAGGAAAAAGTACAAGTAAAAGTACAAGTAAAAGTAGAAAGTTCCTGTACTAGGATATCATAGCTATCGAAGAGTTTACATTGTAGGTACTGCTATTCTAAGCTCCCTCCCCTTTGAGGGCGTGACCACATAAGGTAATGATATAATAAAGGCAAGCCTTCAATATTTTTATTTTATTATAATTTATATCAGCATTTTAAATCCTTGCCTCCTACAACGTGGCACCAACAAAACTACTGGCAATATGTGGGTTTGCCTCTGTTGTGTTCACCTCTGCCTACCCCGTCGGAAATATTGGCGTCATTATGTATTGCCTTCTCCTAAGTCTACGTTATAATTCGAAATTCATCAAAATTGACGGTACGGTTGAAGCGCGAAGACAGCGAAAGAGGGAGTAATATTTGTCCCCATGACATACTTAGACAAAGTCAAAGTTTATCTTCTGTAATTAACAGAAGCGATAAAGTTATTATTCCAAACGGTTAGTGCTAGAAAGATGAAATTTTGCACAAAGTGCTTAAATAAAATTTATCAAAAATATTTTTTTTCTGTGGCACCTCCCCTAAAAGTAAATTGGGGAAGGTTTTTTTTTCTTGCGTCAACCCCATTTCGTGGGGTATCATTACATAGGTCGTTATAAAACATTGGGAGGTTACTAAACATTTTTTTTAATTTTGGTGTTTGTTTGCGAGATATTCAATTTTAAATCGCATTTTTTTGTTAAAACTGAGCGTCCCCCCTCTAAAATCTAAACAGCTAACTCGAAGAATCTGAAAAAAATTGTGATGGTAGTCCAGATAATGAACTTTGAAGGAAAACTAAAACGGACCAGATAACTTTGTTATTTTAGATCCTATATTGGGTAACTACGGAACCCTATATTATGCGTGGCCCGACACGCACTTGGTCGGGTTTTTTTAAAGTAACTTTTGACACACTTACAAAAACCGGCCAAGTATGGCACACATTTGAATTGTAACAAACTCGTACTACGCTTGGCCTATCTCACTGTACATGAATTATTTTTATTTTCTCAGCGTTTTTGGTCTATTCATTTTATGGCACTGTCCTTTACATTAAATATAAATTGTAATTTAAACATAACAAGTTAAAAATAGGGCAAAAATATGCCATATATTTTAGAGTTTTCGATATTTTTTCATAAAATCAAAAAAATATCACATGACATGAAGTTCAACACCATTTTAGAGGTCTTTGACCATGCTCAGTTGATTGAAGCTGGTCTTGAGTCTCTAACTATTACCGTTCTTGATTTGACCTCGTTTTGACCTTGACCTTGAGATCAGAGGTCAAAGGCTGTCAAAAAGATCCGACAACTTACAGACATTAAAATGGCGCGTCTGGTCTACTTCAGCTACTTCCACAGTATCATGACATATGGCATACTACTGTGGGGTAACGCTGCCCATATTGAATGCATCTTTGTGTTGCAGAAGAGGGCTGTCCGGACTATCTATGGAATGGGGTCTCGGGAGTCATTGAGAGATAAGTTTAAGCATATTAACCAATCAAAGAATCAAAGAATCAATTTCATTTATTCAGTTTAGGCACATAAAGAGCACATATGAATGTCAAAATTTTACAATTTTATGTCAAGTACTATTATAAAAATACTAAATTAATTACATAAATAACCATTTGAAAATGATTCTTTCGCTGGTTCGGTAAGTTGGTTCTCCTGAGAAGATACCAGCAAGAAACTCAGGTAGATTATCCATTTTCTTTTTAATAATGTTTTGTTTACATTGTGTTACAATTTGTATTGTAGGAGTGGCTAACAACAGCAGATTAGGGTGACCATGCATTTTTATCATTAAGATATTCGTCTACATTATAATAGCCTTTCTTCATCAAGCGTTTTTTCACTACTATTTTAAACTTATTAAGAGGCATGTCAACCAGGTCCTGCGGAATTTTATTAAATATTTTTATACATTTGCCTACAAATGAATTACCAACTTTATGAAGTCTAATTTTTGTCATTGCCAGTTTATTTTTATTTCTTGTATTATAATTATGGTTGTCGGATCTTTTTTTGAAGAGTTCTATGTTCTTCCGTACATACACGATATTGTCGTAAACATATTGAGAAGCAACGGTTAAAATATTAATTTCTTTAAATAGTTCCTTCAGCGAGTCACGGAGTCCGAGTCTATAGATTGCTCGTATAGCTCGTTTCTGTAATATGAATATTGTCTCAATATCGGCAGCTGAGCCCCATAGCAGCAGACCATATGACATAACGCTATGAAAGTAACTAAAATAAACTAATCGTGCCGTTTTTTCATCAGTCAGTGACCTTATCTTTCTAACCGCATAGGCAGCCGAACTAAGTCTTCCTGCCAAGGCTGTGATATGAGAACCCCATTGCAGTTTACTATCTAAAGTTATTCCAAGAAAAACTGTGGTATTGACTATTTGAACTAATTCATTATTCATAGTAATATGAGTATCCACCTGTCTAACATTGGGCATAGTAAATTTTACACATTTTGTTTTCTTCGCATTGAGCAGCAAGTTGTTACTTGTGAACCAATGCAGTATTTCCGAAAGGGTATAATTTACATCGTCAAGTACTACTTTTCGTCTATCACTTTTAAAAATTAATGATGTGTCATCAGCAAATAATAATATTACACAAAGATTTTTAGTGAATGAAGGTAGATCATTTACGTATATTAAGAATAAAAGGGGTCCTAATATCGAGCCCTGGGGTACTCCCATGACTAATGAGGCGCCAGAAGAGTCGGTGCCATTAACGTTAACTTTTTGTACTCTATCAGTGAGGTAAGACTCCAGTAAGCCAAGTGAGCTGTGCGAAACACCATAATACCCTAATTTTAGTAACAAAGCAACATCCACAAAGTAACATCCTTCCATTCACAGTATATTTATGAAATTTTATTGTATACCCACAAGAACAAAAGTAAATTTGTGAAAAATAGTGATAATCACTTATTTCTTAAGTTTAGATTACTAAACTTAAGAAATAAGTAATACATTATGAAATGACTCACTTGTACAGATATTCCGCAATTTTTAATTATTAGTAGGACTTGACCAAAAAACCTGAAATAAAGAAAAAAAAAATTATGAAATAAGGTTAAACTGGCTGTTCCTAAATTTAGGCTTCATAAAGTGAGTAATTCTTTAGCGGGGAACTCTATTCGAATGTACAATACATTGCCAACCGAAATAGCAAATTTATCTGTCAATAAATTTAAAAATCTAATAAAAAGTAAATTGTGCCATAAAGCTTATTATAGTATTAAAGATTTCTTAGATGACAAGGCTGCCTGGTTGTAACACGAATTGCTCCTTTCTAAATAACTCTGTATTAGATTTAAGATGAAATATTTTGAAAAAAGCCGAACTGAGTTTCTTGAGGGCTCTCCTCAGTCTCGTTGCATTTTGGAACCCTCGGTAGAGTCACACCAACTTTTGACGAATCTAAATAATTTTCTAAAAATTTCAAAGATAATAAACGTTATTTTATTTTATTTATTATAAGGTCAAGTTAATTTTAGAAGTCTTTGACCATGTTGAGTCGATTGGCGTTTACACTCAGTCTCTAGCTCTTACCGTTGTCGAGATGAAAGTTGTTCACGGACGGACGGACGGACGGACGGACATTGCTGTTGTATAAGAGATTTTTGTTTCGAAAACTCTAAAACCGCCTTACTGCTAATTTAGTCAGTTTAATTCGATCGATTTAATTCGTTACTAAACTACAAGATTTTGAGAAGATTTAAAATAAATAAGAAAAAAAAATATTCAATAGATTTCGCGAATTAGACAGTATCAGATTGGAACTCGTTGATTATTATGGCAACATGCCTCGGCTACAAGTCCACGATTAGAAGAACTCACCGGGGCTATAATAGCAACTAAACCACTAAGGCCCAGCCCCTGGGACTCCCACGCATTACCCTCTAATCTAACACCAAACTTCGCCATCCCAGGCGATATTGATTACCTTGTATCAGTTGTCAATTAAGGGTAGGTTGAGAATATATATTGCGTAATTTGAGAGTTGCCCACAATCGCCAGACGTCGCAACAGCTTTCCATCAGGCAGGCGGAGTCAATTTGGCGACCTGATATATAAAACAAAAAAACTAAAAATATTTATTTATTGACTGAGAGAGCGAAGCGACCGATGTCTCCGTTTCAACTTGCAGACTGGGGAGAATTTCTTTCGTCTGTACCTCTATATCTACGGGTTCTGTCAGATCATGTTTGCGGCCGTATTCCGATTTTCATGAAACTTTACACACACACTCCTTGCTTACAATGAATAAAATGTAAATGATATTTTTTGGATTGGATTAAAAATGAAAGAGTAATAAAGAAAATTAAAAAAAAAAAAATTTTAAACAAAGCTCCCGAAGTCTACGGTTCACAGAACCACTAGTTTACTTAGGTACTTTATACAGTGAAGCAAGCTGGTATAACATGCAGGCCGCACCTGCAAAGTGAGAGTAACCTTCAGATGACGTGAACTGTCTCTCGTATATAGGTCACTGACCGTGTAGTAAACATTGTACTCTCTATACTTGATGTCGTCCTGGTACTGTCCGGACATACCATGTACGGGTATTGATTACAGCTTAGGCTGACATGCGCTGCTTGTAACCAGTGACGCCCGAGAGAACTGACATGCGCTCTCCCTTCTATCAAAAGTTTTGTATTTATTTATCTAACACAGATTTGCAGAAAATCTCATAGAGTATCTGTATCTATGTGTCACTTACTTTCGCCTGTCCCGCTGTCCGCATGTAAAGTGCATTACAATGCAATATTATGATAAAAGCTTGATTTCAAAAAATGTCAAAGTCCGCCGGGCGCCACTGGAAATACGTTCTGCTTGTCACCAGAGATGCCCGGCAGCGGACGTTAGAGCGGAACTAAAAAAAAAAGAAAAAAAAGGCATAAAGTGCATAAAGTGTAAGCGAGAGCGCGGAACGAGTGACAAAGAGGCACAATCGACCTCCGCGTTCGGCAGTTATGACGTTGTCACGTTCAACTATCGTCAGTAATCCGACTTTACAGACAACCGATTTTTTATTGATTTTTATTGTTGTATAAAAATCATTAGAAAATATTTTTGGAGTTTACTCCTTAAGAATCGATTTTCATATATAAGGCGCCCGGTATGAGAAAAATCCGAGGGGTAAAACCTACTAACAAGTAACGAAAATCGTGTCACGTTTTTGGTGCGCACCTGCAGTGCGCAACTTTCTAATTTGTTATGGTTAGATACTCGTACTTAAGGAGTAAACTCCAGTCGTGCGTCGGAGCTGACACACACACTTTTTTTTTAACATAACATATATAACATAGCATCACGCCTTTTTCCCCGAAGGGGTAGGCAGAGGTGTGCAAACACACCCACATCTCGCCAGCAATGTTAATTTTTTTTTAATCAAGCTTATATGTGTATAATGGCTAATATGTGTATAATGGTCTTGTCGGGAATGTTTGCACTCGGTGTTAGCAGACTACTATTGACAACTCGTTTAATGTAATAGTGTGATAGTACAATAAAGTCGTTTAATGTTCGTGGCTCCTGCGTCTCTCGGGGCGTGAAGTAACAGAATAATAATAATAATAATTTTGGACATTCTCACACAACGTCATCTAGCCCAAATTAAGCTAATAGAAGCTTGTGTTATGGGATCTAGACGACTGATAAACATACTTATATACTTATTTCTAATTACATACATATTATACATAGAAAATACCCAAATTCCGAAACAAACATTTGTGGATCACACAAATAATTTGAATCGACCCGGAATCGAACCTGGGACCTCAGGGGCGGCAGTCGCATACTCATACCACTGAGCCACCGAGGCAGTCGAAGTGGAAGAACCCGGACCCATGATCCGGCCTACCGCGGATTCTCGCCTAAAGCTGTGTTGGTTTCGTCTCGTGAACTCTCTCTCAACGGACATGGCACACGATCGGCACGGACAAGGGGAATCCGACTGTCTAATTACAACAAAGCATGCGATGGCCCTCGCGGGTGTTGACGAAGACTATCCTCGAATTCATCTGAACTCATGCTATTAATTTTATTAAAAGCCGTCCAGGTGTTTAGAAGAAGTTCAAATTATTACAAACAACCGATTTGGCTAATTTTGGTTTAAAATATATTTGTTGAAGTTCGGGTAAGGTTTTAAAGATTTTTGTTTGGATTGAGGCGTTATTATACCTACTTCTCATATTTTTTTAATAAGTAGGTACATGTCTGCAATTTATAGAACTGCGCCCATCTTGTTATCCAGACTGTACCTCCTCTGCAGTGCTGCTGTGCTAGTAACTTGAGGTTGAGCTATTGATCCCCGTGCCAACCAAATGTTGCACGACGCCATCTTTAATTGAAGTTGAAGTTGAAGGTTTCTAATCTATTTATTAGTCCATTGAAATGCTACATTTGGGTGTGCAAAAATAAGAGGACGCTATTTTATTTTTTAGATATGAGGGGGGGGGGGGAGGGGGGGGGGGGTTAGGGTAAAGCTAAATCCCAGTTTGTGGGGTCCCAACCCTTATGGGGCTTCCGCGATCTTGAAAGCGGGTTGCAAATCGTTTTAGCGCTCTATCCGGCAAAATATTTATTTTTATTTATATATTTAGGTACACAAAACAGAAAACAATACAAACATTCATAAAATACATAACTTAACAAGGTTCAGTTCCAAATTGAGTTCCTAAACTTGTAAACTCAACATGTCCAATAATGTAGGAAATGAAAAGCCTAAAGTGGAATCAAAGATACCAAGTATCTACTAATAAAAAAAAAGCAGATAGAAAAAAAAAAAAAAACAACAAAAATTCCTAAAATTGAACTACTACAGCTTAGACATAAGTTTTTTTTCGTATTGCGCTTAAACGATTGGGATATTAACTATTCTAGGAAATGTACACTCGGATTAGCAATTATTGTGTATATCGATCATTTCAAAAGTTAGGTATTGGAAATTATTTGCGACAAAAAATGTGGTAGCAAATTTTTTGTGCGATGAATAGTTTGCCCAATAGAGCGCGATAACGATTTGCAACCCTTTTTCAAGATGGCGGAAAACCCATAAGGGTTGGGAACCCACAAACTTTGATTTAGCTTAACACTACCCTTCCTTTATATCTAAAAAATAAAACAGCGTCCTCTGACTTTTGCACACTTAGCCCCAAAAATGTAACATTTCAGTGGACTTATATTTAGAACAATTTCCATGTAGCTATTTCATTCAAACCCCTAATGTGGTTATGACATACTAGTTACAAATCTAGAAAATCGGTACCCAAGCCGTTGAAACGCGTTTTTCTATCCAAGTTACGCTTGACACTTACGTTTTATATCTATTTAAGTTCTCGGTGAAGGCCCCTCCGTGCTTCTAAAGCCCACTGTGTTCGTGCATTATCCACTCAAGTAACATAACACAATACCAGCTACAATATCACAGACCAAAATACCGATAGTAACTATCTATCATAATAACCACCAAAATATACCTAAGGTTAGTTACGACGGGCTACGGCGTAGACCAGCTATACTAAACCGACAGCTACGAGCCGTAGGCAGCTACGAACAACGAAACACTGGAAATTCTTGGGTAGGTACATGGAGGTAAGTAACAATCACTCCATTTTTATTATGTTCAAAGTCTACTTACCTAGTTCATTTAATAATCTTTTCAACTGATTATTTTTCTCTATGGTGCAGAATATAAAAATTTATAATAAATCGAGAGAGCATTCATAGTACTATGTGAAAGAGAATTTAATGTACCTCATTAATTGATCTGAGAGTTTGACAAGCATCAAACTCTCAGCTCAATGTTATGTTATTGTATTATTAGATAAATGACAATTCTCAGAGTAAATAATAAAACATCTGAACTATCTATACAAAATTATAGTTATTACATATGAGGTTTGATCTTGAAATATACCTATTTTGACAATTCGATCACGTAATTACTTTTACAATCTTTCAGTCACGATAAACACAATCCTGTTCCTGGGCCCATTGGGAGGAGTAGAGAGAGTTGGCAAGTCCGTATTGGAATCGCTAAAACCTCTTATTAAGCCATGTTCTCCTGGTACTGCTGCGGATATCCACTTGTTGCGGAAACATTTCAGTTAGTCAGTCATATCAGTTTATACAGTCGACTGTCGGTACTTGTCCCATGAAGTCAGCTATTTGAGGTTACAATAATTACCGCACCCAGCTGAAAATTGGTAGGATTGTTCAAAACACCATCATAAATGAAATGTAAAAAGTCCTCATCGATCCACACCTGGAAAAAGTTTAAATCGAAATAGTATTTTCTGAGGAATCACGTTGTCCGATACAAACTTTACCCCCTCGTTTTTATCCTTAAAGGTAGAATTTTGGAAAACCCTTGCTTATCGGGTACGTCATACAGAGAACATACCCTCCAAGTTCCAGGTCTCTACGATTAGCGGTTTAACCTATGCTTTGATCCGTCAGTTAGTCATTCAGGGTAAATTTACTACACAATTAGTACACAACGTGCTGAGACTGACTGATCAACGTTCAGCCTAGATTACTGACCGTAAGGACCTGAAACATGGAGGGTGTATTCTTCGTATAACTGAGCCACCCGATAAGCAAGGGGTTTACACAGAACATCACGCATACAGCATACACACAGGACATATAACATCACGCTTCCTTTTTAATAGTTACGTCGTGTCCATCTGTCCGCTCGACTCCCAAACGGCGACTGCTAGAAACATGAATATATGTGTATTTATTATGAATGAATGAATGAATGAATTATAAATATGACAAATTTTGTTTTGTTACGTCAGCCCCCCCTCCGCCCCTCCCTAAAAAATATATACCTACCTATGAAAGTTGCTAAATTTACAGAAGTTCAACGAGGTATGGGACCGACGGTGACGGCTCAAAATGATTTATGAAATAAAATTGATGGTAGTCCATGTAAAGAACTTTGAAGGAAAGCTATAACGGATTCGATAGCTTTGTTAGTTCGAGGCTTAAATGGTTGATCACGGAACCTTATTATTTGCGTGGCGCAACACGCAGTTGGCCGGTTTTTTTAAGTTTATGTTATAATACCTATCCCAAAAAAACATCTTTACAAAAATGACGTACATAAATCTGGGTGACTGGGATCTCCGTCTATAGGCAGAGCTTTGCATTTGTGTGAATGCACGTACGTAAACATATAATGTGACTTATTTTACACACACATGTGTTGTACATTCAGCTGCAGACAGCTTTTTTACTCTACTTTTCGTGATTACTCACACAAATGCAAAGCTCAGCTTTGGCCTTGTGAACTATACCTACATACTTACATACATAATTTCGAGTCTGTGTGCTACAAATCACGCACGTGTGAATGTCAACTGTGCTAGACAAGGAAAGAGAAAATAGTTATTCAACCTCCTACGTTCATCTAACCGCCTGGTGCAGCAGTACGACGGATAGTTGGGACGCGTTTTCTCACGTTCCAGTCACGGAAAGTGAGTGAAATGATGGAATAAAACGATAGGCGATACAGCATTCTGGAAACCTTACCAGTTTGTAATGTACGGTATTTTGTATGTGTAGTAATTTGTGAGTATCTAATGTCCTTTTACTTTTACTTTCACTAATCACTACCATAAAGAAAATTAAAATTCGAAGATACTCGTACTATTTACACTAAATAAATACATTACACTATGTTTTTATCGAATACTAAAGTATAGTGTAGATTTTAGTGTGTATACTAATATAGTTTTTAGTACGTGTAAATACAAAAATTATATCTAAAATCTACATTATATACACGCACCTAAGAACAGCTCCATCTCGTCACCGACAGACAATGTTCCCAGACTGGCAACATTGCCACGTTGTATGGCAATACTTGTTCTTTGTACCAAATAGTAACTAGTCTTCTGGTCTTGAGAAGTGTCGATCATGAGTTCGGATATAATAGATATTATCTATATTTTGAATAGTTAGTTATATTTTGAATAGGCCCCAAGGTCTCAGTGTCTCTATCCCAAGTGGCTCAAGTGTGAAGTCTCCTGCTAAATTAAAGTATTTGCGCCGTTTGACGCTTTGCGCTAATGCAGCAGCACTGCCAGCTCGCCGGCTGTACTTGGATGGTGACAAGACGCTGGAGTGTCAACACACGTTTCGTTCGAAAATGCCTTATATTAAATGTTACACTATTACTGACCCGGCAAACTTCGTACCGCCTAACAGTTCAAAAGGCTTCATCGAAAAGGATTACTTATTTCAAGTCTTAAAAATGTACAGTAGTGGTTCTGTGAACCGTACACTTCGGGAGCGGCTTTGTTTAGAAAATTTCTTCTTCAATTTTCTTTATTACTCTTTCATTTGTCATCCAATCCAAAAATATCATTCAAATGTTATTCATTGTAAGCAAGGAGTGTGTGTGTAAAGTTTCATGCAAATCGGTTGATAAATACGGCCTCAAACATGATCTGACAGAACCCGTAGATGTAGAGGTACAGACGAAAGAAATTCTCCCCAGTCTGCAAGTTGAAACAGTGAGATACTTGTTTCACGTTCTTATGTACTCTTAATAAAGTATTAAGATGCTACGCTACTTGGAAATAAATAACCCTTCCCATGGAGGCTTTTGATCGGTGTCGTAAAATACCATATTTACATTAAGGACAAAGGTATTTTAATACTGGGACAGCTGACAGGGAAGCTCATTGAGATAACTTTTCCAAGGCCTAAAAACTGAAAAACCGTCAAAAACAAGTTATAGATTTTTCTTGGCATATTTCAATGTTTATCAATTGTAGTTAATAGCGTCCCCTATATCAAGCGTAAGCGGCAAACCCGTAGGACTAGGGAGGGGCATACCCATGAATATTCAAAATTTTGAGGTATTTTTATTATTATAAATCATTTATTTCAGGTTATTACACCTATAGCAAAATTATTCAATTTAAAAATAGTTTCGTATTAAAAGCTACACTATAACGACGCAGAAAAATTATTATTATCAATTTAAATAAATGTTACCAAAATACCTACTGATTACAATAACAACGTCACTAATATGGAATATACTGAATGTTTAAATATTTTAAGTGCAATCTTCCAAGTGCCGCTACCATAGATATAGTATGTAGAGGAGATATATTAAGGGAGCGAAGCGAGCGGCCCAAGTCTCTGGCCGCTACCGTCTGTGATATGCATAATACTGCATAATTGTATTATTACGAATATTTTTTCTAGCTTTCCTTTGTATTCGTACAAACTAGTTATTACCTAATTAATACACACACAGACACATATCACGCCTATATCCCCGAAGGGGTAGGCAGAGGCATTACACACCCACAATTTGCCAGTATTTTTAGTCCCACGTACGCAAGCCTACTGCCGTCACCATTTAGAATGGGTTTTGTCCAAAATGGCCGAATGAATTTGATAAAAAGTAGCAGCTATACTGTAATTTTGAAAAAAAATTTAAACCCGTTGCCTTGTGATGAAATGTTGATGAAAGGCAACAAAATCTTACGTGCTAGCCACTATGGCACAGCGGCTAGCACATATTATTGATATAGTAACGCCCATCACCTCCTGTCTTACGGCGACAGCTATACGACGACCGCGTTGGTCTATGCCTCCTGTAGTCACTCCCTTAAAGGGGAGGGTGTTTAAAATAGCAGTACCTACAAAATTTTAAACTCTTCGATAGCTATGATTCCCTAGTACAGGTGTGGGCTATTCATACTAATAATACCAAACTGAACTATTATGATTAAATAGGTTTCACACTACATTTCAAATTTTATATGATGCACTAGCTAATTTCATTCTGACACGAAAGTTTCGAGTTTGCCAACTTGCTGTTGAACTATGTAGCCAGCCACTTATAAACTTCTTAATACTCGTACAATGTGTTTTTGTACCGGCACTGAACTCATAATTATATACCTAATACTGGATTGTATAAGTGTTACACACTTGAGAATCCTGTATCCCTATTATATCAAGTTTCAACAAAATATATATAATCACTAATGTAATTTGTATCTTTTCAGGTAATAAGGTTCATATATTTCTACGTGAATTCAAAATTGCTTGCAATTTTTCAAGGTTCGTTCAATTGTTATATTTCATGATCACTTTATTAATGATTCATATTTACTTTGCGTTTATCGCTATACGGATACGTTAAGTTATACGTTAAATGCGTGACATAAGGCAAGCATTTCACTTTTGAAGTTACCTATTATTATTTACATTTCTAATTTTAAGACACAAGGCCGCTGAGGAATGCTGATGAGATCTTTATTGAAGGGGTTTTTGTAGAATTCCTCTACCATCTTTTTAATGTTGAAGATGGACGGGAAACTTGTGCAATATCTGTTCTGTCTGTCATACTGCTACAATTAACGAGGACTAAACTGGATATGTGTATTTACCATGGTGACAAAGTGCTAATATTAAACTATGAAAAATATTTTTTATGGTACCTCCTCTACAGGTGGAGTGGGGATGATTTTTTTCCTCGTTTGGGGTATCATAAGATAGGTCTTTTAAAAGCATTTAGAGGTTGCTTACACATATTTTTAAATTTTAAAACCCGCTTGCTAGATAATGTACAGAAGTGTTGTGCAAGGAAACGCTAGTACAGCAGTAAACTTGTAATAACAGTTCTTCAGTACGATTTGAATAATATTAACGTGAATATAAAGGTTGGTAGGTATACGATGCTCTTTCGTCGTGTATCTGTGTTGCCGTCATGGCGTGTGGAGCGGTCGACTTGTAGTGGTGTGAAGCACGGTGAATGGTCTATAACTACTAACCCCCACAGAAAAGCGAATGACTCCTTGTCAGTTTTGATTGCCTGGTGTACGAATTCTAAAGCGCTTGTTTAGCACGCAAGCACCTGGACACGTTTG
The DNA here is from genome assembly GCA_963556515.1 of Nudaria mundana. Taxonomy (NCBI): domain Eukaryota; kingdom Metazoa; phylum Arthropoda; class Insecta; order Lepidoptera; family Erebidae; genus Nudaria; species Nudaria mundana. Next base: position 1,479,013 of record OY748286.1, on the reverse strand, counting down.
AACGGGCTTTCCACTTGCAATAAACGCACTCACCATTCAATGCCAGTCGTAACTCTTCTGAAGTTCTGTAGCTCTGGTACCTCAAGGATAAATTTAAACATTCTGTGGTCCATATATAAGGATGAACCAACTTGGGTAGTTGTGCTGAAAGTTGAATATTACGAGTATAATGTGAAAATTTGTTTTATTGATGAAAAGGAAAATAACTTTCTTGCTGATCATTTCGTTATTTGGATACAGTTGTTAAGAAAGTTTTTTGCTCTGCATATTCTATACTAGGAATGCAGAGGTCACAGGAGTTAAATGACTAGCCGTCCAGTATCCCTATTTATTTGCTACTCATTGGCCATCTCGCTCTTTTGGCTGGAAAGAGAGAAACAACACGACTGAGGCATGCGTACTGCGTCTCCGGCGGGTTTGTTATTAGGTTGGACTGCCAATGAGAAAAGCGCTACGAGCGAACCTTAACTTCTATCCAACATTGTCTTTCAACAGACATTTGCACTTGTTACCGCTACAACATCAGTACAATTATAATTAAGTATTACTAGTTATCCCAGCGAACTTTGTATAGCCTAAATTATAAAAAAAAAATATATATATATAAATAAAATATTTAAAAAAATATAAAAAACAATGTATGTAAATTGAAAAACGCGACGGACGGGCAGACGAACAGACAAATAGTCGTATTAAATATAAAGATGACTGTAGTAATGTTTAAAACTTTTAGGAGAAACATAAATACTTACTAAAAATTTCTTTCAAAATTAATTACTGTAAGGTAGGTAGATCAAATCAATAGCCGGTAATTTTAAATAGTTTAAGTCTCGGAACCCTTACATTTTTGTCACGTCCGTTCGTACGTCCGTATATCCGTTTGTCCCCGGCTTTTTGCAAGAACGGTTAGTGCTAGAAAGATGAAACTTTGTATAAATATGTGTATTTACCTTAAATTATGATAAATATTTTTTTGGGGAACCTCTCGTACACGTAAAAAAAGGAAGAATTTTTTTTTTCCTTTATCTCTTAAGATATTATTATGTATTAGCCAAAGCCGCTGTTCTAAATAAAACTCTTAAGTAAAACCCTGTGCGTAGCGAATGATTCAAAGTACCGACGTCGCCTTAGAGATTTTTTTTCTAGTTATTAATTGTACTTTGTACCCCTTCTATTAGAAGAAAATTGTTGTACCGGTAAAAGTATTCGAGTGTCACCACACAAGTCAGTGCAATAGGCCTTCAAGATAATATCTGTCCCAATATTACTGTGTAGACACAACTCTGACATGAAAAATGCAAAAATATTACGATTCATATTTATAATCACCTCGCAAACATCATCTATACCGAAATACAACGAACACAGTTAAAGCTTTCTTTTACATTATATACCTATCGCATCCACACAAAGATTATTTATAAAATAGTAGTTCTGCGGTCATTTTGATCAAACGCAATAGTATGACTTAAAATTTCAATTATCTTACATAAACAAACACACTTGCTTTTTGTCGGTAATGATATGATCAGTGTTTTTCAATAAAAATTGTTTGTAAATTGTGTTAGAAATTCTAAGAAATTTCGTTAATATCCACAGCCTTTTTTTTTTTTTTTTTTTTTTTATTTTTTTTTTTTTTTTTTTATATCATTTCACTGAACCGCACTTTGAATACAAAGTACTTACGTGCCACTGTAGACCTTTTTACATTGAAATATGGTATGTTATATAACGAAAATAAATAAGTTTACATTTGCCCACAAGTTCAGTTTGCAACTCCGTCAGTTTATTTGCTCCTAGTAGTTACTATTCGATTTCCACGCCCACTAGAGCCGTGTCTGCCAGACCTACGTCACGTTACAAAGACTAGATATTTCTCAGAGCACATTATGTAGGAACGGTCAGCCTCCTCTGGTCAAAAGTAGTTTTATCGCACTGGGTCCCTTATCTAGAGGTACTTAATATTATTAGGCTGAAAAGTTTGTTTGAACGCGCTAATCTCAGAAAGTAAGTACTGGTACGATTTAAAAAAATATTTTAATGTTGAATAGTACATTTATCGACGATGGCTATAGGCCTAATATATTATGATTTTAAAAGTTCTTTCTCTCCGCAAGACTGTGCCGATCGTCTTCAAAATGCTTTTGGGAGAGAAGCACCTTGTTTGAGCACCATGAGGCGATGGTTTGCTGAATTTGAGAGAGGTCGAGTTTCTTTACATGACGAATTTCGTGGGCGGCCTTCAAATGCCGTCAACGAAAATAATGTGGCTACTGTTAAGCGGTTAATTGAAGAAAACCCGCGGATTACCTATTGAGACAATTCGAGGACTATTGGGGATTGGTATGAGTCAAATCCAGAAAATTTTAAACGAAGAATTGAAAGTTCGGAAACTTTGTTGTCGTTGGATCCCTCATGAACTGACAGCGGAGCAGAAGCGGGCTCGCGCGGAATGGTGCTCACAGACGCTACTGAAGTACGACCACGGACATTCTTATGCTGTTTAGGACATTGTCACAGGAGACGAAACGTGAATTTATTGTGTTGAACCCGAAAAAAAACAGCAATCTTGTGAATTGAGGCAGGCGAGAAACGTTGGTAAAAAAATGATCGCGTTTTTTTCTCAGCTACGGGTCCTATCTATAATTCCACTTGAGTGAGCGGAGCTCTCAACGGGTGACTCAAATTATTTTTCAAACGATTTATGTTAAATTGTTTCTCGGCGAATACTCGGCCGATTTCGGATTTTCTTGCACTCATCAAAAGCTTACAGAATTACCCAGGTTATTACGATGCCAGAATTTTGAATTTAAACTCGCTTCGCTCAAATATATGCTGCAGCGGAACGGTACATTTCGCGACTGCGGCGACCTAGTTTATACTGGCGTCGTAAAATCTTTGATTGTGAGCATATAATTAATGTCAAATAAACTTCACACATATATTACTTTATATTAATTACCATTTAAAATACTATGTTCAGAGCAACTTTTCAGATTTTTGCCTGGCAGCACAGAGAGGGAATAGTACTATGTACAAGCAGGTACTCGTGTTAATCTTAAGTGTATTTGTTATAACTGAGGCAGACATACATCACGTTGTAATCTCCGAAGAGGTAGACAGTCACTTCGTGAACCCCACGTTATAGGTGGCGAGTCTATTGTCATTTCCGCGGATTGGGTACATTTACGTATGTGTGTCGGCAGCTGTACCGCGTGCTGAGTTCTACCTACGTCAACTTCTTCTACGGTTAATAAGAATGAAGTTTGAGCCTCAGATATGAACGTCAAATGTTTCTTACTAAGTCATGCACTCCTGGTAATGCTGCGGATATTTGCGTATTGCGGAATCGATTTACAATTTTTTTTTTCTTATTTGTGTTTTCTAACATTGCAAAAAAAAAATCATTTACTTAATACGCTTTTGTGAAGACCTAAAAAATTATAAAATAATGATTAATTTTTATTATTCCTCCTTCACAAATCAGTCTTATTCGTCTATTCGTATATAACGTCAAAACAATTCAATATCAACGATTTTGAGTCAGTGAGAAAGGAACTTGATATCACGGCCACTTCAATCATCTTTAATTATACTTACATTCTAGTATGCAACTACATGATGCATCCAAACATATGCTGCAACAAGTACACCACGCGTGAAGGTATTCCTTGTTAAATTAAAATGTGCTTATCTTTATATAATTAATTAATACTTTTACAATGTTACCAACAACGTTTTTTGTGCGTTATTAGTTTTAAATGTTGAGTATAGATATAATTGGACGCTAAATTAACAACTTGTATACTACAATGTTTAAATGTTTTTTTCCAAAATTTGGTGCCTGTTTTTGTACCTATTAAATAAAATAAAAAATAAAATCTTCAATAAAAATGAATTGCCGTTCGTTCCTGTCGATAATACTCGAGAACGGCTGGACCGATTTTTCCAATCTTGATCCCAAAATATTTGTAAAAGTTCAGGAAAGGCGGTACGAAGTTCGCCGGGACAGCTTGTGTTAAATAAATATCCCACCAAAAAAAACACAAAATGAACCCTGGCTAACACTAGTGATGTAGTAGGAATATCAACTCAAAGGTGAATTAAATGGCGTGACAAGAGCGTTACCAGGCATCGGTCAAACATACCCAGAACAAAAAGTAAAAATGTTTTTTTTGTTCATACAATAAAACAAGCAAGGCGCCCTTCACTATCGCAGTGAAGGCATAAGACGACTTCTTACTATTATGTGAAATCACATGTCTGCAGGCTACCATTTTCACCTTTCTCTACGTAATTTTTTAAAATACTTAAAATCAATATCAAAGTTGAAAATTTTACAATGGAATTACACTGGAACTTTTTTTAAATGTCGTAATGTTGCAAAATATTTTAATATTTTTGTTTATTTATTTTATGAAATTTATTGAAATATTCTCCTCGGGTTCGATTCCCGGGTCTGGTGGATAATGTATAATTCTCTTTAGAATTTTACCCAGATATTATCCCAGAGTCTGGAACTTGTGCCTGGTAAATGGCAATAGGCTCACCCCCTATTACATGGGACCTAACATAGCTGGCGAGATGTGGGTGTGTTTGCACACCTCTGCCTACCCCTTCGGGGAAAAAGGCGTGATGCTATGTTTTTTTTATGTTATTCTCACTCGCCTAAAATTTTGCGACATAAAATATTTTATAGAATTTTTTACCCATACATTTTCTATGGGAATTTCAGAAACTTTAGGTCCATGGTTCTCAGGAACCACTTGACCCCCGATCGAAATTATTTCGGCTATGGTGTTTATTCGGTACCAAAATTCTATGTGCCAAATCATAACTTTCTAGCACTTGTAGTTCTCGAGTTGAAAAGTGCGGACAGACGGACAGGACCGGACTATAAGACTTCTCTTACAACTGTGTATATAAGTATACTGATACTTGTCAGTATAGTAAGAAGTCTAAAACTAATAAATGTCAAAGTAACGCTATATACAGAAGCCACTGTGTGACTGCCGGCTAAATACCTGTCAAAACAAAAGACAAACGGACGTGCAGTCACCTTGAATTTCCGGGTGGTACAGAAAATTTACCTACTTTTAATTTTTAAAACCTACAAGTCTGTTGTTGTGTTGCTTACGGTAAAATATTATATGAAATTATTTACTTATACTCCGCCGATGTCGCTGTTTCCCACGTCGCCGTCGCCGCGTCGCTTCGTCGCGTGGCATACGTCGTATGTGAGGGACCAGTGTGTTTTAAGCTTCACCGTCTCTAAAGACCAGTTCGCACTGCTTTAGTAATTTAGTAGAGTAGCGTGTAATTTAGTGGCTAAACTACTCGCTACTACACAGAAATCGTTCGCATTGAAGCCTAGTTCGCACTGCTTTAGTAATTTAGTAGAGTAGCGTGTAATTTAGTGGCTAAACTACTCGCTACTACACAGACATCGTTCGCATTACAGTTTAGTACAGTACATAAGTGAGTGGTGGCGGCCACTAATGAACTCGACTAATCAACAGGTTCGGACTTGTTTAACCGGTGAACCAGTGAGTACGGATGCGCTACTCGCCCGACAAAATAGAGTAAAATGGATTGACTCGACTAAATCATTTACTAAATTACTCGACAAATTATTTGTAGTTCGCACATATTTAGCTACTAAATTAATCGCTACTTTTCTAAATTACTAGCCTAATCTGAACTAGGGATTTAAGGAACTGTTTGAAAGCGGGGAGATCGTTGTAAGTTAGAGTACTAGGCAGTCATAAATCATAACAGACCCTTGCTTTGATAAATGCAGATGTATGTACTTTTTGAAAATGATGACACAGTACAACACAAATGTAAAAGTCCACTTGTATTGATTTGACGCTAGTATTAGTGAGGTCTCATACAGTGCAGGCAAAGCCGCGGGCGTCCACTAGATTTAAATAATGCGAGTGAGAACGCTGTTCCATTATCTATACTTATAATAAATCTGTAGAAGTGAAAATTCTATACATTGAAAATATCAAAAAAATAAATGGCAGAGGATGTTACTAGACCGACACCGAACCCAAAAATGTGATTAAAAAATTTTTTGTCTGTCTGTGTACGATCTACGTACACTTTTGTTATGAGAATAAATTACACTGCAAGTTGCAAGGTAAATTAATAGATTTATTGATAATCTAGTAAGTTAAAAATACAATATAAAATACTCTAATGCTAGTGAGCGCACGGTGCACGGTATCCTTGCTCGACGTGAACTGATATTACCTTATAATTAGTCATGAAACGTTTGCTGAACTGCTGACTGCACTAATTGTTAGGTCATGTACGGTCATCAGCCCGTACAATCTGTCTGTCTGTTTGTTCAGGCATCACGCAAAAAATACCGGTTCGATTACGATGAAACTTGGTATAATTATTCTTTAATATCCTGGGCACCACATTGGGTACTTTTTATCCCGGAAAAGTTATATACTTTTCATCAATAAAAAACAAACTTAATTTTGCGGTTTTTGCATTTCCTTTCTTTTTAGATTACTCTTCGTTAAACTCTGTAGAAAAATATACGCATGATTGTCAATGAGATTTATTTTCGAAAATGGCGATGGCGGTTCTAAAAGAATAGAAATATATTTTTAATTAACATTGATTATCAGGTCTATTATTAATTTGTGAGTTTTTTAGTGTAAATGTGTAGGTATTTTTACTAATAATTTCACTTCTGGGTTTGAATCCTAAATAAAAAATAACCCAAATATTTAATAAAACATTTGTGGACCCGGGAATCGAACCCGAGACTCCGGAGTAGAAAGCCGATGCACTACCGACCACGCCACGGAAGCAGTTAAACGAAGCTTAGTTGTTTGCTATATTACGTACTAGCGGCGTTGCCTGAGACCAATTATATACTCATACGTTTCCTCAGAACCACTTTATTCATAAGTAAAAGCAGCATGAAAATCCCCGCAGTGGTTTTTGAGTAGGTATATCGCGAACAGACAGACGCGGCGGACAACTTTGTTTTATAGTATTATGTTGTGACATTAGTTGACCTAGTGGCAATGGCTTAATACTACTTAATACTATACCTCCATGTACGTGCACTCACACAAATGCATTATATCTTATTTTGCAACAACTTTACTCTTCGCAGAACTGCAGTGCTAGTAATTTGGTGTTTAAGAATTGAACCGCGCAGCCGCAAAGGTCTGGCTTGAATGGAAGTTGCACCGAAACCCGTGCATGGCCGCTGATCGCTACAAATAAAATAATGTGAGAATATTTGGTAGTCTCGTCTGATGATTCGTTGCAGGTTTCCGAGGCCAATGTTCTGAGCTTGAAAGATAATCATCACCCTGCACTAGAATTTGAAATTCCCTTGACGCGTAATACGTCAAATTTAAAACCTAAACGTAACTAGCGGCTGAATTTTGATAGGTGTAATTATGAGGGTTTGCGACTTGACTTAGATTTAGTGGATTGGCATGAGCTTTTCGTGGGCTCTGACGTAGATGTGTGTGTTGACCTTTTTCATGGAAAACTTTTTGAAGTTATTAATAAATATACCCCTTTGACACCTACAAAATCTAACAAATATCCTGTTTGGTACAGCAAACCCCTCATAAAGTGTATTGAGGAGAAGAAAAAATACCATAAGTTATTCAAGAAATTCAATAACCCACGTGATTACGATGTCTTCTCCCTATTACGTGCTAGAGCTAAAAAATGATGGGTCAGTGTTATGGAAACTATGTCGCGTCAATTGAAGGGTCATTGACAAATAGTATAAAAGGCTTTTAAAAATTTGTTAATAACAGGAAGGGACGTGTCTCAATTCCAAATATAATGCAGTTTGGCAGCTGTTCCTCTACAACTGGACTGGGTGTTATGTGAGCTTTTCTCAAAATATTTTGCCTCAGTGTTTGATTCCAATCATACAACCTCTGTCATATCTAACGACAATCTCAAGTTGGATGAGAACTATAATATGGACTCTATTTCTCATATCCATATAACCAACAGTGACATTCTAGCGACGATCGAACATCTTGATACCCGTAAAGGGGCTGGTTCTGACCAAATACCCCCTTCTTTTGTCAAGCATTGTGGCAGAGAGCTGTGCACGCCGTTGGAAATTATATTTAATAAATCCCTTATAAATGGAACCTTTCCCTCTCGATGAAAAACAGCTTATGTTGTCCCCATTTTTAAGAGCGGCGACAAGTCTAGGTGGGAAATTTTAGACCCATAAGTATTTTGTCATGTTTTGCGAAGCTCTTCAAATTACTAGCATATACTCAGTTGTACAGCCATTTCAGGCCTATGATATCTAAAAACCAGCATGGCTTCGTTTTTCATAGTATTCATTAACTATCTCATAAAGAAAATTTCCTGCGAATGTCTCTTATATGCAGATGATTTAAAAATATTCAAAGCGATAGTCTCTCCTAATGACTGCAACCTCTTGCAGAGTGATCTAAATGCCATCTCTAGTTGGTGCAGGAGTAATTTGATGTTTATCAATATTGCCAAATGCTTCGCTATTACTTTTACTAACAGGCGACATGGATCGTTACTGATTACACGATTAACGACCTAGTCCTTAGGAGATCCAATGTTATTAAAGATCTTGGGATCATTTTATAATAAACTTACATTTCGTGAACATTACCAACACATAGTGACGAGATCCAATCAGCTGTTAGGGTTTATTGTAAGGACTACTAAGGACTTTAAATGTACTAACTCTTTTCTCTACTTGTACTACACACTCGTAAGAAGCATTTTAGAATACGCCTGCCCAATATGGTCTCCACACTACAATGTTCACATTGACAATATAGAAAGGGTGCAGAGAAAGTGCCTACGAATATTATGTTACCGTCAACACTTGGGCCGTAATATTATCGATTACGATGAGCGCCTTATTAGATTTAATGTAGAGGCTGGAGGTACGCAGACGGTACTTTGACCTTACTCATCTTTATACGCTAGACACACCGTACCAGAGAAAACTGACTCGCAGAAAAACATTTTATCACTGGTATACGTCGCTCTGGTGCAGTCTGTCTTGGTATATTGTATTACTGTCTGAAGAGGTGCCAAAAAACCAAATTCATACAAGTTGAACGTGCCCAGCGGGCACTGCTAAAAATAATGTACTTCAAGAGGTTCTCAACTGAGACTCTGTACCACATAAGTGACGTTTTGTCGGTTCGAAAGTTATACATTACACAGACTGTATTAAAGAAGCACAAATCTTTGCCGTATAACCTTAGCACACTGACAAATACTAGAAGGAAACACAATGTTGCTCACATACCCAGAACAAGTACAACCTTTGCCAGTATACAATTTGCAAAAAGTTCGGCCCAACTGTATAACAAACTTAATAAGGAATTCGATTTGTATACTAAACTTTACTTTGAATGTAAAACCATCATAATTAAGTGGATTAAGCCACTCTCCTACGATGCTACGGAAGCACTTCTTGGAACTACGACATAATAGACACACATCCACACAAACCCACGAACATTACACACCCTCACAAACAAAAACACATACCCACACACTTATAGCCTAGGTATACTAATCTATATAGGCTTATATACTAATTTGATTAAGTAAAATTGAGTAAAATTTGTAAGTAGACTAGTCTATACATGTGAATATATAAAACAAAGACAAATGTAATGTAAGGAGCCTACTAACACAAGCATAATATTTTACTTAAAAGGAGCTTCGAGAATCCAAATTGTAAACTTTGTTCACGTAATAAATTATTCTTATAAAATTGTATACAATTTTATGTTATGTTTATATCAACTCCTTAATGTTATTTCTTGGATGATGATCTTTCTGATTTGTATTTTCTCTATTTTTTCGGTTGTAATCTGTTATGTGTAAATAAATAAATAAATATATAGATATAATTGCGATAGACCGCTCAGGTACACGATGACGCACGCTTTTTTTCTTTTGTTTTTAAATCCGCAGCCGTCCCTACGTCCATTGCGGGCGCCTCAGACATACCTCAGGTGCGCACTCGGATGAACTCCCAGTGGCACCCCGCAGACTCGCGCGGGCTGTCGCTATAGGAAACGCCATTATTTAACAAAAAAAATCGGTTTATAAACGGCAAAGTTATCCGAGAACAAACGAAAATAAATATACGGTCGAATGGGGAAACCTCTTTTTTAAGTCGGTTAAAAACTATTGTACTGGTGGCTACGCTAATATTCTGAGAGCCTAGTTGAGTTAGATTATTTTTAGACCAAGAAATATTATTCGTGTGGAACGTAAATTTTTGTTTACAGTTGTATTTTGAAAGAAAATGTCTGTTAGTGTTTCAGTTTTCCCTGGGAGGTTTCAACTGTACTACATACTACAGTTATACTCGTATAATTGTACTATATCCCTTGTTGATGTTATAGCGGCCATAAAGTGCCAATGTTTATTGAAGGACGATGATACTTAGTTTTCCCTCGTAGCACTTTTCTCATTGCGGTCCGAATTGATGAAGTCACAACCCCGCCGGAGACGTAGTACGCATGTCTCAGTCATGTCGTCTCTCTCTTTTCCGCCACAAGAGCGATATGTCTATGAGATAGAAAGAAATAGTGATGCTGGACGGCCGCAAATTTAACTCCCAGTGTCCTCTGTATTCCTATTATATAATATGCAGGCAGAGCTAGGAACATTCTAGACAACTGTATCAAAACAACAAAATGTTATTTTCCTTTTAATTCATTTTCCAATAAACCAACTTTCACATTTTGATTAGGTAGGTCTTTTTAAGTTTAATAAAACATTTTTACATTAATGATGCAAAACCCAATCATTTGTAGATGTACCTCTATGTAAAACGGAACTATAAAACCCAGATGGTCAGGAATATTTTTTTCTCAAACATGCAAGCAAATGTTGTTTTTATTTAAAAAGTAATAACAATATGGGTAGTATCGAATTTACGGACAACTTTTTTTTTAAATTTAGAACATAAAAACTTAAATCGGTGACATGGTTCCTAATAACAGACCATTGTACTTCTTAAAGTTTCAAGCTTTCCCATACTGACCCATATAAATGTTACAACCTTTTTATAAGCCTCAGCGGAAAAGGGAATTGCCTGTCTCGTATTAGTGAAGTCCGAACAGGCTTCTTGGGTTCCAACGCATTTGTAACCCTCAGCTTTCCTCCTAAACGGCGAGTGATAGAAACATTAAATTTTGCATGGATATGTTTTTTTTACTATGTTGACAAAGTGCTAAAAGAAAATTATACAGTATAACTAACATTAGATAGGTATTTGTAAAAATAAAAAAGATAGGTATTTGAAAAACATTGAAAGGTTTCTTATCTTCTTTATTATCTTCTTATATATAAAAATGAATTGCAAATCTATTAGTCTCGCTAAAAGAGAACGAAGCTACGAGAACGGCTGAACCGATTTGGCTAATTTTAGTCTTGAAATATTTGTGGATGTCCAGGCAAGGTTTAAACGGTGAAATAATATGTAAAAATTGCAACTTTTTTTATGGATAATGAGGCGGTACGAAGTTTGCCGGGTCAGCTAGTGTAATATATATAATTCTACTGTACGTGTGTATGCCACTGAACTCCTCCTAAATGGCTGGACCGATGTTGATTAAATTTTTTGTGTGTTCAAGGGGATTCGAGAATGGTTTAGATTCACAATTTGGTTCTTATTTTTTTTTTGCAAGATTACGTCTGTCGGGTCCGCTAGTTATTTATATTTTTTTGATAATAGCATTCGCTTGCGATATATTTTACTTTATAGCTAATTTTTTTATGTAAAACAGAGCGTTCCCCCTCTAAAAACTAAACGGCTGGCTCGAAAGATCTGAAAATATTTATGATGGTAGTAATACTTACGAGTACCTGGGGTGCCCGGCAATGGACGGGAAAAAAAACAGCCTCGTCCGTTAGTCAGCAGTTACAGTCACATGCAAGTGAGGGTTACTGGGCCCCCGGAGATGTATATCTCTTACCACCCATTTAGTTTTAAACATTAAACCTTTGCTATATATGAGTTACATCACACAGAAACATTAATGTCCCTGAATCGCAGTTACAATTCAGAACAGCCTCGTCCGTTAGTCAGCAGTTACAGTCACATGCAAGTGAGGGTTACTGGGCCCCCGGAGATGTATATCTCTTACCACCCATTTAGTTTTAAACATTAAACCTTTGCTATATATGAGTTACATCACACAGAAACATTAATGTCCCTGAATCGCAGTTACAATTCTATTATCTATGGATTATGATATCGGCTGTGAGCGGAAGGCGTGGCTTCAGGATGAGATTGCGTGGGTTGATATTCCAACTGTGGGTTACTAGCACTCCAGGACATTAGAGGAGATCCACATAACTGGTGATTGATGACAAACAACGCGTTGTCAAGTATAAGGTCGTATACGGCGACAGCGTATACGACGACCGCGTTGGTCTACGAGTATAAGTTATGACGTTCCAATGGGGCGCCACATTATATTACAAAACATTAAAGATTTCAGAACATTAACTACAAACAGTTAAATCAGTTCTATTTTTTGTTATTTTTTAACAAAAAATAGTACTGATTTTATTTCATCAAGATTATCGAATTACTAATTAAGAACACAGTAGAATTGGATGCTTTGGGTAAATTACAAAGTTATATTACTAAAAACAAAGTTAAGAAGTAAATGATTACATCTAAGGAGTATGCATGTCATGTCCAGCTAACCAGGAAGGTTTACTGTCACGAGTTTAATATATATTCGTACATAGGCCTGACCGTGTCTACGAAATATATGCTACGTATAGTTCGCGAGGGATAAGCGGAGCTTTGCATTAGTGTGAGTGACCACGAAAAGTAGAGTAAAAATCCTCATTGTGTGTACAACAGTGTAAAAGAGGTCACATATACGTTCGCGAACTGTATTCGCGTATAAGTGCTACGGTAGCGTAGCGATATAATGTAATAAGAAGGCTCGGGCGTGTAGACAATGTTTGTAATTTTCGTACATTATAGTTTGCTCGAGTTTAAAAACATATTTTATTAAATATTTATTTAAGTTTAGATACAACCATGATAGGTAGAGAAGCTGTAACGAATTATTATTGCACATGACGAAGCAGCAGTAAAACAATCGGTTGGTGCTACCATGTCATGTGTATCGTATGGATACATTCCAGCTGAAGGTTTAGAGAGTATTCTTGTGAGACAAGGGGATTTGTAAAGATATCCAAATGCAGTTTACCCAGCGTAGCGAGCGAAGCATCCCTCTGTCTGTCTGTGTGTGTTCCGGGCTGGGAGCCACACTTTATATTTGATCTCCACGAAACTTGCCACAAGTGGTCATGGGCGAATTTTAACCCAGAATAACACTCAACAGACTAGACTTTATAACCTTAGTGTAGTCAAAAAATGTTTATTTTGTTATAATGATAGATCATAATAGTGAGTATATTTAAATTAGCCCAAAATGGTCGAGCTCCTTTTCTCTTTATAATATTGGTAAACAAAGCTTACTTACTATTCTCTAATCTGTGGCTAGTCCTATGATCTTCGCAAACGATCTTCATACCTAAATACACACACACAGTTAAAGTTCCGTTTACATTGTACCATAACTCACACACACATAGATCAACTATAAAATGGTAGACCTGTCGTCATTTTGATCAAAGGCAATATTATGACTTAAAGTTTCAATTATTTTACATAAACACACTTGCTTCTTGTAAATATTGTTATGATCATTGTTTTTCAATAAAACTTGTTAGAAAATTATTTTGGAAATTACAAGAAATTTAGAAGACATCCAAAGTGAGAAAGATCATTTCACTGATCCGCACTTTGAGCTAACATCTAACACGTCGTTTACTTACGTGCAAATGTAGACGTTTTCACATTGACATATGGTAGGAAATTCAACGAAAATAAATTGAGTTTTGATATACAAGTTGAGTCTGCAACTCCATCAGTTTATGTGCTCCTAGTACAACCGCAACGTGATTCTACTGGATGTCCAAGTCCACTCCCGTATGTTTTCACACAAGAAGACCTATTTCGTTTAAATGTAGGCTGCATTTGGAACGTCATACTTGCATAAGGAAATAGTGCCCTTATAACCTTATCCTAAAATAAAATAAAATAAAATATAATTTATTATCTTTGAAATTTTTAGAAAATTATTTAGATTCGTCAAAAGTTGGTGTGACTCTACCGAGGGTTCCAAAATGCAACGAGACTGAGAAGAGCCCTCAAGAAACTCAGTTAGGCTTTTTTCCAAAATATTTCAGCTTAAATCTAATACAGAGTTATTTAGAAAGGAGCAATTCGTGTTACAACCAGGCAGCCTTGTCATCTAAGAAATCATTAATACTATAATAAGCTTTATGGCACAATTTACGTTTTATTAGTTTTTTAAATTTATTAACAGATAAATTTGCTATTTCGGTTGGCAATGTATTGTACATTCGAATAAAGTTCCCCGCAAAAGAATTACTCACTTTATGAAGCCTAAATTTAGGAACAGCCAGTTTATCCTTATTTCTTAAGTTTAGAATCAAAGAATCAAAGAATCAATTTCATTTATTCAGTTTAGGCACATAAAGAGCACATATGAATGTCAAAATTTTACAATTTTGTCAAGTAATATTATAAAAATACTAAATTAAGTAAGTACATAAATAACCATTAGAAAATGATTCTTTCGCTGGTTCGGTAAGTTGGTTCTCCTGAGAAGAGACCAGCAAGAAACTCAGGTAGATTATCCATTTTCTTTTTTAATATTGTTTTGTTTACATTGTTACAATTAGTTTCTATTGTATTACACGAGTGGCCAACAACAGAAGATTAGGGTGACCATGCATTTTTATCATTAAGATATTCGTCTACATTATAGTAGCCTTTCATCATCAAACATTTTTTAACTACTATTTTAAACTTATTAAGAGGCATGTCAACCAAATCCTGAGGAATTTTATTATAAATTTTTATACATTTGCCAACAAACGAATTACCAACTTTATGAAGTCTAATTTTTGTCATTGCCAATTTATTTTTATTTCTTGTATTAAAATTATGGTTATCGGAATTTTTTTTTAATAGATCTATGTTCTTCCGTACATATAAGATGTTGTCGTAAACATATTGAGAAGCAACTGTTAAAATATTAATATCTTTAAATAATTCTTTCAGCGAGTCACGGGGTCCGAGTCTATAGATTGCTCGTATAGCTCGTTTCTGTAATATGAATATTGTCTCAATATCGGCAGCTGAGCCCCACAGCAGCAGACCATATGACATAACGCTATGAAAGTAGCTAAAATAAACTAATCGTGCCGTTTTTTCGTCAGTCAGAGACCTTATCTTTCTAACCGCATAGGCAGCTGAGCTAAGTCTTCCTGCCAAGGCTGTGATATGAAGACCCCATTGTAGTTTACTATCTAGAGTTATCCCAAGAAAAACTGTGGTATTGACTATTTGAACTAATTCATTATTCATAGTAATATGAGTATCCACCTGTCTAACATTGGGCATAGTAAATTTTACACATTTTGTTTTCTTCGCATTGAGCAGCAAGTTGTTACTTGTGAACCAATGCAATATTTCCGAAAGGGTATTATTTACATCGTCAAGTGCTACTTTTTGTCTATCACTTTTAAAAATTAATGATGTGTCATCAGCAAATAATACTATCTCACAAAGATTTTTAGTGATTTTTAGATTATGATTATCACTATTTTTCACAAATTTACTTTTGTTCTTGTGGGTATACAATAAAATTTCATAAATATACTGTGAATACACTGTAATGATGTTAATATGCTTAAACTTATCTCTTAATGACTCCCGAGATCCCATTCCATAGATAGTCCGGACAGCCCTCTGCAACACAAAGATGCATTCAATATATATATATATGTCATGATACTGTGGAAGTAGCTGAAGTAGACAAGACGCGCCGTTTTAATGTCTGTAAGTTGTCGGATCTTTTTAACAGCATAGGCTGCCGAACTAAGCCTGGCCGAAATTTTCCCGATATGAGGCCCCCATTGCAATTTGGAGTCTAACGTTATGCCCAGAAAGACAGTGTCATCGACTAATTCTATTATATCATCCCTAACCTTAACACTGGTTTTAACAAGTCTTACATTAGGTAAGGTGAATCTTACACATTTAGTTTTATTTTCATTTAATAATAAATTATTAGCACAAAACCAGTGGACTATCCTAGAGAGGGCAATGTTTACATCGTCAAGTTCGCGCTGTCCACGTTTAACTTTAAATATTAAAGAAGTGTCATCAGCAAACAAAACTACCTCGTGGTCGTCTCTTATGAGATGAGGGAGATCATTAATATATACTAGAAAAAGAAAAGGTCCCAAAATTGAACCCTGCGGTACCCCCATTGCTACAGGAGAACCAGGTGACTGTTTACAATTGATCACTACTTTCTGGACCCTATCACTTAAGTAAGAATTGACGAAATTCAAGGCCGTCCCCCGGATTCCGTAATGATCAAGTTTCTTAATTAAAGTCAATTTTAAAAGATGCTATTTGCCCACAATGGTCTGAATCTAGCTTTTTTAAAATACTTTTACTTTCTGGCAACATATCGCTGTATATATTATCCAGGCAAGTGGCTATTGTAGCACAATATCTAGTAGGCTCCAAAAATAAGTTTGTAAGATTGTGTGATTTAAATAAATTAAAAATATTATAACTCATAGGCGTATTAACAAGTAAATCGACATTAAAATCACCACAAACTATTAGGTACTTATTAGTTTTTCCAAGTTTACATAGAACTTTGTCAATAAGTTCCTCAAATTCGCAAAAGGGCGAGGTTCCAGGTTTATACACGCATACTACTATGAATTGCTCCATTTCCACGCAAGACAGTTCGACTTTACACTCTAGAGAAAGCGACACAATATCTTTCCGTTCTTTAAATTTAAGTTTTTTATTTAATAAAATCAAAGATCTACTGTACTGTGGTCACCCTGCAGAATGCACTACCAACCCGGTGATTACTGAAATTGAACATGAGCTCATTCGACTTACGCATATGTTCTGTAATACAAAAAATATCAATATTATCTGAATTCATTAACAGTTCCAACTCTAACTAAACAACCAATATTTTGATGCCCTATGTTGATATAATTTACATTTTTTGATTTGGTTTGATTTGGAGGGCATTTTTTAACATAATTAATATTTGTAACTAAATTTAATTCAATTAATTGACTATGTCTGCTAAAGGGTAATATTGCCTCTGTTGTCGTAGAACTTCATTTAAATTACTTGGAACAGATTCCAAAGTCTTAACACTAAATCTACATTGCTCAATAAAAGCAGTTTTGTCAGCCAAGTTCTTGGCTGAAGTGTAAAAATAATTGAATAGCAAACTTGCTATTTGTCTCTTATAATGCTTTGGTAGAAAATACCTACCTTTGTTTACATCTATACTTATAATAAATCTGTAGAAGTGAAAATTCTGTACATTGAAGATATAAAAAAAAAAACAGGGGGTGTTACTAGACCAACACCGAACCCAAAAATGTGATTAAAAATTTTTTTGTCTGTCTGTGTCTGTCTGTCTGTCTGTCTGTTCAGGCATCACGCAAAAACTACCGGTTCGATTACGATGAAACTTGGTATAATTAATCTTTAATATCCTGGGCACCACCCTGGGTACTTTTTATCCTGGAAAAGTAAATACAATAAAAAACAAACTTAATTTTGCGGTTCGATCCCTAGACCCAAGTACTGTACCAACCGCAAATAATAAGTTTGTCGTAGTTGTTACTTTGTTTTTTTTTATATTGAGTTCGCCAAATTGCCGCCGCCCGCCTGGTGGTAAGTCGTGACGACGTCTAGCGATTGTGGGCCACTCTCACAGTGCACAATACTATAGAGAGTGGCCCTCAACTAGACGACCTACTGATGGGCCTCTTCACGGTCCGCTTAAAGAAAACCCAGGGTTATATGTGGGAGGAAACACGTGCACAGGCAGGGCGTTCCAGGCCACTATCGTTCGGCAGAGAAACGACCGGTTAAAACGTTCGGTTCTCGCGAACATGCTATCCACTGTGTGGGAGTGGCATCTATGCCCGGCACGCGTTGTTCGGGACCGGAAGGAAGAGGGTGGGATCAGATTGAAGAGCTCTTCAGAACAGGTTACGTGACCCGCAGTGGAGTTCACTATTAATGGTTTTTAGAACTTTTGTCTGTTTGTCTGAATGTTTGAACACGCTAATCTCAGAAATGATTTGGTTTTTTGATTTGAACTTGCGGTTTGGTTTTCAATCGCTTTATACATAAAAAAGTTATGTAGATCTAAAGTAACATGCAGGCGGAGCTGCGGGCAACAGCTAGTAAACATATGTTTATTATCGTTAAACTTACTGTCAGAAGTTGACAAATTGTATTTATATACAGTTCTCTTAAAAACAGAATTAAAGTCAATTACATGGAATTTATTATTATATTAGCTAGTTAAATTGAGTTGTAAATTTATCTTATATCTAAGAGAATTTTCCACGTCTGGCACACCTTTTATATATGGTAATGTAAACATTACTACATGTTCAACATTTAAGTTTTGCATTTTGTCAAAGTATAGGGATAGTTCATTTTTGTTAATTTTACCCCTGTTTGAGCAGAAAATAATTATTTTACTGTTTGAGTCAAAATTATATTCTAATATCTTTTGCATAATTTCATTTAAAGATGCACCTGGATAACAGTTATTAATAATTGAATAACAATTTGAATTACATTGTTGTATCAGAAAAGAACCAAAATTAGTTCCAATATCATCACTAAATAAAATTAGTTTAGTATAACCAGTATGACTATTACTTTTTACACTGTCACACAATTCATACACTAATGAAGTAGAAGGGGAGCAAGTTGTAAGGGAAGCCTGGTGCTCCAAAGATTGAAGAGGACTTGTGCAGTTGATGTTGCACGAGTGGTTATTTATAAATGTATTAAGGCGCTCAGTATTATAATTAGATGTTTTGAGTACCTTATCTATACTTGATGAACACTTATTAAAGTCTTTTAGAGACCATTCATATTTCTTAGTTACATACTCTAGTACAAATTGCAAATTTTTTATTTGTGACTCTAAGCGTTGTGTGTCAGTGTAATATTTTAAATGACTTTGTTTCAGTTCTAACATAGATAATTTAGCTTGTTCTCTAAATTTTAAACTAGAGTTAACATTTTTACACTTTTTGATTAAGATTCTATGATATTTTAATTGTTTCTTTGATTTTAAAATGAATTTCTTTATTTTTAGGTATTTTTTTAGTTTATTCCTGCTGCAAAAATAAACTGGCTTGTCCAGTTGGTATGAACTGTCATTGGTAAGATCTATAGTAGACAAGTCCAGGTTTGGAACTGTTGCAGAAGGAACAAACTGCGGAGTACCACTCATTCATTAGCTCGTTATAAAGGTTATCCGTTTGTTGGACTACGACTTGCTCGGCAGCTGACTCCAGGTGTAAGATGTGCCCCTGGGCATCCCGTAGCTCCTGTTCCAGCAAGGTAGTCCTCCTCAAGGTCCCTTCATACTCGTCACTGCACTCTTGAAACCTATCTACTATTGATTGAAGGTGGTTCCGCTGCATTACAATTTCATCATAACTAATATGAAGCCTAGCTAGTTCAGATTTTAGTTTTTTAACTATCGTCTAAAGCACCTATCAAAAAGTTTTCATTTTCTTCTCTTTCTTTTTCTAATTGTAAACAGAGCTCTGTTTTAGATTTAAGTTCCTGCAACATCAGCTGAAGTTTGGGCTCCTCCTGCTGGCGGGATAAGGCTCTACGGCTACGGGTATTCATATTCTCGACAAATAAGTGTAATTAAACGCAATTTAGAAAATACAAGTAGGTAGTTCGAGATTATGTTAGGTACCGGTAAATTAAAATCAAAACTTTTCTGTACTTACGAAAATAGATCGCCTGTTTTCAATGTTGAGTATATGAATAAACACGTATAATAAAATAATTTTACCTATTATAGGAGAAACATTATGTATTTACGTGAAATAACACTGAACAATACGGTCAGCTGATTCGTCACTTTTTAGCTTATTTTTACACTAATATACACAAAATTCTTTGAAATGAGTTATCTGATGTAATTTGTATTTATTTCACTAATAAATTTATAGGAGCTAAAATTTTACGACTGTTCAATAGTGTTGCCAGACGCACAAAAAAAAATATCAATATCAAATAATCAATAATAAATCCTAATAGGACGACTTGCTAAATACTTATATAAAAGAAAAAAACCGGCTATTTCTAGCACTTTGTCGGTTTTTTTATATTTTATTTTTAAGCTTATATAATTATATTAGCTTAAAAAAATAGTGCGGAACTGCCTCACACCCATGGTTTATGTACTGATAAATTAAATACAGCTGTTTATGCTGCAAATTTCCGACACTCGCAAGGGAATCAAAACCTACAGGGTACTTCCCGTGAACTCGGAATCTTAAAAAATTGGCACGAACAGATAAAGGAAAAATTGTAAAAATCATAGGGTTTAGGTTTGTACCCAATCCGGTTTGTGAATGTCAGACCAGAGATAGACTTAGAATTTTGCGTAAAATCTAAAAAAAGTTCTAGAAATTTTCTACCTACGAACCTGGGAACTTCCCGTTACCAAATGAACATGATCGCGTTAAAGGCTCATAAGCTTTTAGTGTGAACGTCTCTGTTTGCCTGTATGACGGCACTTAACCAAGTTATATATTTCATTAGCAAATTAGCAGGACAGTAGTGCGCAGAAGGAGTTTGACCTCTAACAAAAGATTAACGTCATGATAGTGTAGACTTGTAGACCCAAAGATATTATATACATAGTATAGATACATGACATTTCCCTGTGTAGAATTACCAAAGAATATAAAATAATCACTTACGCGAAAACTCCTGAAAACGTCTCGGTATGATACAACTGCATCTAATTAAGACAAAGAAATATTGCAACGTTTTGTAAATGCCAGTAACCAAATAGCAAAAATCAATTTCAAACTTGATAGAGGTGACCCCATAACAAATAAACTTTACAGTTCATAATTATTAGTAAATATTATCAACAAAGCTACGGCTACGATGTTCTACGGCGTAGACTCTATGGAGAGTTGTGTCTACACTATAATATTGGATCACATATTATCTTGAAGGCCTATCGCGCTGGCTTGTTCACTCTTACACTTTTCACCGGTAAATCACTTTTCTTTGAATAGAAGGGGTACAAAGTACGTTAATAACTGGAAAGAAAAACAAATCTCTCAGGCGACGTCGACGGTATCTACTTTCAATCCCTCGCTACGCCCAGGATTTTACTTTACAATTTTATTCAGAATAGCGTCTTTGGCTAGTATATATTATTTTATTCCCTTTTCATAAAAATACTATTTCATGTCTCAAATAATTAACGACTAGAAAGTTGAGCTTTATTGCATAGCACATACTTTCATCGGTATTTATTTTTATGACATAATTGGACTAAACTTCATTACAGATATATGAACTTTAAACCAAAAATGCGTAATGGTCATGTTACTTGCCCTACTGGCCCTGGCACCACCCAAATATATTCCCTTGTTCTAAGAATAGCTCACGCTACCAGGATCTCAGAACATAAGTATCAGTATCAGTGTAAATATTTGTGATCTGAATAATAAAATAAACAACCGAAATGAACTCAACAGTCCATGGCGCTGACCTTTAAATACTCTGAAATCTTACTCAAATTAAATACGTATATTGTTTGTGTGTACATCTGTTACGAAAACTTTAAAATAAAACAGGTAAAAGTAATTTAAAACTTGCAATGGATGCCGCCAGTCGGAGACGGAGAGCGCATGTCTGGCCCTACCGAAGCTGTAATTAATAACTGTGGATGGAGTGTCCGGACAGTACCAGGACGACATCAAGTATAGAGAGTACAATGTTTACTACACGGTTATTGACCTATATACGAGAGACAGTTCACGTCACCTGAAGGTTACTCTCACTTTCGAAGGTTCTGTCATCATGTAGATATACAGTTGTATAAGGTACACTTATATATGCATTGCATTTCAGCCCTGCATGCGTACCGCCCGGATTCTAATATTTTATACAATAATGACAAGCGTTTCGTGTACATGGGTCACATGGCTAGTAAATTTATTAGACCTTAACATGCATGCGGGCCGGCCCAGCAAGCAGGTAGTGTCACGCGTTAGATTTATGTTTATTAACTATGATAATATAATGTTAGACTTATGTCCTATCACGTGGTATTTAAGGGAAGTAGAAGTTTACAAATTAAATGTGGGTACCTACTTTAAAAAAACTAAAAGCAATAACAATTACTTATGTGTGATGATTAATTCATCCCACCTCGTAAGTATCCCCGGTACTGTTCCCAGTACCGTACCTAGTACTTGAAATCGTACATAGTACTATATGCTACAATTATAGTTTTATTTTTAAGTTACTAGTAGAACCGGCGAACTTTATGTCATCTCATAAAATAAAGTATAAAAAAGTGTATTATTTCAATATTTACACAATCACCGTATCAAAACAAAAACTTGCATCAAAATCCGTTACGTAGTTTTAAAGATCTAAGCATAAATGGGGACGGAAGACGGAAGTTTTATAATAGGTATGATCTAGTGATAGTAAACTCTCGTCCTCATAAACAACATTCACATATGTATCATTATTGAAACTTGATTTTCCGCCAAATTTATCGATAACGTGTATCGACACTGTTACATCCAAAGTAGGGGGTGACTTGTCGATGTTAATTTGTCGTGTCATTATAGTGTTATGATACAAAATGTATATGTATGTGTTTGTGAAAATGTTAATGTGTTATTCTTATTGTCATGTGTGAGTTTCGTAGTGGCACCCGATTGGGTTTGAGCATATGAGACTATGTGCGTGTCGATGACCCCCCCGCCCATTCACATTTCTAAAGTTTTTAAAGTTCTTGTGTAATTATCTTATACAAATCTAAACTTATAATAAAGCGACCCTATTTTATTCATCTTTTTAAGTTTAAAAAACGCTTCATCTCATAAAGTCCTAAGCGACCAAATACGTCTTTTATACAGTTGATTAAATAGTTTCTTTATTTGTAATAGTTTATACTTTGTTTAGTTATGCTTGTACTCGTATATTTTAAAAATGTAATTATATTATAAAAATGAAAATTCAAGTAAAATAATAATTACCAAGCTTATAGTGTACGCCTCTTGTCGAAACCGGAGAGCGCATGCCTGTTGCTATTACCAATCAATAGCCGTAGATAATGTGGCACCAAAGTGCCAGGACGACATCAAGTACAGAGCGTATAAAGTTTACCACATGAAGATTGACCCTGAGTACGAGATACCGATCACCTCTGAAGGTTACTTTCACTCTCGGACGTTGATAATGCTTAATAGGATTTTACATATTACTTTCTTAGCTGCCATATTACGATATTTTACTATTTTTTAACCGTAACTAATAGAAGCAAATAATACTTTTTGTCAACTCTCATGTCGTAAATTTGAATCATGATTTTAAAAGTTGACACATTAGTCTATGATTATGACACCAGTATTTTTACAAAAAAATATGATACAGATTATGTATGAGATTCTCTTTAAATCTGTATCATAAATGATATTTCTAGTCATTATAGCACAGCGATAACAGACTAAAATCTGTCGACCATACCGCCTTGTTTTGTTTTGTCGTCATATTGTCGATATGTTCTTCAAGTTCGTATTTCTCAAAATACGTGAACGGGTGAGATTAGATAAACTTCCTTATGTAACTGTTTCATAAATTACTATTATTCGCTTGCAATTTATTGAATCGTTTTTCCTGAGTTTTATTTACCCCAAACCACAAATAGCCGCAGTAGTACAAGGAAAACATGGCTTAGTTATCTCTGTAGCTCCAGTGGCTCAGTAATCAATAACTCTTTATACACTTGAGACAAGATAGTCTTTTACGCGATAAACACCTAAAAAAAACTGGATTTAAAAAAAAACCCCGGTGTATAGAATTGAGTTCCACAATTTGCTGTTTTTATAACGCGTGTGTATACCTCAATCGATCAATCATCATCATACATAATAGAAAACTATAACACGCAGGCCAAGCTGCGGGCAACAGCTATCACACCATATTTTCGAAGAGCAAATACGCCACCTAATTGAATACTCCAAGTGATGTGCACAACTGTTTGCACAGATGGCGTAGTTAATATATTAAGTAAAATAAGATTTTATGAAAAAATACAATTGAAACTAACTAAATATGTACATTACCTATTTTAAAATTATACTTTCTAATTATATCTAAATTCTAATATGCGTCAAAGAATTCCTCCGCCTCGTCGCCGACTGGCAATGTTCCGAGAAGGCTGGCAGCATTTCCACGTTGTATGGCAATGCTTATTCTTTGTGCCAAATAGTTGCCAAATCTCTACCCCAAACGGCTCAAATATGTAGTCTCCAGCTAAATTGGAGTATTTGCGCCGTTTGAGGCTTTCCGCTGATGCAGCAGCAGCGCCCGAGATTTTATTGTAAATAAGAAAATCATTAAATAACTTTTTTTTCTAAATATTTGTTACAAGCTTATGTTAAAACCACATTGGAGGTTTAATTAAAAGAAGCCTTCCAAATAACTTCCACTTAAATCAAGGATAGCGTCTCCATTTGGTTCGTGAACTTCTCTTTTGCGGGACACAGATATGGCACACCCCGCGCGCGTCAATAGCTCAACCCCGAACTACTAGCACAGCAGAACTCCAGAGGAGGTGCGCTCTGGATATCAACAGGTTTCAACTATTACATGGGGCACACTAAAAGTTTTGCACTTCTAGCTAATCGGAACTATTTGAATTTCGAATTTTATATTTTTTTAAACGTTGCAACCTTGTTAGTAATAAAAAAAACAATTGGCGGGAAATCATTTGTCAATGGTTTTTTATCACACATCAAAGTTATACGTATGCAACGAAAATGGAATAAAAAGATTTTAGAGCGATGATTTTTTATGATTTTAAAAGTTCTCTCTCTCCGCAAGACTGTGCCGCTCGTCTTCAAAATGATTTTGGGAGAGAAGCACCTTTGAGCACCGTGAGGTGATGGTTTGCTGAATTTGAGAGAGGTCGAGTTTCTTTACATGACGAGTTTCGTGAAGGGCAGCCTTCAACTGCCGTCAACGAATATAATGTGGCTACTGTTAAGCGGTTAATTGAAGAAAACCTGCGGATTACGTATGAGACAATTCGAGGACTATTGGGGATTGGTACGAGTCAAATCCAGAAAATTTTACACGAAGAATTGAAAGTTCGGAAACTTTGTTGTCGTTGGATCCCTCATGAACTGACAGCGGAGCAGAAGCGGGTTCGCGTGGAATGGTGCTCACAGATGCTGCTGAAGTACGACCACGGACATTCTAATGCTGTTTATGACATTGTCATAGGAGACGAAACGTGGATTTATTGTTTTGAAGCCAAAAAAAACAGGAAAATGAGAACAAGCCAACAAAAGTGAGGCAGGCGAGAAACGTTTTTAAAAAAATGATCGTGTTTTTTTTCTCAGCTACAATTTTTTCCCATCTGTACAATTCCACTTGAAGATCAAAAGAGTGTTAATGCAGAGTGGTTTTCTACCATTTGTTTACCCAGGGTGTTAGAAAAAGTTCGCAAAAGACGACCCAAAAGCCGCGTTCTCCTACATCATGACAACGCTTCTTCACACACGGCCAACAAAACAAAGTCATTTTTAGCTTCCGAAAAAAATCAACTCGACACCCATCCTGCGCATAGCCCCGACCTAGCACCCTGTGATTTCTGTATTTTCCCCAAAATCAAAGATTTGATGAGAGATTTCACTTTTACCAACTCCGAAGAGGCAGTGATAGCGTTCAATCAGCACGTAGAAAACATGCCTTCAGATCTGTGGTCCTCCTGTTTTAAAAAATGGTTCGATCGAATGTAAAGGTAAATGTAAATTTTGAAAAGCAATAAACATAATATTTTGGTTTTAACATGTTGTTTTTTTAATTTATGCAAAACTTATAGTGTGACCTACGTATTTAAAATTTCGATAGGAGTTGGTAAATTATTGCTAGTAGCACTTTTCTCATTGACGGTCCAAACTGATGAATTAACAAACCGGCTGGAGACGCAGACTCAGTCATGTGGTCTCTCTCTTTTCAACCACAACAGCGATATTACCAGTTGGTAGAAAAGAGATAGGGATGCGGGACAGCTACACATTTAACTGCCTGAGACCTCTGCATTCCTAGTATAGAATATGCAGAGCTAGAAACTTTGTTGACAACTGTATAAGAAGTTTTATTACTAGTAGTTCTGCGAACAGTAGACCTCGTGTTATTTTCGGGTCCCTAACATTCTTTTGGGACGTGGTCTGGTGGCTGACTTTCCATGCGCACCAACAGAGGTACCAGCTAAAAAGAAAATGAAAAATGATCATTTTCTCCGCATTTCCCCATTTTAAAATGGGGAACACTGACAACACATCCAATTCGCCTGTAGACCGGAACTGACACACAGACATACATACAGACAAACAACGCCAAATCGGCCAGTCCTCGAGTTGAAACTGAGACGCTTCGCTAGCTTCGCTCGCTCGGTCAAAAAGTAGGAGAAAATCCCAATCTTATGTAGATGTGACCCTCTATTTAAAACAAAACCATTCAGAAGAAATCCTGAAATGTTATTTTACGAACAGGCTTCGTACTAACAATGGCCTTGGGCCGCAAAACTTAAAAGAAAAAAGAATCGAATAAGCCATTAAAGCATTTAACTGTCTTAAGTCTAAATTTCATCTTCAAATAGATGTTATTGTTATTGCAACATTCGGGTGCATTCGATTTTCCCACCAAACGTCCCCACTCTGGGGAGAAAACTAGAATTTTAACTTTTTCCCTTTCGATTATCCTCACTAATAGAATCCTCTCCTTATTAAGAATTTTTTTTTGCCGTGACAAATAAATGGCCGCCGTAGTACCAGGAGAACACGGCTTAGTGAGAAGCTTCTGGCGTTTTGCTGTAGCAAACTTTCTTTCAATTGATTTAAGCTAGGAAATTATTTTCTAGCTGACAATTCGCATTTAAACGGCGTACGTTATATGAAGAGAATAATTTTATTAATTCTACGAATTTGTAATTATTTGTAACACACCATAGGCACTGTTAGACCATATTGTGACACTATATTCACAGAGCAAATACTCCACCCGATGGTATACACTAAGTGAGGTGCACTGCTGTTTGATTCGTGAACCCCTGCACAGATGGCGTTACTTACTATTAAGCTTTTCTTCTAAAACAAAAAGAATATCAGCATAAAAACTTAAAATTTTGTATATTATATAAGTGAGATGTTTTATTATTTAATCTGAGAATTGTCACATTATTGTGGTTGATATTGTTTACATAGGTTTATGAATGCTCTCTGAAGTTATCACACTGAGAGATTGGCATTATTCTATGATGTCCCTAACAGGCTGTCGCGATCACCTTGCATACCTTACTAAGTGTCTAATATGTCACAATTGGGCGAGTGCAGTAGGTAACTAACAGACGTGACCCGCATTGATAGCCTCTATACGCGAACCAACGTTTATGGGTTTATTAGATCAAAGTATAGAAGAAAGTACTAAGTTGAACACTAAGTAAGCTGGAAGAGTTGGGGGACATTGAACAATACTTACCTCTATATACTTACTAGCAGACAGTTTTGTATTGCTGGTCTACGCCGTATCGCGTCTTAACTAACCGGATATTTTTTATTTTTTTTTTATTCCGCGGCCCGAGGTCGCGGCCTCTTTCACGTCTGTTGCCTGTCTCTGGTTCACCCACAGAAGGTATTTCCAGTGGCGCCCGGCGGACTTTGACCACCTATGTGGTCTCTACGGGTGTTTGGTCATGATGAGAATCCCGTGTCGTTGGGGTAGGGTTTTATCCCGCGTCAGTGAGTAAATCTGGTTGCGTGCTGTGGGGCAAAGGCCCCGCAGCACGCAACCACTATAAGTTTTGCGTAACTTAAAAAAACAACATGTTAAAACCAAAATATTATGTTTATTGCTTTTCAAAATACTCTCCTTTACATTTTAAACATTTCTTCATGCGATCGAACCATTTTTTAAAACAGGAGGACCACAGATCTGAAGGCTTGTTTTCTACGTGCTGATTGAACGCTATCACTGCCTCTTCGGAGTTGGTAAAAGTGAAACCTCTCATCAAATCTTTGACTTTGGGGAAAATACGGAAATTACAGGGTGCTAGGTCGGGGCTATGCGCAGGATGGGTGACCAGTTGTACTTTTTCGGAAGCTAAAAATGACTTTGTTTTGTTGGCCGTGTGTGAAGAAGCGTTGTCATGATGTATGAGAACGCGGCTTTTGGGTCGTCTTTCGCGAACTTTTTCTAACATCCTGGGTAAACATATGGTAGAATACCACTCGGCATTAACATTCTTTTGATCTTCAAGTGGAATTGTACAGATGGGACCCGTAGCTGAGAAAATTCAATTCAATTCAATTCATCATTTTCAAACACCCATTCAAAAGATTGCTGTTTTTTTTTCGGGTTCAAAACAATAAATCCACGTTTCATCTCCTGTGACAATGTCATAAACAGCATTAGAATGTTCGTGGTCGTACTTCAGTAGCATCTGTGAGCACCATTCCACGCGAGCCCGCTTCTACTCCGCTATCAGTTCATGAGGGATCCAACGACAACAAAGTTTCCGAACTTTCAATTCTTCGTGTAAAATTTTCTGGATTTGACTCATACTAATCCCCAATAGTCCTCAAATTGTCTCATAGGTAATCCGCGGGTTTTCTTCAATTAACCGCTTAACAGTAGCCACATTATTTTCGTTGACGGCAGTTGAAGGCCGCCCTTCACGAAATTCGTCATGTAAAGAACTCGACCTCTTTCAAATTCAGCAAACCATCGCCTCACGGTGCTCAAACAAGGTGCTTCTCTCCCAAAAGCATTTTGAAGACGAGCGGCACGGTCTTGCGGAGAGAGAGAACTTTTAAAATCATAAAAAATCATCGCTCTAAAATCTTTTCGCCTTAATTACATTTTCGTTGCATACGTAGAACTTTGATGTGTGATAAAAAACAATTGACAAATGATTTCCCGCCAATTTATTTTTTTTATTACTAAGAAGGTTGCAACGTTTAAAAAAATATAACATTCGAAATTCAAATAGTTCCGATTCAGGACCAGAAGGCTGGCTATTTTCTGGCCCAAAGAATAAGTATCGCCATCCAACGTGGCAACACAGCCAGCATTCTGGGAACCTTCCCAGTCGGCAATGACGCGGAGGATTTTTTAAACGATATTTTGTAATGTAAATATTTTTAGTCTATAATTATGTATATTTTGTATATTTTAATTCTTATTGTAAATAAATATATATACTGTGAAAAAAAAAAAAAAAAAAAAAAATAATAATAGTTCCGATTAGCTAGAAGTGCAAAACTTTTAGTGTCCCCATGTATCTGAAAAATGTATTAAATAAATTTACAAAGTAATATGTGAATCTCAAAATATATCTCAACTACATAGTATAATTATCTGTGGATCTCAATTCAATTCAATTCAATTCAATTCTTTTTTATGGCCTCTGCTTAAAGCAACTTGCCAATATCCAGTCTTCGCAAATCAAGTACATAAATCAACAAATAAAAACATAAAAAAAATGAAAAATGTGAACGTGATGTAAAATGGCGGATGAATCTTTTGGAATCTCTCTGTGGATCTCAATTTATTTGGAAATCCAAAATGTTTCGACAACCATCAACCATCAAGACAACCAATGGGATATTGGCCCGTCAATTTTGACAAATTATGGTTGCTAAAACCAAATGGTTTCATCGTGAATGTGGACCTAACGTTCAAGAAGTAAGACGAAAAATATTAACATCGCTTACGCCTTACGCCTACTGCAGAACTTTCTGCAACCACCAGTAAAATTAATAACCTTGGTTAACTCCAAAACTTTTGCAGGATCATTTTAGTTTGTGCAAATATTATAAGTCCGAATATCGCAAACACCGCTCGCCACTATACACGTTGCTATTCAGAGGGACACTTTCCTGGATATCTCTAGCTAAAAAAATGATTAAGATTGGATTTTGGTATGTGTATTGACCAGTTTGAACATTTTGTACGATAAAAATGTGTGACTGTGATTGAAGGTGAAAAAGTGGACCAAGTGAAAGAGTTCGTGCACTTAGGGTCCAAGTTTACAAGGGATAAAGGGTATTATGAAGATGATATTAAACGAAGGGTTATGGCAGGGAATCAAGTGATTGGGTCACTGCATACCTTTATGAACAGTCAAAAGGTTCGGTCAGAAGGTCCGGTCAGAAGGCCCGGCTGGCTGTGCGTAGAGGAGTGCTTGTCCCTACACTTTTGTACGATAGTGAATATTGGGTGTGGTAGAAGAAGCATGAAAGTAAAATAAATGCAGTGTGGAGTGAAACTAAGAAGTTTTAAAAGTATGGCTAAAGTGAGGAACAGCCGCGTGATACGGGAACTATGCGGTGTGTAGTAATCTAGATAAAGCGATGCTTAGATGGTTCGGGCAAGTACAAAAGATGGATGAAAGGAGGTTGATGAAACAGGTCAGTACATATGGCGGGTGTTGATGGACAGGTTGGTAAGTAGAATACCATAATCCAATGGAAAAGAGATATATTTGAAGGTATATTTGAATCATAAAAAAGGGCTTAGTTTATGAGGTCTAGGTCCGTATTGCTAAATTGCTAGATAAAAAAGACACAATTATTAATAGGTATTAAACTTAATGAAATAAAGTTAACATTATGGGTATTTACGTTATTCTCAGACCAGAAAAAAAAATTCTTTAACTAGCTATGTAGGTAGGTACTAATAACCTTTCTCGAGAACCACTCTTTCCAATGGTGAAAATCGCATCAAAATCCGTTGTGAAGTTTTAAAGATCTATGCATAGGCATAGGTACATACGGCAAGAAGCGACTTGTTGAGTGGAGCGAAGCGAAGCTCAATCTTAGACGACAAGTGTAAATCGTTTGTGTGCCAACTCCTCCGCAACGGCTCGACCGATTTTGACCAAATTTGGCATGCTGATCGACATCATACCCGGGGAGTGCATATCTCTAAAATCAGGAAAATAGAGCATAAAAAACATAAGAAAATTTGCTACGCTCAACATTTGCAATTAGTAGCATGCATTGCATACCTAGTTTTATACTATGTTAAGATTACAATAATGATTATATTGAACCTTTTTGCATTTGCAATTTTTTTTTTAACACAGATAAGGCACTAGGTGGTTGCACTGGCGCGGTTCATGGGTACCTATCTTCACAAAGGCACTTTCATATTTTATTTGGTTTTTGCTTGTTTTTTTTTCTTTTTTAATGTTTTGTTTTTGTGTAGGTAGTACCACAGGAGATGTTGCATTACCCCTGGTACTACTTATCCATATAATCCATTTAACATAATATACATATTACAAACGTATTCGAATTAAAATTAAATCTCAACTGCCAACTTTTCCTCCAATTATCCGTAGCGAGCGAAGCGTCCCTCTGTCTGTCTGTGTGTGTGTACCAGGCTGGAGGCCACACTTTTAATTAGCTCTCCAAGAAACTTGTTACAATTGTGCCTTTATTTAAAGCATTTTTTCCCGAGCGTTTTTGATTGAGGGGGAATTGAAACGTCCGACTTTTCCGAAAAATGTGTGGGCGTTTTATCCCTGTATAACATCCAACAGACAAGACCTATAATCGATGATAGATAATTAGTGAGTTTATTTAAATTAGCCCGGTTACGATCTTCGCAAACGTCATTTATACCCTAATGCACACAGTTAAAGTTTCTTTTACATTGTACTATGGTACAATGTGTGTGTGTGTGAGTTATGACTCACACACACATAGATAAACTAGGTATGCGCAGCATGCTGCTAATTGCAAATGTTGAGCGGAGCAAATGTTTTTATTACAAATCAGAATCAGAAGCGAACACTTAAATTAATTAATTGAATGAAAAATAATCTTTTGTCATTGTTGACGCACGTGTTTCCATGGCAACCATTTAATCATCTGGTTTTTCTGTGATGTCCAGGACATTTTCGGTGATTATTCCTCCGTGGTCAGCTCTATTTTCATGATTTCAGAGATACTCCTGGGTATGATGTCGACCAGCATGCCAAATTTGGTCAAAATCGGTCAAGCCGTTTCGGAGGAGTTGGCACACAAACGATTAACACTTGTCGCCTAAGATTGAGCTCAGCTTCGCTCCGCTCAATTATACAATGGTGGATACTGGATGGACATCTCGTCATTTTGTTCAAAGGCAGTATTATGACTTAGAGTTTCAATTATTTTACATAAACACACTTTCTTCTTATTGTTATGCTCTGTGTTTTTTAATAAAACTTGTTAGAAAATTGTGTTGGAAATCATAAGACATTTAGAAAACATCCAAAGTGACAGATATCATTTCGGGGGAAAGTTTGTATGGATGTTTGGATCTTTGTTCGTCCTATGAACGCGGTGGGAACCCAGGTGATACCACCCAGGTGATATCACTCAGGTGATGTACCCAAGTGATGTACCCAGGTGCACAAAGTGGAATGAACCAAGTTTTGAAGACATCATGTAAATTGGCA
Organism: Nudaria mundana; assembly: GCA_963556515.1. Classification (NCBI taxonomy): domain Eukaryota; kingdom Metazoa; phylum Arthropoda; class Insecta; order Lepidoptera; family Erebidae; genus Nudaria; species Nudaria mundana. Next base: position 1,446,266 of record OY748286.1, on the reverse strand, counting down.
AAATAATGATAGTAAATATCTCATAAAGTCGGCAAACAATCGGCTGTTTGTGTGTCTTTAAAAATTTAATATGACACTTCATTTTTAGCGTTCCGTTCCCAAAAGTAAAACGGGAAACTTATTACTGACATTTTGCTATCCATCCGTCTGCCCGTTTGTCTTAGCTAGGTATATCTCATGAACCGTGATAGTTAGAAAGTTGAAATTTTCACAGACTGATGATGTATTTCTGTTGCTAACAAATGCTATAAAAACAGAATATAACAAATATTTAAGGAGGCTCCCACACAACAAACGTATTTTTTTTTGCAGTTTTGGTACGGAGCTTTTTGTGCACAAGTCCGACTCGCACTTGGCTGGTCTTTTTAAGTAATTGTACACGGATTAATATTATTATTTCTTCCTGGGACTTTTCAAGTTGGTTTGTCCTTGTTCCTTGAAATGCACCACAGGTGTTTAAATTTATCCTTGTGGTACCAGAGCTACAGTACTTCAGAAGAGGTATGGCTGGCATTGAGTGGTGAGTACGTTTATTGCAAGTTGAAAGCACGTTCAAACGTGTCCAGCTGCTTGCGTGCTAAACAAGCGCTTTAGACTTCGTACACCAGGCTATTAAAACTGACAAGGAGTCATTCGCTTTTATGTGGGGGTTGGTGGGTGGTTGGTAGTTATAGAGCCTGGATGACAGATCTGCACATAAAAGTCCGACAGCCCACAAGTACATTTCTGATAAATAACAACAAAAACTTTAATTGTTTAAGACACGATTACAAAACTTCCACTATCTCTACGTTTTATAAAAAATACAAGTCAACAATTGAAACAACAACCGACTTTAAATTACCGAAATGGCACTAAATAATTGTCGGAATGGGAAATGGAAGACTACTTGAATATCGGTTCACCCAGTCCAGAGGTATGAGGTAACAAACATAAAAATAACATACAGTCGAATTGAGAACCTCCTTCTTTTTTTAAAGGCAGTTGAATACAAAGTCATCCGCAGCGCCTATCTGTCTGTCTGTGCGCGATAAACTCAAAAACTAATGCAGCTATTTTCATGCTGCTTCCACTAATGGATAGAGTGGTTCTTGAGGAAGGTTTAAGTATATTATTATAATTTGACACGGGCGAAGTCGTTGGCGTCCGCTAGTGGAAAATAGGTGAAATTAAAAATAAGAATAAATCGTGTAAATAATAAATATCCATTGCTGACTGCCCATCTTTATAATCTTGGTGGCATCTCGTTCACTTCGTCCCTGACTCACTTGAGGCATGGCATGGGGGGTGCTTGAGACGCGAGAACAAGGCGTCCCAACTATCCGTCGTACTGCTGCACCAGGCGGTTAGATGCACGTAGGAGGTTGCGTCACTATTGTCTCTGTCCTTGTCTAGCACTAGTACAGATTGAGCACATTCACACGCGCACGTTTTGTAGCACACTACCACAATGTAGACACTACTATAGGTATATGTAGGTGCTAACCAGTACTACTGTTACATTACCTACTTTCCAATTTGGACGAAATGTCGTATTATTTTGAACAAAGTTCTCATACATATTGTCTCAAACGTAGACATTTTGTAACGGTTCTGTGTAATTTGCGACAAGATGACGTTCCACGCAATAGTCATCTTTTTATTTATTTATCAAATACTTTTACCCTATAATATTATTATTTTCGATATTAAAATTAAATAAGATTAAATTATAGAATTAGGGTCGGGTAGAATTTAATCGAATTAAATCGAATTCTTATAAGTAGGTACAAGGACCTACTTATAAGATCCTCAAATCGACATAGAGTTCCTAATTCTATGTCGATTTGAGGTTTCCGTCAAAATGGGACCGTGATACTTCTTTCAGATACACGTTCGTCTCGTGCCTCGTCTCGTGCCTCGTCTCGCCACACACATGAACGTGTGTGGGGTATGAATACTAAACTTGGCGGGTAAAGCAAAAACAATTTAAGTTAGATATAAGTAACTTGCTAAATTTTAAAGATTGCAGCGGTTTTAAGAAATTTAATTCTGTTGTTAGTAAAATGTTGTTAGTTTGTAGTTCCCATATAAGAAGGGCGTAAAGTCCTCGGTCGTGTGTTAGCACGTTTACCGCGAACAAGTGAGAGCAACCCTGGCGGGCCACTACCCTGCCTTTCTTTGTTACTTAAGTTATCGTAAAAATAAAAATAGTTTCTCTATTTTCTTCAACTAGGTAGATAATATAAGTATGTATATTTCGTAACTATTTGTTAGTAGGTTTGTTGTGATTCGTTCGAATTAAACTTTGAACAAAATTATTATTTAAGAACACTTTTGAAAAAGCTGTAAAGCGAAACAGGTCAGGTTAAAACCAGTATAATAAATCAGTGGAAGTGCACAAGGGTGTTTGTTCATCATTTACGACAAGTCGTTCACCATGCAGACTGTTGTCGTCGGAACTCTCTGCATGTATCTACCAGGCGAGCACAAACTCTAAACGAGAACATTTCTTTTAATCCGTGACCCTAAGCCCCCGCCGCACCTACTACCACTGCCGAGCACTAGAAGATTATCCAGTGGCGCCCGATTTCCTGAGAACTTAAACGTTTTTAAAATCTTTGCTGTCCCATAATGTTGCCGGATACCAATTTAGGTTTCATATCTAAACATAAAATAAATTTAAGTATAGGATATGTATGTGTTGTATACACAGGTTGTTTGTATATGTATGTGTATAATGTATGTATACATACACAAAACATACATATAAAAAAATTATTAAAATAATTGTATTAAATTCGAAGTTCTTAGTTTCTCCATTTATTCTAACTAAGTTGTATATTTTCCCCAAAAAACTGTTTATTCATGTTCTTCATCTACAGCAATGCCTACCCCTGTTTGTTAAAGGGTAGTATTTAAGTGCAAATCAAAAAAAAATCGTAATGTACTAAAATAGATCAGTTTCCTAAGCAAAAATACTGATTTCGCAGCAAATAATTACCTCGATATGTATTATTTTAGCAGCAATTTAAGTTCGTGACGCATAGCTACTCGTATTTATTTAAAAATACTAAGCTAACCGAACCTATTCAAGTCGGATTGCCCTAAGATCATTTCTATGTATAAAAAAAAAATGAAGAAGTCAACGAAGTGGGATTGGCCTAAGACTTTAGTAGGTTTTGCTGTGCAATCGGTTTACTTTGATTGCATATAAAAATATACAGATTGCACAGCAAAACCTGTATAGGTAAAATCATATTTTTTGTTCGTTAAGTAAATATCTTTTTTTGACGCATTTGAAGAAAAAGTGCTAAACACTATTGATGTATATTTTTGAATTATTTCTAGTACTATTGTTAAACAATCGTTTATTAATTTTAATTATTTTATTACACTTGATTAAACGGCAAATATTTATTTTAAGAATTACCATATACATAATAGTAAATGAAAATACTATTTGCACTTACTAAATACTATACAATACACATTAAAATCTACACTATATACAGGCGTCAAAGAGCTCCTATGCCTCGTCGCCAAAAGGCAATGTTCCCAAAAGGCTGGCAGCATTGCCACGTTGTATGGCAATGCTTATTCTTTGAGCTAAAAAGTAACCAGCCTTCTGGTCTTGAGAAGAGTCGATCATGAGTTTCGAGATGGTTTTAAAGAGTCTGCGATTAGTTAATTAATTTGTTAGTCAAATAATTAGTTTATTTGCAGGGAAAAAAAATGTTGTAAACAAAATATCTGATGCTTACAAAATTAAGGAGAGATACGTTTTTTGCTGTGCATTTAAATTTATCCCTTTGTTAAGTTCTATTCTTTCTACCTGTCCATCGAAAAGTTACCTGTAATAAATCAGCAAATATACATCGTTGAGATCTGTGATCTCAGTGGTGTATATTTGCTCAGATCTTAACTTATCACACACGAGTTATACTAGTATTGCGAATAGGGGAGCGAAAATATTCGCCGCGACAACGTGTGGAGCGATACAAGCGGACATGGCGACACAGATACGGCATGCCCCGCGCGGGGATCAATAGCTCAACCCCAAGTCACCAGCACAGCAGAACTGCAGAGGGGGTGCAGTCTGGACCCAAGATACGAATACATGGTTAGTAGGTACATGGGGCACACTAAAAGTTTTGCACTTCTAGCTAATCGGAACTATTTGAATTTCAAATGTTATATTTTTTTAAACGTTGCAACCTTCTTAGTAATAAAATAAACAGTTAGCGGGAAATCATTTGTCAATTACTTTTTATCACACTTCAAAGTTCTACGTATGCAACGAAAATGGAATTAAATCGAAAAGATTTTCGAGCGATGATTTTTTATGATTTTAAAAGTTCTCTCTCTCCGCAAGACTGTGCCGCTCGTCTTCAAAATGCTGTTGGGAGAGAAGCACCTTGTTTGAGCACCGTGAGGCGATTATTTGCTGAATTTGAGAGAGGTCGAGTTTAAAATGTACAGGAGAATATTTTGAAAAGCAATAAACATAATATTTTGGTTTTAACGTGTTGTTTTTTAAGTTACGCAAAACTTATAGTGTGACCGTATGTTATATGTATGTACTTCAGTCACAGAATAGGGAATAGTATGTAAGAACTTAGTGTGTTGTTTTCAATAATTAATTAGCGCACAACAAACAAATAAATCGCGGTTCCGCAACACGTAGTTATCCGCAGCAGTACTAGGAGTGCATGGCTGTAAGAAGCTTTTAAACTTTACCTAACCTTTATATAGGGTGCGCGGGGAAATCGCATACACTCGCGTTTCCATTCTACTAAGAGCACATAGACTGACGGAGTTGCAAACTCAACTGGAGGGCAAATGTAAACTAGTTGATAACCTACCATATTGCAACGTGAAAAAGTCTACAATTGCACTTAAAGTATGAATACAATTGCACTTAAGCAGAATGATCGTCCTTACTTTGGATATTTTCGAAATTTCAAACACTTAGACCAGGCCTATGTCACTCGCCTAACAATCGCAAAAAATACGTGACGTCAGCGACAACTTGAAGTTGTAAATCAGTAAGGGTTGTCTCTTGTTTGTGACACGGCATTGACAATAGAGTTGACATTGAGGCATTAACGTCATAATTATAGGTCAAATTATGCTGGTAGTTACTTTTCTGACAACCCTAATGTTCGAATTATGTTCTACGTAAACAAAAGAATGTGCTTTAATAATAACGTCGGAGTGCAAAATCTGTATGTAATTACTACGAGTATTCCCTATTCTGTGGTATAACTTAAAAGATACATATTTACTAACTTCGGCATTAGTCCTGTTATACAGCAGGGGTCCCAAACACAAATAAATCGTGGCTGAAAACTCATGTGTTGAGTGCACACGATATCCTTCCGCCTTTTGTTACTCACATCTGCCGGCTCTCATAGCTGCCGGACTGTTAGCACTTTATAAGATTTTTAAAGGAGGTTAATAGCATTTTTTTATTCGTTAACTTAAAAGTTCATTCCCCCCTAACTTACCTTGTGATGAGGTACTGACTCTGGGCAGGAAAAAAATAAGGACAATTGAATTGCACCGACCTTTGTCAAATAATGTTTATTTGGAGATGCATTGTTGCTTGTTTTAACGTCTGTTTGTAACTTTCGCAAATTATTATAAATATATTAAGACTGGACAGTACGAGGTAAGTATTTCCTAATCAGTTGCAAACTTTTAGACTTGATCCTTTAACAAACAAACACACCACCAGTTTATAATAATTGTAGTAGATTTTAATATAATCTACAAAGTTACGGCTACGATGTTCTATGCCGTAGACTCTATGTGGAGTTGGGTCCTCACTCCTGGCTTGTATCACAGATACCCCTACGGGTTATAATGCTTGTTGCCCAAGAAACAAAACGCGTGAATTCTTTGTTTTATCCGTAGTACAATTGTCTTACTCTCAAGCGCGGTACATTGAATCCTTTTGTATTATACAGAGTGTAACATTGATATGGGTCAGTGAGCGAAAGTCTGAAACTATAAGACTTACGAAGATCTTATCTTAGAAATCATTTCATCAATTTTAGTAAAAATAAAAATCTAATTCGTCTCTCAAATCTTTAAATATTAGAAAGTGGAGCTTTATTGCTCAGTACATGTCGATATGTAATAAAATAAAACGAGAATTTTAACCCTATTTATTTTCTTTACATAATTATTGTAACTGAATTATTGTACTAAAATTGCAAAAACATACAAATTAATATAACATACTATGATAATATAATATATACAGGTTGAATTTTTCAAGTGGGCTTGGTTGGCCAAATCCGGAACTATAAGGAATAGCGAAAAATGCTCAAAGGAGTCACGAGCCCGATTTTGATGAAACTTATAACCTCATCATTAGATTTTTTAAAAACCTATAATCCTAGCTGGGAATCGAACCCATTAGAAACCCATTTAGAAAAAAAATCACACCCTTTATTATTACACCATACGATAGTGTTGCTGTTAAGGATCAAATTCTAGAAAGTAGTGATATACGGCAAATTTAAGGAAAACTTAGAATTTTAATATTTTTTTTCCATAACAATTTTTGAGGGCCAAAATTGAAAATTCAGGCTCTGTTAGAATGATGTCAGTTAAATCTAGTTTAATTTGATATATAAATTGTTGAAATCGGTAAAGTAGTGACAGAGATCTCGCATAAGAAAGGATTGAACTTTCTTGCATCATGAGAGCTTCGCTCGCTACGCTCAACTATAATATAACTATAAATATGAAGTACTTACACACTATTTCCTTTTCTGTGCTTGGCCATTTATTTCTTCAATCAAACGGTTAGATTCTAAAAATAGCCCAACTCTACCAGGGTCTCAGAAAACATCAGTATCTGTGTAATTTTATGTGATCGGATTAGCAAAATAAACAACTGAAACAAGCAAATAATGGTCATGGCGCTGGACCTTTAAATACTCCGAAGACATTCATCAAAATTATCTTGTTTATTTGTAACATAAGCTAATTTGAAAAAGAAAATACAATTAAAAACAGAATTACGATACTTTAAGTGTATGCCGCCAGTCGTAGAGGGGAGTGCATACCTGATCGTATCTCCAAAGCTGTAATCAATAACCGTGACAGAGAGAGTCAGATCACGTCATCTCAAGGTTACTCACACTTTCAAAGGTACGGTTCGCATGTTATACCAGCTTGCTCCACAGTACTAGAGACGCTAGGCATTGGACGTGAGAGCGGCCGCGGCCTTGGACCGATATTTATTCGTGACAAATTGTTCACTGCTAAAGTACAGTACTTACAATTATTTTATTCAGTTGCAAGTGCCGCAATACCAACTATTTTTATGATTATCTTTACTTAACAACTGATACAAACTAATCAATAGTGTATTCCCCTGGGATGGCGAAGTTTGGGACAAAACGCGCGTGAAGCTTCAGCCTATCTCTTGAATGTAATAGGGTACATAAATAACGTACTATACTAACAACTTAGGGTTCTTTGGAGCCAAAATGAATGTTATCAAAATAAAGAGCTTCAAGAGACGATTTCATAAATACTGGTATATACAACTTGTATGTTGCAATGAAACATTATGAAGCACTTTGGATTACCTACCTAGTTTACGTTCGTCTGCTTGCGAGATTCGTTTCTCTTGTAGATTATATTGAATCTAAAAAGCTACATAAATAAATATAAAATACAAGCTGTCCCGGCGAACTTCGTACCGCATTCATTTTTCTAATGTTTCGCTTCACTTTTTTTTTCTTCCATAAGATCCTTCTCCTGATAATTACGAACACAACAAAAAAAGGATAAGCGAAATCGGTCTAGCCGTTCACGCGTGATGTCGTGACCAAGGGAAATAGGGGTTCATTTTTATATATAGAGATGATAACATAATATAAAACAAAGTCTGTCCGTCGCTATGTATGCATAGATCTATAAAACTACACAACAGATTTTGATGCAACTATACCGATAGATAGAGTGGTTCTCGAGAAAGATTTTTGTGTATATAATTTGTGAAGCGGGCAAAGCCGCGGGCGACCGCTTGTATAAAACAAAAAGTAATAACATCCGACTGATTTACAAAAAAACAAAATTTTCTCTTTATTATAATATTGGTATCAGCTACAAAGCTGAGGCTACGATCTCCTCAAACGCCCTGTATACCTATCTCACTCACACAGATCATTTATAAACTGGTAGACCTGCCATCATTTTGGTCAAAGGCAATTTTAAGAATTAAAATTTCAATTATCTTACATAAACGCACTTGCTTTTCATATATAATTTAATGATTAGGGTTTTTCAATAAAAATTGTTAGTAAATTATGTTAGCAATTGTAAGAATTTACAAAAATATCTAAAGTGAGGAAGATCATTTCACTGAACCGCACTTTGACCTTACATTTAAAACTTTCTCACTAAAATAACAATATTTTAAAATTTGATAGTCAAGCGAAGTTTGTACCTTCGTCAGCTTATGTGCTCCCAGTACAATAGCAACGTGATTTTAGTCGATTTCCACATCGGCGCTCGTTCTCAGTGCTGACCAGAGGCGCTCCGCAATGCACGTAGGTGCAGCCGTGGCCTAGAGACGTGAAATGAATAAGGCGCCCGTGTGTTTTCGGGCAATTTCTTTCGAATGCGAGTGAGGCTGCTACCATTCAATATATTTTTTTTTATGAGTTTGATTTTTTTTTTTTATTAAATATTAATATTAAAATATCAGAGTTACATTATGTCATTCTACTACGAGTAGTAGGTGTAATTATTACTAGTAGTTCTCTTAGAATATAATTAGAATAAGTCGATTATTAATCGACTAATTTAATGATATAGCTAAGTCATGCGACTGGCAACATAAAAAGCTTCTTTCAACGACCAAGGAAGGCGCTGGCGTCGCTGCACAGCTGTGCACAGGCCTTGTGCCTAGCGCGCGTTGGGGCTGTCATAACTTACGCACAAGGCCCGTGCGTAACACGTTTCAAGAGCTCATAACACGTTGCTACTGTACTGGGAGCACATAAGCTGACGAAGGTGCAAACTCCGCTTGAATATCCAATTTTAAATTATTGTTGTTGTAGACTTCGGGAGCGGCTTTGTTTAGAAAATGTCTCCTTCAATTTTCTTTATTACTCTTTCATTCAAGAATCAAAGAATCAATTTTATTTATTCAGTTTAGGCACATAAAGAGCACATTATGAATGTCAAAATTTTACAATTTTGTCAAGTAATATTATAAAAATACTAAATTAAGTAAGTACATAAATAACCATTAGAAAATGATTCTTTCGCTGGTTCGGTAAGTTGGTTCTCCTGAGAAGATACCAGCAAGAAACTCAGGTAGATTATCCATTTTCTTTTTTAATATTGTTTTGTTTACATTGTTACAAATTAGTTTATATTGTATTATACGAGTGGCCAACAACATAAGATTAGGGTGACCATGCATTTTTATCATTAAGATAGTCGTCTACATTATAGTAGCCTTTCATCATCAAACATTTTTAACTACTATTTTAAACTTATTAAGAGGCATGTCAACCAGATCTTGAGGAATTTTATTATAATTTTTTATACATTTGCCTACAAAGGAATTACCAACTTTATGAAGTCTATTTTTTGTCATTGCCAGTTTAATTTTGTCCATTTGTCATTCAATCCAAAAAATATCATTCAAATGTTATTCATTGTAAGAAAGGAGTGTGTGTGTAAAGTTTCATGCAAATCGTTTGATAAATACGGCCTCAAACATGATCTGACAGGACCCGTAGATAAAGAGGTACAGACGAAAGAAATTCTCCCCAGTCTGCAAGTTGAAACGGAGACTTCGGTCACTTCGCTCCCTCAGTCAACTATTCGGAATAATTCTTTACCAAATGTGTGGTTCAATTTGACAACACTTACATTTATCTTTAATGTCTACAACTAAGGGGGAAACAGAGGTGACTGTTTAGTTTTATTTCCGGAATTAAAATATGCTACCTTTTTTATCAAATACCTTTAGAGGTCTGTATGAATTTAAATTGTAGTATTTTTTTTAATATTTGCACAAATGAATTTATTTACCTTTGTAAATCGATTCCGCAACACGCAAATATCCGCAGCAGTACCAGGAGCGCATGGCTTAGTAAGAAGCCTTTGACGTTTATATGCGATTCGCAAACTTTTAACCGTAGAAAGAGATATCTAGAACTCACTTGCATACGGTGTGCCTGCCAACAAACGGTCAGTCGTCAGTCAATGGTCAACAACGGTCAGTCTCTGGCAAATATTGGATATATTATAGGAGTAATAAATCACAAAACCCTAAATGTTGCTATATTTTAGTTTCTGTGATAAATAATTTTTAAGATATTTAAGATGCTGTGTTTTAAAAGTACCTACAAGCCCAAAAAGTTAAAATAACTTTACGCAAAGCAAGCGTCCCCCATAATTGGAAAATGTTGGATCATACAAAGATAGACTTAATTAATTGCTGCTTAATCTAGTCTAAACAAATTCCTAGAATGTTTCTACCTACGAAACCTGGAAATCTCCTGATACCAGAACAACATGATCCCGTGAGAGGCTCAGAAGCTTTTGTGTGAATGTCTCTGATTACCTGTATGATGGCACTCAGCATGATACAGTTCAATATTTCAGTAGCAAGTTGCCAGGACAGTAGTGCACTGTGATAC
>OY748286.1:1119596-1435402 GCA_963556515.1 Nudaria mundana | reverse complement strand
AGTCGAATGAGCTCATGTTCAATTTCAGTAATCACCGGGTTGGTAGTGCATTCTGCAGGGTGACCACAGTACGGGGGGGATCTTTGATTTTATTAAATAAAAAACTTAAATTTAAAGAACGGAAAGATATTGTGTCTCTTTCTCTAGAGTGTAAAGTCGAACTGTCTTGCGTGGAAATGGAGCAATTCATAGTAGTATGCGTGTATAAAACTGGAACCTCGCCCTTTTGCGAATCTGAGGAACTTATTGACAAAGTTCTATGTAAACTTGGAAAAACTAATAAGTACCTAATAGTTTGTGGTGATTTTAATGTCGATTTACTTGTTAATACGCCTATGAGTTATAATATTTAAAATTTATTTAAATCACACAATCTTACAAACTTATTTTTGGAGCCTACTAGATATTGTGCTACAATAGCCACTTGCCTGGATAATATATACAGCGATATGTTGCCAGAAAGTAAAAGTATTATAAAAAAGCTAGATTCAGACCATTGTGGGCAAATAGCATCTTTTAAAATCACTAAAGAAAAAGTTATAAAACGTAAAATATTATGTAGACCAATAACTGGTAACCGCTTGGAACGTATGAGGGTTGGACTTTGCAATAAAATTCCATTCTTAGACACTGGCTTAGATCCAAATGTAATGTATAAATTATTTTTTGATTCTTTTTACAACGAGTTCAACTCCGTATTCAAGTCTAAGGAGGTCATGATTAGTGATAGTCCTACTTTCAGTGAATGGGCCACTGAGGGTATACACAAAAGTAGACAAAAACTTTATGAACTTTACTCAGAAAGACAGCTTAATAGATCAGTTGAATTTCTAGATTATGTTAAAACTTATTCAAAAAAGTTTAAAGCAGATTGTTTAGCAGCTAAATCAAAATATATAAGTGATAAAATTCTCAATAGTGCAGACAAAGTTAAATCTACTTGGAAAATTATAAACGCGGAAAGAGGTCAACAAAAATTAAATGATAATAATTTTAAACTTAATATAAATGGTAAAATAACAACATCAGACTTCGAGGTCTCTAACGAATTTGAAATTTTTTTCTTCCAAATTTCTCCATTGCAGAATCTTTGTTAAAAGCAAACGTTCCTTGTTGTAACGTTATATTTAAATTCAGTAAAGTTAACATAAACATCATCTTAAAAACTTTTAAATCTTTAAATATCAAGAAAACAGCTGACCTCTGGGGCATCTCTGCGTATTTAGTAAATTCTTTTATTGAAATGGTTGCTCCTGAACTAGTAATAATATTTAATAATTGTGTTGATAGTGGTGTGTTCCCTGATTTAATGAAATCTAGTAAATTAATTCCCCTGTTAAAATGGGGTAGTACTTCAGATCCGTCCAATTTCCGTCCCATTTCTGTACTACCATCATTTAGTAAATTTTTTGAAAAAAATATGCTTAATCAAATGCAAAATCACTTTAACGTTAATAAACTATTACGTACAAAACAATTCGGTTTTACTCGTGGTCGGTCCACCACTAAAGCCGGAATTAAATTATTAGAGTGTATATACAGGGCCTGGGATGAGTCATATGATGCTTATGGTGTATTCTGTGACTTATCTAAGGCCTTCGATTGCGTTCAACATCAGACTTTAATTAAGAAACTTGATCATTATGGAATCCGGGGGACGGCCTTGAATTTCGTCAATTCTTACTTAAGTGATAGGGTCCAGAAAGTCAATCAATGGTCAATCAATCAATCAATGGTAAACAGTCACCTGGTTCTCCTGTAGCAATGGGGGTACCGCAGGGTTCAATTTTGGGCCCTTTTCTTTTTCTAGTATATATTAATGATCTCCCTCACCTCATAAGAGACGACCACGAGGTAGTTTTGTTTGCTGATGACACTTCTTTAATATTTAAAGTTAAACGTCGACAGCGCGAACTTGACGATGTAAACATTGCCCTCTCTAGGATAGTCCACTGGTTTTGTGCTAATAATTTATTATTAAATGAAAATAAAACTAAATGTGTAAGATTCACCTTACCTAATGTAAGACTTGGTAAAACCAGTGTTAAGGTTAGGGATGATATAATAGAATTGGTCGATGACACTGTCTTTCTAGGCATAACGTTAGACTCCAAATTGCAATGGGAGCCTCATATCGGGAAAATTTCGGCCAGGCTTAGTTCCGCAGCCTATGCTGTCAAAAAGATCCGACAACTTACAGACATTAAAACGGCGCGTCTTGTCTACTTCAGCTACTTCCACAGTATCATAACATATGGCATACTACTGTGGGGTAACGCTGCCGATATTGAATGCATTTGTGTTGCAGAAGAGGGCTGTCCGGACTATCTATGGAATGGGGTCTCGGGAGTCATTAAGAGACAAGTTTAAGCATATTAACATCCTTACAGTGTATTCACAGTATATTTATGAAATTTTATTGTATACCCACAAGAACAAAAGTAAATTTGTGAAAAATAGTGATAATCATAATCTAAACTTAAGAAATAAGGATAAACGGGCTGTTCCTAAATTTAGGCTTCATAAAGTGAGTAATTCTTTTGCGGGGAACTTTATTCGAATGTACAATACATTGACAACCGAAATAGCAAATTTATCTGTTAATAAATTTAAAAAACTAATAAAACGTAAATTGTGCTATAAAGCTTATTATAGTATTAATGATTTCTTAGATGACAAGGCTGCCTGGTTGTAACACGAATTGCTCCTTTCTAAATAACTCTGTATTAGATTTAAGATGAAATATTTTGGAAAAAAGCCGAACTGAGTTTCTTGAGGGCTCTTCTCAGTCTCGTTGCATTTTGGAACCCTCGGTAGAGTCACACCAACTTTTGACGAATCTAAATAATTTTCTAAAAATTTCAAAGATAATAAACGTTATTTTATTTTATTTTATATTTTATATTTTATTTATACAGTAATGAAATATTCTTCTCGTAGAAATTTGTACTCAGTTCGAAGCGCCAGCAGCTTCTCAACCCATGCTCTCCTAGTACCAGCGGCTATTTCCGTCTTGCGGGAAAAAATTGTCGGGGAAAACGGAAAAAGATAAATCCAAACGAATAAAAGCTATTCACTTTTAATCGTTACGATTTATAGTATGGTATATTATATTTATACACACATATATATATATATATATAGTTGTATATCTACTCTTATGTTGAAAAGGTGAAATTATGCTTCCAAAATATTTCATACAAAGCCATTCATAATCATTAACATTTTGGCCTATTTATCACTGCCCACTGGTGAACATAGATAGGCCTCTCCAATAAATTTCCAGTGTGTCCGGTCCTTTGCCACCTACATCCATTGCCAACTAGCATTAGCTGTTTTGGAGGAAACCAAATAAAACCGGATGGACAGACACGACGAAATTATAAGGGTTCCGAGACTTGAACTATGGAACTCTAAAAAGGGTATTACTTGTAAAAGTTGCAAAGCTCCGCGTATCCCGCGAGGGACCTGACCTACTCACACAGAAAAGCGAATGACTTACTGTCAGTTTTGATTGGCTGGTATACTGCACAGAGCCTCACGTGGACTCGTTTCCTCAACTTGCAGTGAACGTACTCACCATTCAATACTAGCAGTAACTCTTCTGAAGTACTGTAGCTCTGGTACCTCAAGGATAAATTTAAATATTCCGTGGTCCGTTTCTTAGGTGCAAGGACGAACTGACTTGACAAATTCAAGGACAATCTCTGCAACGGCGGGATTACCTTTAACGGAAGTTTCGCAGGCAGATATCTGATGTAATGAGGTACATTAAAGGCTACTTTTTATGCCGGAAATCGATTTCCGTCGGAATTGGTAACCATAAAACTATTCCACGCGAGTGAAGCCGCGGGCGTCCGCTAGTGTTTAGTAATTTTAAGCCTTTTGATACTTAATACTTACGTAGGCTTGATAATAATTTGGCACAACGACTTACAATACATACAGAACGATTAATTTTTTATATAAATTCGATTTTTTTTTATTTAATATAGTACTGTACAATGGTAATGATAGGTTTATCTTTCTATATATAAAAATGAATCCCTATTTCCCTTGGTCACGACATCATGCGTGAACGGCTGGACCGATTTGGTTAATTTGGGTCTTAAAATATTCGTGGAGGTTCAGGGAAGGTTCATAAGCAAAATTTCAGGCGGTACGTGTCAAATTGATGTGCTAAAAGTTTGATAATTATGTGAATCAATAGAAAATGAAAACAATTTGATAATTTCGTGTAATTTTGTTGTTAAGTAAGTTGTCCACTAGTAAGTTCCCCAGTTCTGCATATTCTACACCAGGAGTGCAGAGTTCGCCGGGAGTTAACTCCTTTATTCAAAAAACTTTTACAACATTTTTTTAATCATTTTAAAAGATCTGACACCACCAGTGGTGCAAGACGGTGGTGTCAAGGGTCCTTCACGGTAATGTAAAGCTAAATAGTTATTAACAACAGTGCAACATCAATAATTACAATATTTTTTTATTTCAATAATGAAAAAATCAGAGAAACTGTGTAATCATTCATTTTTATGTAAATACTTACGAGTATTGAAGAATACTGTTAATTTCGGAGCGTTGTAAAACCCTTATAAATAAATAAATATTGAAATGTTAATATTGGAAATTATTCCTCGAAAACTCCTCTACAAAAATGCTATGATGAATTTTACTGTAAAATGATAAGAAGAAAAATTGTAACCCCTTAAAAGAAAATCGTTCTCAAATTTTCATCTATTTATGTTAATAACTTTGTTATGTTTAATTCTACGACAAATAGTTGTAGAAAATTTTATTTGTGACAAAAGGTTTTCGTAAATTGCCCGATAGAGCGCGATAACGATTTGCAGACCTTTTTTAAGTTGGCGGAAAACCCATAAGGGTTGGGACCCTTGACACCACCGTCTTGCACCACTGGTGGTGTCAGATCTTTTTAAATTATTTAAAAAAATGTTGTAAAAGTTTTTTGAATAAAGGAGTTAACTCCCGGTGACCTCTGCACTCCTGGTGTAGAATATGCAGAACTGGGGAACTTACTAGTGGACAACGTACTTAACAACAAAATTATCAAATTATTTTCATTTTCTATTGATTCACATAATTATCAGACTTTTGGCACATCAATTTGACACTATGTTATATTTATTACTCTTAATAAAATTTATTTACAATAAGAATTACAATATACAAAATAAACATAATTATAGACTAAAAATATTTACATTACAAAGTATCGTTTAAAAAATCCTCCGCGTCATTGCCGACTGGGAAGGTTCCCAGAATGCTGGCTGTGTTGCCACGTTGGATGGCGATACTTATTCTTTGGGCCAGAAAATAGCCAGCCTTCTGGTCCTGAGAAGCATCGATTAGGCGTTTAGCAATGTCTCTATAAAGGCGGCGAGCACTCGGACACCATGACCCCAGTGTCTCAACCCCAAACGGCTCAAATATGTAATCACCTGCTAGGTTAGCATATTTACGCCGTTTAAGGCCTTCAGCCGATGCAGCAGCAGCGCCGGCAAATCCGGATGTGCTTGGAAGGTGTGAAGGTGCTAAAGTGTCAATGCGTGTAGCGTCCCACACCAAAGGCCTTCCCATCTTCCACGGTAGCAACGACATACCGTCCGGTCTCTTTCCATCGCTTCGTGCTAAACCATTTGGTTCTCGTACGGCCGGAAGACCTGCGGTGGAAAGTGCCCTACGAATTATGTCGTTTAGAATAGCGTGCCGAGGTGTACGACCTGCGCTTCTGCTACAAGAAAGGCCATGGTGTCCCAGATTATCGACGGCTACTCCACAGGTGCAATGATGCGGGGATACACAAGGTGTACCCAGCCGAAGGCAAGTGGCAATGCGGAAGGTTGTGTCGTCCAACATTGTACCGATGTTGGGCGATGGGAGCGCCTGGATCCATAACCCTGACTCCCATTCTCCAACAGCTAGTAGGCGTGCACGCTCTGAAATATTGACAGAAGTGTCAATTAGTGTATTAATTCTCAATTTACAGAGCGGTGAATCCCACAGTCGCTGTGAGCCTAGGCGTGAGGGCAGGTCAGTGTCGGGGCAAGACATCCTCCAAGCATTTATGGCATCGGTCTTGCATCGCACCTCGGAATCAATCAGTGTATTTGACAAAATTTTCCTGACTAATTCTTCGGTGCTATGGACCGACGACAGAAATGCTGGCAGACTGACATCTGTAACTCTACGAATACCTAGCCCGCCCAAGCGAACTGGAAGAGACGCTTGGACCCAGGCCCGGTCATTAATATTTACATTTAAAATTTTACACAAAGAATTTTTTATTAAGTGGTCTAGTCTGCCCAAAATTTCTAATTTTTTCCAAAATTGTCCTGAACGGAGGGCATGTGTAAATTTGGGTACGAAAAGGCAAAAACGGAGAATAGTGAAAGCTGAATGAATACTGATATAACATAGACATCAATAACCTGATCAAAATTTTGAATTCTTTCCTCGATAAAAGTGGAAAAGCCATCTTCTAAAATCGGGGACCCTAGGAGGCGTATAGAAGTTTTGTCCAAAACTTTTATGTTGGGGGCCAAACAGTTGAATTTGGAGATTGTTGTTAATTTATCTGTGTTTTCAGATATAAAAATCTCACATTTATTCGGGTTCAGTTCTAAGCCAATTGACTGAAACTCGTTCTTTATTAGGGCTATTACTCTTTGTACTTTATTATCAGTTGCAACTGCACATTTTGTAGCGGGGAGGGGAGGTTGGCGCCGCAAAGTGCAACCCTTTTTGGTTTGTTATCTACTAAGATGTTAATTGAGACCCATAAGTCTTCACACATGCTTTCACAGTGGGTTAATCTAGCTGAGGGCAGTGCCTTGGAAACGGATTGGATTACCACCCCTCCACCGTGCTTTTTGGTCTGCTGATACGGACTGGTCGATCGATCACGCCGGTAAACTGTATAATTGTCATCAAACAATTCACAGTCATATATGCAATCATCAAACCATGTCTCACAAAGTACAATTATATCATATGGGCAGTCGGCTATGTTGTTAGTGTCATAATATTATATTAGCTTGTAAGCCATAGCCTAGTTTAGTCTATGCTTAGATTATATCAATATTGTCTTGTCTATGTTCACTTCCTTCTTCCTTCACTTTGTAACATGGCCGACTGAAATACACGACACGTATTATTACGAGCTCCTGTCTTTTATTCCAAAAACCAACAAACATCAGGTGTGGTGTAAACTGGCGTGTCTTAGGAAGAACTGGATCAACCAAAAGAAAAAAATGGACGAATCTTCAACGTCGTCGGGTCGCCTCAAGCACATGGACGTTCATGCATCCAACATGCCGCTCACGTGGAAAAATTGGATCACCAAATTCAAAATATATCTCAAAGCATTTAAATATGATCAAGAAAGCGAAGATAGGCAAGTTGCACTTTTATTACATTATATAGGACCAGATTGCCTTCACATATTTTATTCTTTCAACCTAGATGTCGAAACAGTCAAGCTACAAGTGTTGATCGACAGATTTGCAGGTTATTTCAGCCCAAAAGTCAATATAACCATGATAAGGCATAAACTTTTTAACAGAAAGCAACTGCAAAATGAACAGCTGGACAGTTATATAACAGATCTCAAAAATATAGCCCATCAGTGTAATTTTAGTGAATTGCAAGACGATTTACTAAAAGATATATTTAGTTGGAATCTAAATGATCAGAATCAATACATTAAAGAGAAAATTTTGCAAGAATTGCCTACCACTTTAGATGCCACTATAAATATTGCTAAGTCACTAGAATCGTCCCGGAAAGAAGTTCAAATATTATCAGGCACAAATTCCAATTCATCTGTAGCTAGTATAGATAGTATACATAACAGAAGTAGTCAACAGTCCAGTAGAAGTCATTCACAACATAGTCAGTCAAGAAATCATAGTCACAGTCAACAATCAAGGTATAATCAGCAGTCACAGGATCGTCAATCAAGAATTCAGAGTCACAGTCAACAATCAAGGTATAATCCGCAGTCACAGGATCGTCAATCAAGAAGTCAGAGTCACAGTCAACAGTCAAGGTACAATCCTAACCAGTCATACAATACATCCCATTCATCGAGTTATAGCAGTCCCAATGGTTATAAAGGTAACAATCAGTCTATGAATAACTCAATGTGTCCAAAGTGTGGTCAAACACATCGTTTTAAATGTCCTGCTCTTGGTGCAAAGTGTAATTTCTGTCAAAAACTTAATCATTATTCAAAGATGTGTAAGTCCAAGCAAAAATATGTTAATTATGTGCAAGAAGATTTTTCTAATGATGATCAAGCTTTTTTAGGTGCTGTTTATCAATGTAATTCTGTAAATTGTAGTAACCAATGGTCAATAACCCTAAGTATCTGTAGTCAATCTGTTTGCTTACTTATTGACTCAGGTGCAGATGTGAATTTGATGTCTAAGAAAGCATTTGAAAAACTAGCGTTGCAAGAGATAAATCTTATACAAACACCATTTAACTTGACAACATTTACAGGTCAAAGTATACCTACAATCGGTTATTGTACATTACCATGTAAGTATAATGACAAATCATACAACGTGTGTTTCCATATTACACCGTTAGATTGCAAAAATATTCTGGGTAGACAGTCATGTCAACAGTTAAAAGTCATAAAAAGAATACAGTCAGTAACCTTTGATGAAAACATATCTAAACACAGTCCAAACTACACACTTAGTCAGCATAGCCAGAACAACAATATACAGTCTATGTTAAGTCAGTCTAACAGTCAAAGTCAAGTCATATCACAGTCAATGTGTCACAAAGTCCCTGCAGAGTCAAACAGTCTGTCAATACTAAAGAAATATAGTAAGGTTTTTAATGGAATAGGAGCTCTTAAAAACTATGAATGTCATTTAACTCTCAACGAAAATGTCAAGCCGTCGGTAGACGCAAGTAGAAAAATTCCTTTTAAATTACAGGATAAAGTCAAGGCAGAACTTGATAAGTTAGAAGTCACTGGTATTATTGCTCGAGTTGATGAACCAACTGATTGGGTCAACTCTATGGTAATTGTCTCTAAAAAGGATGGAAGCATTAGATTATGTTTAGATCCACGTAAGTTAAATAAAGCTATTAAACGTTCACATTACCCATTTCCACATATTGATGAAATTAAAGCAGAACTAAATGGTTCATGTTATTTTTCAAATTTAGACGCTAAGTCAGGCTTTTGGAATCTTGTCTTAGATGAAGAATCATCCAAACTATGTACTTTTATAAGCCCCTATGGCAGATTTCGTTTTTTAAGGCTACCGTTTGGTGTCAATGCATCTCCAGAAATCTTTCATAAAGAAATGATTTCCCGGTTTGGTGACATACAAGGCATTAAAATAATGATGGACGACTTTCTTATACATGCTAAAACCATTCAAGAACATGATCAAATCCTAGAAAAAGTTCTTTGTCGTGCAAAAGATATAGGTCTAACATTTAATAGTAATAAATGTAACATTTGTCAAAGTGAAGTCAAGTATTTAGGTTTTATATTCAATAAAAATGGAGTGTCTGTAGATCCATCTAAAGTAAATTCAATTTGCAACATGCCACAGCCTAAGAATGTCACAGATGTCCAGAGATTCCTGGGCATGATTAATTTTCTTGGCTCATTCATAAAAGATTTATCAAAAGAAACATCAAACATAAGACAGTTACTTAATAAAAACACAATATGGTCATGGAATGACAGTCATGAGAAAGAATTCAATAAATTAAAGTCTCTAATTAGTTCTTCACCAGTCTTAACTTACTTTGATCCTCAAAAACCACTTACTTTGTCAGTAGATGCTTCAAAAGATGCTTTAGGTGCTGTCATCTTACATAATATTAGTCCTATAGCATATGGCTCAGCTTCTTTGACAAGTCTCAACAAAATTACTCTCAGATTGAAAAGGAACTCCTAGCAATTTTATTTGGTTGTACTAAGTTCCATCAATACATTTTTGGTAACAAAGTCCTAGTGGAAACAGATCACAAACCTATTGTCTCTTTATTTAGTAAACCTTTATTTAATATTCCACCAAGATTGCAACGAATAATGCTTCGTTTGCAACCCTATGATCTTATCGTTACTTATAAACCAGGTAAATACTTATATGTCGCAGACACATTGTCCCGTGCTGCATTACCAGAAAATGCATTAGTAGAATTGGATGAAGATATTAAACTTCATGTTAATTTACTCACTGCTAATTTGTCACTTAGTCCTTTCAAGTTACAACAAATTGAACAAGCTACCAGGTCTGACCAAACTCTTCAAACTCTTATTAATTACTGTAAAAATGGATTTCCAAATTCAAAGCATAAAGTAGAAGATTGTATTAAACCTTTCTTTCCTGTTAAAGATGATATACATTATGCTAATAACCTTTTATTTTTGTCAGATAGAGTTATTATACCTATTTCTTTAAGAAAAGATTTCTTAAAACTATTACATGAAGGTCATTAAGGCTTGAATAGTTGTAGAAATTTGGCAAGACATACAATTTACTGGCCTAATATTAGTCAAGATATAGATAATTACATCAGTAATTGTGAAATTTGTCTCACTTTAAGAAAGAGTAACACTAAAGAAAGTTTATTACCAAATGATTACAAATACATTCCTTGGCATAAGGTTGGTATAGATTTCTTTGAGTTCAACAAGCATACATACTTAATTGTAGTCGATTATTTCTCAAAATATGTTGAGATAGCAATTTTAAGTAATGGTTACAGTGCAGACCAAGTCATAATCAAGCTAAAATCAATATTTGCTCGTCATGGTATTCCCCATACATTAATGTCAGATAATGGTCCACCGATGAATTCCAAATCTTTTCATGATTTCACACAAGATTGGAATATTCACCATGTCACTTCCAGTCCCTATCACAGCCGTTCAAATGGTATGGTAGAACGGACAGTAGGCATAATTAAAAATATGCTTAGAAAATGTTTACTTGATAATACTGATCCATATTTAGCATTACTGCAATATCGCAATACTCCCAAAAACAATTTATGTTCACCAGCACAACTTTCCATGTCACGTAGACTTCGTACAAAGCTACCTATAGTAGAAAAACTTTTAAAACCAAAATTGTGTAACTATAGACATCTTAAACAAGTCAATAATCAAAATTTACATAAGATGAAAGAGTATTACAACAAAAATTCCAAAGATCTTAAACCCTTGGAGGTAAATAGTCATGTTATGTTTCAAAAACATCCACAATCGTCTTGGTTTCCAGGTATTATACAACAAGTTAGTCCTGAACCTAGGTCGTATATCATAAAAAGTAAATTTGGTACATATTGTCGCAATAGACAATACATAACACTTAGAACAAAGTCTCAATATTCTTTTCATTCACATAACACACAGACTAATAATTTTCACACTCAACCAGTCAGTTCCAATCAAACTTATATCAGTTATACTCCTTGTTATACAAATGATTACTCTAAAATTTCTCATAGTCAATCTCCTCAACGTACTAGCAGTCAACCAATTAAGAAATATTCTAGTTCAGGAAGAGAGATAAGGCAACCACAACGTCTTATAGACACAGTCTTATAAACATTGTTTCGTATTCATTGTCATGTACTTAGTTATAAGTAATTAATTAGTAAACTAAAATGTTGTAAACCATTGTTTGTTTACATTTAGAAACAATCGTCAAATTGACAACGTCAAATTATGTCAACTGTCAGAATCTTTTAAAACGTCAAATTTTCTCGTGTCAAAACACTAAAATGCGTTTTGTTATTTTTATATAAGAATCTAAAATATAAGTTATAATAAAGTTAAAGGGAAGATGTCATAATATTATATTAGCTTGTAAGCCATAGCCTAGTTTAGTCTATGCTTAGATTATATCAATATTGTCTTGTCTATGTTCACTACCTTCTTCCTTCACTTTGTAACATGGCCGACTGAAATACACGACACGTATTATTACGAGCTCCTGTCTTTTATTCCAAAAACCAACAAACAGTTAGATATGTTAATAAGTTTAGTACGTAGACCTCTGACATTCTGAAAATATAGACTTAATTCTGAAGTGAATGTATGAAATAAAGTTATATAATACAAGTATCTGACAGTAAAAAAACCTTATAACTAAACAAAAAGTTCAAGTTAGTTTCTTGAGAACGTCAATACTGCGAACACATATGGACTCCGAGGTCTCCGTCTTTCGCAAGTATATGCGGCCGTTGCGTACCCACACAAATTTATATTTACATTCCTTCGCGTGTAATCGAGCAGCAGCGTGGAGGTTCCTGTTCTCAGCCGATAGGTTTTCAACCACATAAATGGGGGAAATAGTATGCCCTCCTATTCCTAGGGTGCTTGTGCTCAATTTGCTGTCAGGATTAGATTTATTGTACTGTATTACTGCTGCTAGGTACTAGTATGAGTCACGGGTGCGTGGGTTATTAAATTTGACTAATATTGATCGAGGGTGGGTATTACTTGGGTTCAATTTAGCTACGCGTGAACAATACGCTATATTACTATCCTGGAGATTATGGTTGACTGCGGCACCTACTTGTTTAACTAATAGGATACACTGCAATTCCAGATTGGTGGAACGGGAAATTTGGTCCATTTGATTGAGACGGTTAGACAGGCTGAGTACCTCAGACCGCAATGATTCGTTTTCTTTTTTTAAGTTAATAAATACTAAGTTGTTTGTTTTTACCTCCTTGTTTAATTCATCAAATTGTTCACAAATATCTTACAAGAAGTACATTGCACGCTGTCATCCTTTGCTTTAATCGACTTCGTATATGCCTTGCATTTCTTCATAGCTATTCGGTGCAGGCGCACTTGATAACCAGTATTAGACAGAGACAGAACGGCCGTTCCTTTGCGCAAGAGTGAGGCAGGAGATCCCCACTAGTAAAACACTCAGTCAGCTGCTTCCTCGCTCCCTCAGCGACTCACTTCAAGTTGCAGTAACACAAGAAGCAGGTTTTGAAAAACACAGTGCGATATTACTACTAAGTGTGCACGATGGGTCGCGGTGGAAAAGTGAGCTGAAGCGAGACTTTCTATCGCGGTATATAACTCACTTCCTTCGTAGTATGTTCGATTTCTGAGTTTTCTTTTTTTGCGTATGTTGTTTTAACTTACATTAAAATGAGAAATTTGAGAAGTATAGTTTTGTTTTTTAAATTTTTTTTTTTTTAGTTCCGCGGTCTAAGGCCGCGGCCGCTCTAACGTCCGTTGCCGGGCGTCTCTGGTTACAAGCAGAAAGCATTTCCAGTGGCGCCCGGCGGTGAGAAGTATAGCTGGGGTAACGTTAGTGGATAAAGTAAGGAACAGCTTGATACGGGAACGTTGTGGTGTGACAGAAGATGCAGTGACCAAAATTTAAAATAATAGTTTAAAAAAACTAAAAAAACACACTTTTGTAGAGAATCCAACTAAAAAGTAGAAAATAAATTTTAATAACTTTGAATTATTCTCTATAAAAGCGTGTTTGTTTAGTTTTTTTAAACTATTATGTATTTTTAATTTTTTAGTTTTTATTTTAATTTTTTTTTAATTTTCTGTCGAATTATTGCATTATCATCGGTCTTTGACAGGTGTGTAAAGTTTGAATTAAATTTGATCGTTCAAAGTAGGGCAAAATCGAACCCAAATAAGTCGGTTGCAAACAAGCAAACATACAAGTGAAGCTAATAAAAGCGTAGTAAAAAGGGATGCTTAGATGGTTCGGTCATGTAGAGAGGATGGATGATATGAGACTGACAATACAGATATAGGTATATGAAGCGAGTGCGGTATATGAAGTTGTTTTTTGAATTTAATTTGCGACAAAAATGTTGTGGCAATTTTTTTGTGCGGTGTATAGTTTGCCCGATAGAGCGCGATAACGATTTGCAACCCTTTGTCAAGGTTGTCGTTAGGCAGTGTTGTCGTTAATTTCGGAGCGCTATAAAACCCTTATAAATAAATAATTATTGAAATGTTAATATTGGAAATTATTCCTCGAAAACTCCTCTACAAAAATGTTAAAATGAATTTTACTGTGAAATGATCAGAAAAAAAATTGTAACCCCTTAAAGGAAATTCGTTTTCAAATTTTCATCTGTTTTTGTTAATAACTTTGATATGTTTAATTCTACGACAAAAATTTGTAAAACAAATTTGTAGAAAATTAAATTTGCGACAAAAATGTTGTCGTAAATTTTTTGTGCGATGCACAGTAGAGTTGGTTACTTTGGGTAAATTACAAAGTTATGTTACTAAAAACAAAGTTAAGAAGTAAATAATTACCTCTAAGGAGTGTGCATGTCATGTCCGGCTAACCAGCAAGGTTTACTGTCACGAGTTTAATTTATATTCGTACATAGGTCTGCCTGTGTCTACATATTATATGCCATGTACAGTTTACTAGGGGATAAGCGGAGCTTTGCATTTGTGTGAGTGACCACGAAAAGTAGAGTAAAAACCCTCATTGTAGCTGTGTGTATAACACATGTGTGTGTAAAAGAGGTCACATATACGTTCACGTACACTGTACTCACACAAATGCAAAACTCCGCTTATTCTTCGTGAACTTTACTTCACGTATAAGTGCTACGGTAGCGTAGCGATATAATGTAATAAGAAGGCTCAGGCGTGAAGACAATGTTTGTAATTTCTTGTGTACATTATTGTTTGCTCGAGTTTAAAAATCAATCAGTATAATATTTAATATTAATAATTTTGCCCTCTAGCGAGTTTGTTTAGAGGTAGATACAACCCTGACAGACAGAGAAGCTGTATCGGATTATTATTGCACGTGACGAAGTAGCAGTAAAACAATCGGTTGGTGCTCCCATGTCATGTGTATCGTGTGGTAACATTCCAGCTGAAGGTTTAGAGAGTATTCTTGTGAGACCAGGGGATTTGTAAAGATTTCCAGATCTAGTTTACCCAGCATAGCGAGCGAAGCGTCCCTCTGTTTGTCTGTGTGTGTGTTCCGGGCTGGAACCACACTTTTTATATGATCTCCACGAATCTTGCGACAAGTGTTCATGGGTGAATTTTAACCCTGAATAACATTCAACCGACTACACTTGTAACTTTGGTAGTGAGTATATTTAAATGTGAGCCCAAAATGTGTGAGTTCCTTTGTTCTTTATAATATTGGTAAACAAAGCTGAGAAGTAAGTAATATGTGGCTGAGGCTACGATCTTCGCAAACGTCCTCTATACCTAAACACACACACACACAGTTAAAGTTTCTTTTACATTATACCATACACACACACACACACACATATAGATCAACTATAAAATGGTAGACCTGTCGTCATTTTGATCAAAGGCAATATTATGACTTAAAGTTTAAATTATTTTACATAAACACACTTACTTCTTTTAAATAATGTTATGATAAGTGGTTTTTTAGTAAAAATTGTTGGAAAATTGTTTTGAATATTAAAAGAAATTTAAAAAAAATCCAAAGTGAGAAAGATCATTTCACTGATACGCACTTTGAGCTAACATCTAACACGTCGTTTACTTACGTGCAAATGTAGACGTTTTAACATTGGAATATGGCAGGAAATTCAACGAAAATAAATTGAGTTTTGAAATACAAGTTGAGTCTGCAACTCCATCAGTTTATGTGCTCCTAGTACAACAGCAACGTGATTCTCCTCGATTTCCAAGTCCACTCCCGTATGTTTTCAGAGAAATACCTATTTGTTATCTAAGTCTTTTTAGTTTTCCTACAAAGTTGATTATTATATCCCACCAAAAACATTCTGTAAAAAACTAGCCAAGTCTCGATGGAGCTGCTTGTTTATCTCTAAAAAGTAATTAAATCTAGACAAAGTCGTGCCAATTCTAAGGTTCCTTACTGCGATTTCTTTTTTATTATAGTTATTGTTGTGTGACTTGGGCGATGAAGGGTACACAAGGGTACAAAACCAGGTGCTCCATGACACCATTGCACCAACCTGTCGCCAGAACCGCTACCCATTGACGATGGAAAATTGCCACTTGGAAAACGTTGATTCAATAACCAGTCAATTGTAGGATTGATAAAGCTGCGTATTTCAATAATATTTATGAAAAATTCGTGATTAAAACCCAGCTGCTTAAAAAACACACTAATATAATGTCTTTGTAGATATTGATTGTGTAGGCCTTTAGCTTAAGGAAATTGCAGTACCTTGGTCACCTAATGAGACATGATAGGTTCTCTAACAAAATACAACACACACAGTTCTCTATAACAAAACACAATGCACACAGTTAAAGCATCCGCTAGGTACACTTTGTACCATATTGTACCTCTCTCACACACACAGACATTTATAAAATAGTAGATCTGCGATAATGTTGATCAAAGGCAATATTATGACTTAAAACTTGAATTATCTCACATAAACGCACTTGTTTCTGATAGATAATTTTATGATTAGTGTTTTTTAGTAATTTTTTTTAGTACTCGTATATTATGTTAGAAATTATAAGAAAGGGGAATTCACGAAAATATTCAAAGTGAGGAAGATCATTTCACTCACCCGCACTTTGATCTAACATCTACTTACGTGCAATTGTAGACCGTATTTCATAGGCATATGGTAGGATATACAACGAAAATAAAATCAATTCTGATTTTACAACTTGAGATTGTAACTCCGTCAGGTTATGCGCTCCTAGTACAATAGCGACGTGATTTCGAACAACTTCATTCTTAACTTAGAATATTTCCCGTTCCCGTCGCCTGTAATTATTGTTCCCGTCGCGTCACCCGTAATAACCATACAATTAATAGGAAAAATAATATTATTTTTACTGTTGTTTTATGTACATTTTTTTTTATAAAAAATACAAATAAAAACACTGAAGTAGGGAAGCTTTATGAACGCGATTGAACCCCAAACAATGATTTTTAGAATATTTGTCTGTTTGTCCGTTTTTCTGTATGTTTGTACACGCTAATCTCAGAAACGGCTTAAAGATATTCTTGTAAAAAAGAAAATCACTAAATAACTTTTTTTCTTAATATTTGTTACTAGCTTATGTCAAAACCACATTGGAGGTTTAATTAAAAGAAGCCTTCCAAATAACTTTCACTTAAATCAAGGAGAGCGTCTCCATTTGGTTCGTGAACTTCTCTTTTGCGGGACACAGATATGGCACGCCCCGCGCGCGTCAATAGCTCAACCCCGAACTACTAGCACAGCAGAACTCCAGAGGACATGCGCTCTGAATACCAACAGGTTTCAACTATTTATCTAGAATTTCGATGGGCGTTGGTAAATTATCGCTTTTAGCACTTTTCTCATTGATGGTCCAAACTGATGAATTAACAAACCGGCTGGAGACGCAGACTCAGTCATGTCGTTTCTCTATTTTCAGGCACAACAGCGATATGACCAGTAGGAGTGAGATAGGTAGAGTACACATATGACTTCCTGAGACCTCTGCATTCCTAGTATAGAATATGCAGAGCAAAAAACTATGTTGACTGTGACAGACTGAACTGAACTGTAACAAACTTTCCGCACATTAATTTGATTAATTGGTGGTTTTAATGATGATGATAAATGACCGTCATAAAACATTGGAACGGTAGTACTTTCACTTGGAATAATACAAGTCGAACTGAGAACATCCTCTTTTTTTTCGTAAATTTTTAAACAATTACAATTTAATAAATTATTTTTACAATATGTATCAATAACGAAGAATATTTTTTTTTTAATTTTTATTATTTTTTAATTCGACATAAAGCTTTTTACTTCCAAGTCAGTTCCAAATTTAATATTTGACCCTGACTGCGATGACGTGTTAGAATAAAAATCTGTTTGGTTTTATTTATATTTTTTTTTACCGCGACAAGTAAATTGCCGCCGTAGTACCAGGAGAACTTGGCTTAATGAACAGCTTCTGCCAGTTTGCTCTTGCAAACATTTTTTCAATTAATTCCAGCTGAAATGTTTTACTTGCTGACAATTCGCGTTTAAACGGCGTACATTATTTAAAGAAAATAATTGTATTATGTAATTCTACAAATTTGTAATTATTTGTAACACACCATAGGCACTGTTAGACCATATTGTGACACTATATTCACAGAGCAAATACTCCACCCGATGGTATACACTAAGTGAGGTGCACTGCTGTTTGATTCGTGAACCCCTGCACAGATGGCGTTACTTACTATTAAGCTTTTCTTCTAAAAAAAAAGAATATCAGCATAAAAACTTTAAATTTTCTATATTATATAAGTCAGATGTTTTATTATTTAATCTGAGAATTGTCACATTATTGTGGTTGATATTGTTTACATAGGTTTATGAATACTCTCTGAAGTTATCACACTGAGAGATTGGCATTATTCTATAATGTCCCTAACAGGCTGTCGCGATCACCTTGCATACCTTACTAAGTGTCTAATATGTCACAATTGGGCGAGTGCAGTAGGTAACTAACAGACGTGACCCGCATTGATAGCCTCTATACGCGAACCAACGTTTATGGGTTTATTAGATTAAAGTACAGAAGAAAATACTAAGTTGAACACTAAGTAAGCTGGAAGAGTCGGGGGACATTGAACAATACTATACAATACAATACTTACTCGTTGCTCGTATAGATGCTTACGACTCGTAGCAGCGACTCGTAGCAGTCAGTTTTGTCGTATTGTAGCTAGTATTGTTTTATGTTACTTAAGTAGATAAATGCATAAATACAGGGGCTTAAGAAGCACTAACGGGCCTTTACCGAGAACTTAAATAGGTAAAAAACGTAAGCCTCCGCCAGTTGGCAAGAGACACGCGGGTAAGTGTACCGGCGGCTTGGGTACCAATTTTCTATTTTTGTAACTAGTATGTCATGACCACATTGAAGGTTCGATTAAAATTGCTACAAGGAAATTGTGATAATTGTAAATAGATAAGAAGCCTTCCAAATAACTTCAACTTAGATCAAAGATAGCGTCGTGGAACATTTAGTTGGCGCGGGGATCAATAGCTCAACCCCGAGTTACTAGCACAGCAGTATTGCAGAGGAGGTGTAGTCTGGATAACCAGTTGGGCGTAGTTCTATAAATCGCAGATATATGTACTAAAATAAATATAGGTAATAGGTATAACTATCTGTCCCGACGAAATTCATACTGCCTCGAATAAAATAAAACTTATAAAACCTTCCCAATTTTCTACGAATATTTTTTAAAACCAAAATCAGTCAAATCGGTCGTTTTTAATTTAAGTCCTAAACAGCGAGACCAGTTTTAATAAAATTCATAGCGTATTTTCAGATGAATCCGAGGATAGTTTTCATGAGAACCCGCGAGGGCCATCGCAACGCTTTGTGTAATTAGGCAGTCAGATTCCCCTTGTCTGTGCCGATCCTGTGCTTTGTAGTTCAGATTGTCTATGGTATATTCTATAAATATGTATCAGAAAGTAACTTTTTAATCAATTAGTACAGTCTGTACAGTCATTAACTGCATATAGATAATGTAGTGAACAACAAGTCGTTTAAAATGTACAGATATGTAAGAAATTCTAAGAATTTCACACGAGCTACCACTTACCTTCATCGTTATAAATCACTGGTGCGACCTCAAATGGTACATGCAGTATCCATATGGGATACTATAGTAAATATAAACAAGATTTGGAGTCTGTCCAGAAGAAATTTATGCGAACCATGCAATACAGGTGCTACCATAATTATTTAAGTTATGAGCAATTTATGGAGAAATTTGATATCCTTACTCTTGAAAATAGACGTACACTGCTTCAGACAATGTTGTTATATGATGTTTGTAATAACAAGTATAATTGCAGAGCCCTAATTAATAGAATTGCATAAAATCAAAATCAAAATATCTTTATTCATGTAGGTCACAAAGTAACACTTATGAATGTCAAAAAAAGAAAATGCTTCTACATTTACATTTACTGCCAGATTCGCAAGGCAATAGGTAGAGCCTGTGAGGAAAGAACCTGGCAAGAAAATACAGAGTACATGTGCATACTGTATCTACATGTACATACAGAGTGTCTACCAGGACGCATTGCCGGAAGCCTTGCTAACTCTTTGCAACATTCCGCTGCCCGTTCCCCCAATGTATCGGTTAGTGGATGTGTACAACAACAACTTCAACTGCTTTGATATTGCGGCATCGCGATCTGGTGTTTTAGATGTAAGGTTATTGAAACTTTTAAACAGTTTGATCACCCAACCACTCACGATCTTATCATGGTACCATGATAAGTACCCTATTTTGAAATGTATCTTCATCTTTTTGTTTGTAATGATAAACAAATTATTTATTTGTTACTACCTCTAACTTAAAAAGCTGTTTAAAAAAAGTTTGTATAACTCAAAATGCCTAAACGCATGAGATTAAATAAAGCAGTGCATGAAACTGCATCAGAAGATGTAGTGAGTAAGATAGAAAAAGTGATGCTTAGATGGTTCGGGCACGTAGAAAGGATGGATGAAAGAAGATTGACGAAACAGATACATAAGGCGGGCGTGAATGGACAGGCAGGTAAGGGTCGACCTAGGCGAACGTACTTCGACCAAATCGGAGATGTTTTGACCAAAGGCCAGGTCAAGAGCACCCAGAACCGGAGAGCGTGCATGAAGATAGTTATGAAAGTGGAAGAAGCGAAAGAAGTATGCCAGGACCGTAGCAAGTGGAATTCCATAGTCTCTGCCTACCCCTATGGGAAAGAGACGTGACCATATTTATGTATGAAACTGCACATAATTAGGTGTTGGAAAACTCGATAAAGATACTCGTCAAGCCTCGTTTCTTTAAAACCAACTCGTGTTCTAATACCCTAGTTTATGCAACAGTATTATAAATTATTATAAGATTACTGTAAATTGGAGTATATTATAATATATATACGTTCACCTTCAAGAAAATCTCTGAGTATAATTACTTATTGTGTGCGATTATACTGTAGATTGATGCCACTTGGTGGAATTTGCTACACATATAAAAATAAATTTTTAAAACACTTATGTATGTACTTTTCCATTTGTTTTTATTTCATCAGATGTTTTCAGTATTGAATAACACAAACAAATTTTAATTAATTAAAAAGATCCTCTTCGAATCGGTTCCGCAAGACGCACGTGACGAAGTAACAGTAAAACAATCGGTTGGTGCTCCCATGTAATGTGTATCGTGTGGATACATTCCAGCTGAAGGTTTAGAGAGTATTCTTGTGAGACCAGGGGATTTGTAAAGATTTCCAGATCCAGTTTGCCCAGCGTAGCGAGCGAAGCGTCCCTCTGTCTGTCTGTGTGTGTGTTCCAGGCTGGAGGCCACACTTTTTATCAGCTCTCCACGAAACTTGTCACAAGTGTTCCTTTATTTAAAGCGTTAAAAAATTGCTATTATATTTTGAAAAGTTTTAACATCTTACTTACCATTACTTATAACTTTAGTGTAGTAAAAAAATATATATAATGATAGATAAGTAGTGTGTTTAAATTAGCAGAGGCGAGGTCCTTTTCTCTTTTAATATTGGTCTAAGCTGCGGTTACGATCTTCGCAAACGTCCTTTATACCTTAATGCACACAGTTAAAGTTTATTTTAAATTGTACCATAACTCACACACACATAGATAAATTATACAATGGTAGACTTGTCGTCATTTTGATCAAAGGCAATATTATGACTTAAAGTTTCAATAATTTTACATAAACACACTTGCTTCTTGTAAATAATGTTATGATCAATATTTTTTAATAAAACTTGTTAGAAAATTGTATTGGAAATCATAAGAAATTTGGAAGACATACAAAGTGAGAGAGATCATTTCACTGAACCGCACTTCGAGCTAACATCAAAAACGTCGTTTAGTTACGTGCAAATATACACGTTTTCACATTGAAATATGGTAGGAAATTCAACGAAAATAAATTGAGTATTGAAATACAAGTTGAGTCTGCTACTCCGTCAGTTTATGTGCTCTTAGTACAGTAGCAACGTGATTCTACTCGATGTCCAAGCACACTCCCGTATGTTTTCAGGCAAGTACCAATTTTGTTTAAATGCAAATTAGGGCGCAATACCATTATGCAACCCTTGCATGCAAGTTTAATGTCACAAGTAGTCAGTATGCAAATTGCAAGTGTAAAAACTTGCATACAGTTTTGTGCTGCTTGATAGTAAGTGGCATATGTAACGTCATACCACAGAATAGGGAATAGTACTTACATACAGAACTTGCACTCCGACGTAATTAAAGCACATTCTTTTGTTTACAGAAAATATCATTCGAACGTGAGGGGTGAAAAGTAAAGTTATACCAGGATAATTTGACCAATAATTATGCAGTTAATGCCTCTATCACGGAATACAAGCGGCAAACCCCCGAAAAAGTGCTTAGAAATGAAAATAACTGACCAATCAGTGAAAATGTGATTTCCCCAATACAAATTTGTACTTTTTGTATTTTACGATATAAAAAATGTATATTTTCTCATTTTGAAAAATAGTTAGTTGAAGCTTAAGATCTGATAAGTATTCTGCCGCAGGATTTTTTTTGAATTTGATCAAAACTCGGCGAGATAAAAAATGTTGAATGTGACCATTTTTGCGCTTTAAACTGGTTGTAACTTCTTTAAAACGCATTTTTTCGAAAAAATCATAAATTAAAAAGTGTTCTATTTTGCCCGTTTTACCCTTAGAAATCATTTTCCAATATAAAAACCAACTTTTTATCAGTTAAAAAATTAATTTGTTTATAACAATTAATAGCCTAACCGCACAAATTTTGTTTTCTTACCAATCGACGCCTTTTGGTCCAAGTTATACAAAAAGTATAAATTTGTATTGGGGAAATCGCATTTTCACTGATTGGTCAGTCATTTTAATTTTTCAGGGGGTTTGCCGCTTACCTAAATAGTACTTACATATAGAACTGGCACTCCGAAGTTAATTAAAGCACATTCGTTTGTTTACAGAGAACATAAGTCGCACGTGAGGGTTGTCAGTAAAGTAAAATATATATCAGCATTACTAGCGGCCACAGTTTTATAGCCAACCTGGTATATTCTCCTAATCAT
Source organism: Nudaria mundana (assembly GCA_963556515.1). NCBI lineage: Eukaryota > Metazoa > Arthropoda > Insecta > Lepidoptera > Erebidae > Nudaria > Nudaria mundana. The sequence goes on along the minus strand of OY748286.1, from coordinate 1,412,309 downwards.
AAATATGAGTAAAAATTTGGTTTGTAGCAAATACTCGATGAGTACAATATTCTGCAGCGGGATCTAGTACTATAAAAATAAACTGTAATTAATATTTAAGGGGTCCAATACAACAAACGTGATTTTTTTTACCGTTTTAGTACGAAACCCTTTGTGAGCGATTTCGACTCGCACTTGGACGGTTTTTGTAGCGTCAGTCCGTCCTCGGCTTTGCTCCGAAACAGTTAGGACGGACATGACGGAACTATAATGGTTCCGAGACTTGAACAACGGAACCCAAAAAGGCGTAATTTCATTATGTATGTTTTATTTATAAAACAAACATCACATACATTGCACGTCCAGCGCTGCGAGGTAAGATCGCCGGCCGGACATAACCATTGTAACTTGACCCGTCCTATGTACCGACATAACATATCTACATAGGGCAACGTTACGTACCTTAGCAACTAGGACACCATAAACCTCAAAGAGTTATCTATACGACACCGAACTCAAAAATGTGATTAAAAAATGAGTTACCCATTTATAGGCTCTAATTCCTAAACTAACAAAGTTATCTGGCCTGTTATAGTTTTTCTTCAAAGTTTTTATTACATAAACTACCATCATGATATTTTTTCAGATTCTTCGAGTTAGCCATTTAGATCCTAGACGGGACACTAAGTTCTAACAAAAAAAAATCACTTTAAAGTTGAATATCTCGCAAACGGACACCTAAATCAAAAAATTGTCTTAACAGCCTCCCAATGTTTAACAAATACCTATCTAATGATACTGCACATGATGGGGTTGACGCGAGAAAAAAAAATCAATCAACAAAATCATAATTTTACTGTAGCACTTTGTCGAAATAGTAAATACACATACTCGTGCAAAATTTCATATTTCTAGCACTAACCATTTCTGAGAAAAGCCGAGGACGGACATGACGAAACTATAAGGGTTCCGAGACTTTTACTACGGAACCCTAAAAATAGAGATGTAAATTAATACCTCTAAAGAGTATGCATGCAATGTCTGGCTTTTACCAGCAAGGTTTATTATCACGAGTTTAATTTATATTGGTACATGCTTAGGCCTGCCCGTGTCTACGAATTGTATGCTACGTACCTCACGTATAAGTACGAGTACTACGGTATTGTAGCACGCTACACTAGGTATGCAATACATTCTGCTGTTGCAATAATTGAGCTGAGTTTGTCGATCCGGGTCGGACTCCTAAACGACTGGACCGATCTTTATGAATTCATATATATAATTATGCACTCACGATGATAGCCACTATGACCGTGCCAAATTTTAAAAAGATCGGTCTAGTCGTTTAGGAGGAGTTCGATCACGAACGAAATACACGAGTCGCCTAAGAAAGAGCTTCGTAAACTCAGCTCAATAAATTATTACGAGTATGAAGGTTTAAGGAGCGAGGCTCGGGAGTGTAGACAAGGATTATTATTTCTGCAATAAGTATATTATATTTGTTTGACTTTAAAAATCAATCAGTTTAATAGTTAAAATTTATAATCCTGCCCTTTAGCGAGTTTGAGAACAATCTCATGGTTCTTGTTTTGCAACGTTATCTATGAACCAAACGCAAAAGGTTTGGTTCAAACACTAGTCCATGTGCTAGATTTATGTGAGTGAAGTTAGAAAATGCAATCTCTTTGCGTTTACAGTTTCCTAGTCATTAGAATGCGTGTTTCAGGTTCAAATCAATAACTGAAGCCGCCTCCACTTTCAACTGACCTGTGCTCTTGTCACCGACAGAGAACAGTTTAATAAAATAAAATATGACGATTACGATCATTACGCAACTGGAATCTATTTCAGTGATCAAATCCTCCCACGTGATTATCTAATAGCTTATTTTAAATACGAGCTTGTTTTTTTTTTAATTTTATACTACAACAAAGACAACTAGTAAAATTAAAAATAAATGATTGCTCCCCACTAGACTACCTATTTCTTTTGGAGTTACAAATAAAAAATCCTGCCAAGTACGAGTCAGCCTCGCGAACAAAGGGTTCCGTACCAAACCCTTAAATATTTATTATATACTGTTTTTTAGGATTTTAATTGTTATAGAGGCAACAGAAATACATAATCTGAAAAATTAAAATTTTGTAATTATTACGGTTCGACAGGTGTACTGACAGCCAAGACTCAGTAACCCTATTACTGAGACTTCGCTTAGCTTTACCCCTCGGGTACGGTACCCTAGAAACAGTTGTACGGTACATTAGAAAAAATAATACGGTACGGTGTTACAATACAATACAATAACATTTTATTTTACACCAATATAAAATGCATAACAAATAAAAACAGGTATTAAATTGTACAAATGACGGCCTTATCACTAAAAAGTGATTTCTTACAGGCAACCTTTGGATGGACAAAGTAGAAGGAACGGAATTTAAGAAAGAGAGGGTAGGCATTGGTGAAGAAATAAGAAATATAAATTGAACAGTTTCTTGGGAAAAATGTACTAAGTAGGTACTTACTTATCACACATAAATACAAGTAGCGTTGAATTGCAATATATATATACATATTACATACATACATACATAGTACACCCATAAATATAAAGAATATAAATATAATACCTTAGATACACTTACATATTATTATACGTACATATTTTATATCATAAACTTACATATACACTATTATAGGTAGGTACAATACAGAATAACGCAACGTAATTTATAACCGCCGGGTGCCACTGGAAATACGTTCTGCTTGTAACCAGAGACGCTCGACAACGGACGTTAGAGCGGCCACGGACTTGGGCGGCGGAATTGAACAAAAAAAAACGTAATTCATAAGACAGCAAATAACGGCTTCAGTAGCTCAAAAAGTGATATTTAACCATGTTCGCCGGGACAGCTAGTTTAAAGCGACTGTGGGATTCGCCGCTCTGTAAATTGAGAATTAATACACTAATTGACACTTCTGTCAATATTTCAGAGCGTGCACGCCTACTAGTTGTTGGAGAATGGGAGTCAGGGTTATGGATCCAGGCGCTCCCATCGCCCAACATCGGTACAATGTTGGAAGACACAACCTTCCGCATTGCCACTTGCCTTCGGCTGGGTACACCTTGTGTATCCCCGCATCATTGCACCTGTGGAGTAGCCGTCGATAATCTGGGACACCATAGTCTTTCTTGTAGCAGAAGCGCAGGTCGTATACCTCGGCACGCTATTCTAAACGACATAATTCGTAGGGCTCTTTCCACCGCAGGTCTTCCGGCCGTACGTGAACCAAATGGTTTAGCACGAAGCGATGGAAAGAGACCGGACGGTATGTCGTTGCTACCGTGGAAGATAGGAAGGCCTTTTGTGTGGGACGCTACATGCGTTGACACCTTAGCACCTTCACACCTTCCAAGCACATCCGGATGTGCCGGCGCTGCTGCTGCATCAGCTGAAGACCTCAAACGGCGTAAATATACTAACCTAGCAGGCGAATACATATTTGAGCCGTTTGGGGTTGAGACACTGGGGTCATGGGGTCCGAGTGCTCGCCGCCAACATGGCAACACAGCCAGCATTCTGGGAACCTTCCCAGTCGGCAATGACGCGGAGGATTTTTTAAACTATATTTTGGAATGTAAATATTTTTATAATATAATTATGTATATTTTCTACATTTTAATTCTTATTGTAAAGAATACAAGTTGTTTACAATTGCAACTTGCAAACAACTTGTGAATTTCAACTCGCATGCAAGGCTTGCATAACGGTATAGCGCCCTAACTTGCATTTGAACGATACTTGCCTGAAAAATTGCGGGAGGGTGTGGAAATCGAGTAGAATCACGTTGCTGTTGTACTAGGAACACATAAACTGATGGAGTTGCAGACTCAACTTATATATATCGTAACTCAACTTATTTTCGTTGTAAATCCTACCATATTTCAATGCTTAAAGGGTCTACAATAGCGCGTTACTAAACAACGTTTTAGATGTTAGGTCAAAGTGCGGTTCAGTGAAATGATCTTCCTTACTTTCGATGTTTTCTAAATATCTTATAGTTTCAAACAGTATTTGCTAACAATTTGTATTGAAAATCACAGACCATAAAATTATTTATAGAAAGCAAGTGTGTCTAGGTAAAATAATTGAAATTTTAAGTCATAATATTGCCTTAGATTAAAATAGCCACAGATCCACCATTTTATATTTGATCTGTGCTCTCCCTCACTCGCGATGTTCATGGCGTTGTTGCTCATTCGCTCGCTACTTCCTCCGAATAGTAATTTGGAACAAATAGTGTACGGATTTGGACCTCGGCTTAGCTGGGAAGATCCGCACTATCCCATTTATTTTTCCCATTCCCGTCGCGTCACACACATCTAGTTTCGCAAATAATTGATTTAGAGCGAATTAGATTTACATAAAATATTTTTGCATGGTGCAGGCGCCTCCTAAAATGCCGTATTGTAGCATATTTTGTACTTAGGTGACTACAATTTTTTTTTTGTTGCCTTATACACGCTTATTGATTTTGACACGAGACCAATGTATGTTCGTCCACATTTAGTCTTAAGAAAATGTGTAAATGAGTCAATTATTGAAAAAGAGTGAACGAGAATTTTATGTCAGGTTCTTTCTCTCGGTTCTACTTATTGCTTTGCGAATTTGGCAGTACATGTAAATATAGAAGCAATGATATTTTTTATTTTAAGTACTTACTGACGTTTGTAAGAGCCATTTAGTGACCTATACAAATAAATAAATTATTTCATTTCATTTCATTTCGTTACAAGACAGACGAAGGGGTAGATTAACTGACAGCAAAGTCTCAGTAATAATGTTCCCGGTTTGCCCTTTAGGTACGGTACCCTAAAATAGTTGTACGGTACCTTAGAAAAAATAAAACGGTACGGTTATCGCCGGGACAGCTAGTTTAAATATAAATTGCGTCAGTTTGATTACAAAACATCCGGGTTTGATTCCCGGGCTGAGTACAACTTGAATGCCTTTTTTATTTAATCGACGAACGATCTTCACAAACGCCTTCTATAAGTACCTTAATACAACACACACAGTTAAGGCTTCCTTTACACTATGTACCTCTCACACACACACTATCAATAAATAAAATGGTAGATCTGCGGTATTTTGATCAAACGCTATATTATGACTTAAACACTTCAATTACGAGTATCTTATATAGACATGTCATATCATACAATATCTTATAGTAACTTAAACTTAAAAGACCCGAGACTTTTTTTGGGTCTTTTAAAGAGAAACAATTCTTTAGTACATAATCTTTACATACCATTAACCATTTGACCAGCGCATGCAACGGAATTTCTCAAAAGAAATAAAATTTTCACGTTTTTCCCCATTATACATTTTTACACAAACCTTTCTCGAAAACTACTCTGTCCATTGGTGATAACTGCATCAAAATCTGTTGTGTAGTTTTAAAGATCTAAGCGAACGGAAGGGAAGGGAAGCGACAATAATGTTCCACCATGTGCCGATAATCGAAAGTATAATAAGTTAATATATGTAACATCTTGTAACTGTTCTCATGTAGCCTGAAATAAACGATAAATAAATAAAAAGAAAAAAAAATATATAGTAATATTATTAAATTAATATATTTTAAATATTTAAATAAATTTTATTTAATTAATTATAGATTTTAGATTTTTTTAAACGTTGTGGAGCATCGTTTTCTATATATTTGTATTACGTTCCCAACACTCGATTGGCGAATAATCCCCTTACATTGTTGTAGGATTTACAATTCACTTGCATTTATTGTATCGCTGTCCCTGAGTTGTATTTACCGCAAACTTCGGTCAAGACGATTTATCGGCAAAGACGTATTTGATCGAAGACTGCAAGACGCAAAGAGCTGCAGAGTATCAGGAGAACATAAACTTCTGGCGACTGGAACCACGGCGCAATTTTCTCCCCGATTGAGACATAACAAGCTGGCAAATGGATTGCTCACAATTCGCGTTTAAAAAGTATACATTTAATGCGGCAAATAATCATTATTTTTACACTTTTTTAATTATTAGTTTTTTTAACACAGTATTATATTAAGAATTACAATATACAAAATATACATAATTATAGACTAAAATACATTACAAAATATCGTTTATAAAATCCTCCGCGTCATTGCCGACTGGGAAGGTTCCCAGAATGCTGGCTGTGTTGCCACGTTGGATGGCGATACTTATTCTTTGGGCCAGAAAATAGCCAGCCTTGTGGTCCTGAGAAGCATCGATTAGGCGTTTAGCAATGACCCCATGACCCCAGTGTCTCAACCCCAAACGGCTCAAATATGTAATCACCTGCTAGGTTAGCATATTTACGCCGTTTAAGGCCTTCAGCCTTATATTATATCCTTTATCTACTACTACTACTACCTTTATCTAAGATACACTATTGTATATTCAAAAAGCAACTACGCCATCTGATTGAATACTTCCAAGTGAGGTGCACAGCTACTTGATTCCGGAAGCCTTGCACAGATGGCGCAGTTGATAGTTGGCGTAAATGGAGATATTCTTCTAAAAAAGAAGATTTCTTATTTTTTATTTTTAAATATTAGTTACTAGCCTATATTAAACCATATTGGAGGTTGAATGTAAATAGCTAATCGGAAATTATACTTTTTATAACTAGATTGGAAGCCTTTCAAATAACTTTAACTAAAATCAAGGATAGGATAGCGTCTACATTATTTAGGTTCGTGATTTTTTTTTAAACCAGACTTATGCACGCCCTGCACGGATTTTGATCCGTGCAGGGTTGAGCTATTGATTTCAACCCTGAATTACTAGCATAGCAGTAATACAGAGGAGGTGCAGTCTGGATATCAACAGGTTTCAACTTTTATCTAGAGTTTTTATGAGTTTAGTTTTAAAAATCGCAAATTTGTAAAATATTATGAGTGTCTGAACAGAAATCTGTAGAACTTTAAATGAAAATGTTGTTTTATTTTTTTAACTCTAAACAAACTATCTTACCTATCAAAGTATCTCACTTGCACATTGCCAGAGTCTTCGATGTAGTCGGCTAACATCGCGTCAATTTCATCCCACCAAAAACATTCTGTAAAAAACTAGACAAGTCTCAATGTAGCTGCTTGTTTATCTCTAAAAAGTAATGAAATCTAGACAAAGTCGTACCAAATTTAAGGTTCCTTACTGCGATTTCTTTATTATTATAGTTAAAGATGTGTGACTTGGCCGTTGAACATCTTTATACGTTAGTGTGTACAAGTCAATTTTGTTTACATGTAATGTTATATTTGTTGTAACTACCTATGTTAGTTAAGCGAGATAATAGCCCATACTGGTATTGGTAATTGGACCCTAGTGTCTCATTTTAGGCTGTTGTTGATTGTGCAACACATGCATTCAGCATTGACAATGCTGTCTTCTGCTCTCTTCTTTTTGGAGCGTCAAATCGACCACCGATCTAACATAAAATAGACGTACAGACGGACTTCTATCAATGATTAGAAGTCCGTCTGAACTAGAAATAATTTTTTATACTGTTTGTTTCAGGCTCGCCTATACATAAGTATTATTGAAATAGGTACGCAACTTTATCAAGCCTACAATTGACTGGTTATTGAATCAACGTTTTCTAAGTGGCAATTTTCCATCGTCAATGGGTAGCGGTTCTGGCGACAGATTGGTGCAATGGTGTCATGGAGCACCTGGTTTTGTACCCTTGTGTACCCTTCAACGGCCAAGTCACACAACATTAACTATAATAATAAAGAAATCGCAGTAAGGAACCTTAAATTTGGCACGACTTTGTCTAGATTTCATTACTTTTTAGAGATAAAAAAGCAGCTACATTGAGACTTGGCTAGTTTTTTACAGAATGTTTTTGGTGGGATATATGTTATATTATTATACTTCAATTTACGATTAAAACAAGGCATAGCGATGTACCTCGCGGGAGTTGACAAAGATATCCTCGAATCTAACTGAACCCTATACATTTTATTGTAACCAATCCAGGTATAAAAGGTTTTTTTTTAATTTAAGGCGGCATGACTTCCGTCAGAACAGCTAATTACCGCCGGGCGAAAAAAGGACATCTAGTTCTACCAACTACCAATATGTATTTAAGTATATCTGCGAGTTATCAAACTACGCCCATCGTATCCAGACTGCACCTCCTCTGCAGTTCTGCTGTGCTAGTAACTCGGGGTTGAGCTATTGATCCCCGCGCGGGGCGTGCCATGTCTGTGTCGCCGGAATGCTGCGGCCAAGCGATGTCTGCTCGTATTATTAATATATCCGTAAATATTTCTGCGAATATTTCCGTTCCCCTATTCGCAATACTAGTATAACTTGTGTGTGATTAGTTGAGAACTGCGCAAATACACATCGTTTCAAAAAAATATTCTAAAAATTCGAGACTTTACATTTCCCTTTTTTTAGTTGAATTTTCTGTTATTTTCGGAAACAGCGCAATTTTATATAAATGACTAAAAGCGCTTCAAGCGCAAGTCTTATCTTATCACGTACGAGAATTACTTCACTCGCCGAGTACCACGAGTGGCGAGGTGAGTGATGAGGCGAGTGACGAGGCGAGTACGTGGCCACACAATGTTCTTCGCTATTTCCCTCGTTATTTCACTCACCATTCATCGAATCGTTTGGCCGTTTTTTTCGTGTTTTATGTATTTTGTTCTCGGTAAAGGCCCATCCGTACTTCTAAAGTCCACTGCGTTCGTGCATTATCCACTCAAGTAACATAACACCATACCAGCTACAATATCACAGACCAAAATACCGATAGTAACTACCTATCATGATAACACAGAAATAAACCTACAGAAGTACTTACATACTATTCCCTATTCTGTGCCTACGGTTAGTTCGATCGGCTACGACGTAGACCAGCTTTACATATTCATAGCTACGAGGCGTAGGCGTCTACGAACAACGAAACCCTTCGAAGTTTTTCAGAATGTGGTAAGTAAAAATGATAATATTTTTAGGGTTCCTTACCCAAAGGGTAAATCGGGGACCCTATTACTGAGACTGCTTTTCGACCGTCCGTCCGTCTGTCCGTCTGTCTTCAGCTGTATCTCATGAACTGTGATAGTGTGACATTTTCACAGATGATGTATTTCTGTTGCTTCTATAACAACTAATACTAAAAAACCGGCCAATTGCGAGTCGGGTCATGCATAGAATAGGGTTCCGCAGTAACCCATAATAGTCTATATCTCGAGGACTAACAAGCTAATCTAACCCATTATAGTTTTAATTTAAAGTTCAGTACATGGACTATCATTATGATTTGTTTGGATTTTTCGAGCTAACCGTTTATTATTAGACACTAAGTAAGATATATAAGATGATAGCGACAACCTTTCAGGGAGGGACATTATAGAATAATGCCAATCTCTCAGTATGATAACTTGAGAGAGTATTCATAAATCTATGTAAACAATACCAACCACAATAATTGAGCTTAAGCGAGCCGAAGGCGAGCGAAGCTCCTATTACTACACTCGACGGTTTTCACTTGACGGAATACTCCTCCTGAACGGCTGAACCGATCTTCCTCAAACTTTGCATGGTTACAGTGACCATGCTCGTGAGTACATGATACATGCGTATCTGAAATCAGAAATATCGAAGTGACCACGGAGGGATAATCACCAGAAAACCTGTTCCAGGAGGACTTAAACAGTACCACGAGACGCAGTAGTACCCGGAGAGCATGGCTTAGTGAGAAGCTTCTGGCGTTTTACTGTTGCAAACCTGGTTTTGTACCCTTGTGTACCCTCCAACGGCCAAGTCACACAACATTAAATATAATAATAAAGAAATCGCAGTAAGGAACCTTAGACTTGGTACGACTTTGTCTAGATTTCATTACTTTTTAGAGATAAACAAGCAGCTCTGTCGAGACTTGGCTAGTTTTTTACAGAATGTTTTTGGTGGGATGTCACTTCTTTTTGTAGAAACGTGGGCATATTGATTTATTTTATTAGATTTTCTTATTTGACACAGTTTTTTTCTTTTTAATAGCAGTTTTTTTATTATTACAAATCTTTCTTTTCTTTTTTTCCGTTTCTGATTCTTGTACAGTAGCAACAGTTTTTCGTTATGCCCATTCGCGTTCATTATTTATTCTTTTAGACGGTTTAGATAGACGGTTTAATTTCTGAAAGATCGGCGCGGGTGGCTATCCCGCCGTCCTCAGACCCCGATCATGGAGGTCGATGGTCCTTGGCGTAGATGAGTCCGCGGCGCCCTGGCCGCTGACTGCGAAACTCAGCGGGGAGGGTACGCTCCCTCGTCCACTCGTCCACGCTGAGCACTCCACCAACGTGCGGAGTGCGGTGTCGTCGTCGGAAACCTCGCAGTGTTGATACCGGGGTGTGACCTCACGATGGATGCGAAACAGATAGCTACCGAAACATCCATGCCCGGTAACGATCTGCGTCGCACGATACGTCAGGTCACCATGCCGCCTCTGCAGCCACTCGTCCATGATCGGTCTCACCGCCGCGATGACGGTAATTCCCCACTTTGGTTGCTCAAGTCGTACCCTCCAAGTATCCATGAGATCCTGGCGGAGTTGGGACCGCTGGTCCTCGATTTCTCGAGGCACAGGCATGTGATACCTCTCCAGCGCCTCCTTTTGCCATTGATACAATGACGCAAGGGCTCTCGCTTCCAGATCTCATGGAGGGGTCCCGGCTAAGAGACATGCAGACTCTCCGGAGATCGTGCGTTACTCCCGTATTGTTTTGACGGCCAAGGTTTGCAGTGGTCTGTTCAACAGAGTCGCGTTCACCCTGACTGCCAATCTATCCGCCCAAACGGGAGCCCCGTATAAGGCCATACTCCGAACGATCCCCAGGTACAGTCTCCTGCGTTGGGTCCCTTTAGGTTGGGCATGAGTCGCGAAAGCGCGACTGATGCCCTCGTCACTTTGGGGACCAAACTTCGGAAATGTGGTCCGAAGTTCCATCGGCTATCAAGTACGATCCCTAGGTACTTCATCGAGGGCTTGATGCCGATTCTAACGCCTCCTACAGTTATGCTGGAACCTTCAGGTGGACCGTTCCGAGGTCCGTGAAAACAGATAACCTCGGACTTGTGCAGGGCCACCTCCAGTCCCAGCCACCGTATCCAACCCACGACTTGAGCAGTAATGTTCGAGTAGAATAAAGTTAATCGTTCCACTATTTCTTCTCGTAAACTTGTAAGTATAAGTATAAAAGCCAGTCTAGTCTAATCCAGTTTTCCTTTAATTTTATTGAGCGGAGTTTACGAAACTTTTTCTTAGGCGACTCGTGTATTTCGTTCGTTATCGAACTACTCCTAAACGATGGAATGATCTTTTTGAAATTTGGCACGGTCACAGTGACTATCACCGTGAGTGCATATATCTGAATTCATAAAGATCGGTCCAGTCGTTTAGGAGTTCGACCCGGATCGACAAACTCAGCTCAATTATTGCAACAGCAGAATGTATTGCATACCTATTTTATATGCGTATTAAAAGCAGAAGAGGAGGCATTCGTCCAGCAGTGGGACGCTATAGACTAGATTAAATTAGAAGATGTGCCCCACTATGCTGGATTTTTGCAATGACAGTCGATTTTTTAATGTATCAATATAGAAGGGGGCATTACCATATCTCTAATTACAGCTGAGACCAGCTGAGGGTTCTTCATCAGATACTTCAGACCTTCGATTTTTGACATCAAATGAAGCGGCCCAACAAGTTGAATATTTTTTGTAAAGGCGGTATGTCGATCTCTAATAGTTTGGTTGGGCTCTTGTGTTTTCTAATCAGGGTCACCAGGTACTCCAGATCTTCGATTATCCTAGTTTTTATAGTTTTCCCTTTATATGGCTACTAAACCCTAACTCTGTACCAAATTTCAGCTCTCTGAGTTTATGGGAAGTACAAGTTCTATTCTGATGATCATGAGTGAGTGAGTGTCATAAATGCGAAACTTTGCTTTCGCTTAACTTCGGAACTAAATGACCTACAAACTTGAAATTTTGGATTTTAAGTATGTGATTATAGCTTACTGGATGACGAAAATTTCTGCGTTCTGGTCTTATCGAGAGGCTCTCAATTAGGGGCCTGAAAATGCGGCGAAATGGTTCCAGTAAAGGATGGTACGGCAGTGTTTGCTTCGCGCTCGACTTGGCGGAGGCACTGCCGTGCCCCCAGATTATTTACTACTCTACTGAAGCACTTGAACCACAATCAATATAATTAACATTACCGTAAATAGGAGTAACGGCCGAATACTGAATCGTCACTCAAAATTCAAATACTCAAAAGTGACGTTGCGTATTAAAAATTTAAGTTTATGGGCTGCTCAAGGCTTAAATATTAAAACAGGTCCTAAATATTTGAGAGCCGTTTCAGTATTTGGTCGTTAGTGTATTAAATATAATGTGCTCTAGCAGGAAAATCTTTAACGTCAGTGACGGCTGGGCTTCAGCTCGGGGTTAAAGTGAAACGTTGTGCAATCAGCAAAGATTATACAGGAAATGGTTTTTTTTGTGGTGAACTACCATTTACTTCATCGTACGAATTAAGGAGGGTAGCAGAATACTGTGACACTCTTAGAAGCTGTACTACTACGAGTACCTACTTAGCGGTTTAGTGGGTCCAGCACCTGTGAGTCCTCCTTTTCTTGTCAATTAGCCAGACCATAACTTTCTGCAATAATAGTGACCGATCAGTTTTAATCTGATGATGCTGCTAAGATGTTCTACGCTGTAGAGTACTAAACAATCATTTCTCGAAAAATATATTAACAGGCGCGAGAAACAAATATGGTACTTCTGTTGAAGTTGATTTGCAAGCTTTTTGGGATTAAACCCATTTCTTACCTATAAAGGTAGTTTTTGGACAAAATTAAACAGACTTCAAATAATATTAGGCTTGCTTTAAATTAACTCAAACATTAAAAATTTAGGCTGTATGATGCATTATTTGCGGATGAAATGTCGTCTAAGTCGTAATAAGTACCTATGTACAGATTAACAACAACCGCTGGATGGAATTCCATTAATGAGATCTCAAATGAAAGGTAAAATTTATCTCCTGCCCAACCAGCGTTTTAAGCTGAATTAAAGCTGTATTTGATTTACATAACTTTAATTTAGCATTATGCTGGCTTAAAACACATAAAATGTATAATATTTCTAACACTAGCCGAGGATAGACGGACATGCGGACAGAGGTACAGACGGACGGACATGACTAAACTGTTACCCCAGACGGTACTTGGGGCGTCCGGCAATGGATATAGACAGATTTACTTATCATATACTATATTGAACTACTAAATAAAATAATATAAAATTCGTACCAGGTAATATACCTTCTTTAAGTACAAATTTTATAAATAATAATGAAACCAATCTCAATCACTTTCACAGTCTGAATTAGCGACCTTGATAATAAAACTATCACTAACCCATTCAGTTTTTTTGGCTAAAAAAATCGTTTTCGCATTTAATGGCATGATGGCAAACTTTCCTCTTCTTTTCATTTCTTAGATTTTAAATACGGACTTTCTTAGATTTTAAGTAAATAAAAATATAAGAGTTATTCAATAAACAAAATTCACTGTTTCATTCGAGATGATGTATAATGCAATGAACCGAATACTTACTACAAAAATTGAAATGTGACCTTGCCTCGCAATTGCAAAAGAAAATATTTAAATTATGTATTCAAAAATAATTCATAACTTTTTAAATTCAACATGGTGGATTACACAAAGGGCCTAATTCCACGCATTACAAAATTGAGACTACCAGTGATCTACCTACACTTATGGCAACGGAAGTGAGAGAGTCCTGGAATTAAAAAAAAATATGAAAAAAAACTAACCGGTAGTTTTCAACTGTAGTACAGTCATAAATTGAGCATATATATATATTATTATTATATATTAATAAACACACACATATCACGCCTATATTCTCGAAGGGGTAGGCAGAGGTGCATCACACACCCACAACTTGCCAGAATTTTTAGTCCCACATTATTATGTGTGACTAAAAATTATGGCAAAGTCAAATGAATCACTGAATGTGTTGCTAAACGCATATCTCGAGAGCACGAAGCACCGCGGTACGAAGTTCGCCGGGACAGCTAGTCTAATATATAAAATTCTCGTGTCGCGGTGTTTGTGGTTAAACTCCTCCTTAACGGCTTGACCGATTTTCATGAAATTTTGTGTGCATATTGGGTAGGTCTGAGAATCGGACAACATCAATTTTTCATCCCCCTAAATGTTAAGGGTAGTCCACCCCTAATTTTGTTTTTTTTAATTTCTAGATTAATTTTTATTTTTTTATAATACAGCATTACAAAATACATACCACCCTGAATTTTCAACCTCCTACGATCAACCTCTATTTTTTATTATTTAATTTCCTTCATTTATGATTATGGAGATTATGGGCAGGTAGAGAATATGATTACAGAGATTAAGCATAGATATCGATAACATACTTAGATAGGCCACCAACCTATTGCCATCACCTGGCATGCCAGGTGATGGCAATAGGTTGGTGGTAATTGATAAAATAGTGCACTATTTTATCAATATGAATAAAATGAATCGCCGGTAGTTTGTCTCGCTCAAACTCGGGAATGGGTGGACCGATTTGGCTGATTTTGGTCTTGAATCATTCGTGGAGGTCCAAGGAAGGTTTAAAAGAGGGGTACGAAGTTCGCCGGACAGCTAGTAATTGTATAATATCTCTTGTTGATGTTATATCGGTAATAATGGCAAATGTTTATTGATAGATGATGACACTTGGAGGTTAATTATCGCTCGTGGCACTTTTTTCATTGATTGTCTAAACTGGTGAATTTACAAACCTGCTAGAGACGCAGACTCAGTCATGTCGTCTCTCTCTTTTTCGCCACAAGAGCGATATGAAAAATGAGATAGATAGAAATATGGATGCTGGACAGCTACACATTTAACCCCCTATAACCTCTGCATTCCTAGTATAGAATATGCAGAGCAAGGATCTTTGTTGACAACTGTCTCAAAAACAACGAAAAACGAGTTGTTTTATCCTGAAACAAACTTTCACATATCAATAAAACAAAAAAATAATAAAACAAAGAAAATGCAGCAATAATTTTTTAGTACCTATCTACTACAAAAAAAAAGTATTAAGAGTTTCATAATATAAAATATGATGATAATACGTTGATGATGAGTACGTTTCCTGCAAGTTGTGGCATGTCCAAACGAGTCCACGTGAAACTGAAACTGCGCACTAAACATACGCTTTACGCATCGTACACCAGGCAATCAAAAGTGACAATGAGTCGTTCGCTTTTCTCTAGGGATAGGTCATAAATATTTTTTTTTTCATTGAAAAGTTATAGGTCATAGTTATATTTATAAGCCCTGGATTCTAGATGACAGATCCGTACATAAAACTCTAACACTGAAATGTGAACCTTTTGGGAAGTGGTCGTTTTAAAAGTGGTCCTTATGGTCAGAAAGGTTATGAAAATATTAACTAAAAGTAACTCCTGGACTAACAGAGTTATCTAATCTGTTATGGTTTTCCTTAAAAGTTCTGTACATGTATATTTTTCAGGTTATTAGAGCTACCCGTTTTCTTGAACTTAAAAAAAAATAGCATAATATAGAGATATGTTCCTACAGCGCGCTGTGTAAAGACGTAAAAAAGTTTATATAACAAAGTTATAAAAAATCAGTGTTAAAATTGAAAACCTATTATTGACAATGCCTTACTGGTTCAGTTTTGAATTAAAAAAGAATAAATATCCCACACTGTACTAGGGAATCATAGCTATCAAAGAGTTTAAAACATTGTAGGTACTGCCATTTAAGTTCCCTTCCCTTTAAGGCGGTGACCACATGAGGTGATGGGCGTTTCATGTATCTTTCATTGAATTACCAGGATTTCAGATTTGCAGAACACACTTTTGCAAATTGAGGTAAGTGCTTTTCTTATTTATTCAAACATATTTTATTTTTTTTTATCATCATCAATCAAAAAATCAAGTAAAAGTTGTGTAAGTTTTTTAATGTGCGGAGATAATTATGTATTAAATTAGCGGACGCCTACGGCTTCGCCCGTGACATATCATATGTATAGTTACTATAACTTTCCGCGAGAACGCAGCATGAAAATCGGCGTAGTAGTTTTTTAGTTTATCGCGAAATTCGGCTGGGTACACCTTGTGTATCCCCGCATCATTGCACCTATGGAGTAGCCGTCGATAATCTGGGACACCATGGCCTTTCTTGTAGCAGAAGCGCAGGTCGTATACCTCGGCACGCTATTCTAAACGACATAATTCGTAGGGCTCTTTCCACCGCAGGTCTTCCGGCCGTACGTGAACCAAATAGTTTAGCACGAAGCGATGGAAAGAGACCGGAAGGTATGTCGTTGCTACCGTGGAAGATGGGAAGGCCTTTGGTGTGGGACGCTACATGCGTTGACACCTTAGCACCTTCACACCTTCCAAGCACATCCGGATGTGCCGGCGCTGCTGCTGCATCGGCTGAAGGCTTTAAACGGCGTAAATATGCTAACCTAGCAGGTGATTACATATTTGAGCCGTTTGGGGTTGAGACACTGGGGCCATGGGGTCCGAGTGCTCGCCGCCATTATAGAGACATTGCTAAACGCCTAATCGATGCTTCTCAGGACCAGAAGGCTGGCTATTTTCTAGCCAAAAGAATAAGTATCGCCATCCAACGTTGCCACGTTGGCGACGATGGCGATTGTTGCCACACAGCCAGCATTCTGGGAACCTTCCCAGTCGGCAATGACGCGGAGGATTTTTTAAACGATATTTTGTAATGTAAATATTTTTAGTCTATAATTATGTTTATTTTGTATATTGTAATTCTTATTGTAAATAAATCTTCTTACATTACTTAAATGTGTGATGACTATTCATCCCATCTAGTAAGTATCTCCACTGCTGTGTCTAGTACCATACCTAGTACTAAGTATCGTACCTAGTACTAAACTAATTGTAGCCTACAATTAGTTTTATTTACAAGTTGAACCTTCCTAAAACTACCACAACAATTCAAGGTCAAGATCAGCCCAATCGGTCCAGCCACTCTCATTGGTATAGATCATACTATGTTGTGATACAGATGTCAGGTACCTAAGTAGAATATTAAATTAAAGTAGTCTGGATTCAGTGGTATAGATATCATACTATGTTATGATATAGATGTCAGGTACCTAAGTAGAATATAAAATTAAGTAGCCTGGATTCAGTGGTATAGATATCATACTATGTTATGATATAGATGACAGGTACCTAAGTAGGATATTAAATTAAGTAGCCTGGATTCAGTGGTCTAGATATCATAATATGTTATGATATAGATGTCAGGTACCTAAGTAGAATATTAAATTAAGTAGCCTGGATTCAGTGGAATAGATATCATACTATGTTATGATATAGATGTCAGGTACCTAAGTAGAATATTAAATTAAGTAGCTTTTATTCAGTGGTATAGATATCATACTATGTTATGATATAGATGACAGGTACCTAAGTAGAATATTAAATTAAGTAGCCTGGATTCAGTGGTATAGATATCATACTATGTTATGATACAGATGTCAGGTACCTAAGTAGAATATTAAATTAAGTAGCCTGGATTCAGTGGTCTAGATATCATACTATGTTATGATATAGATGTCAGGTACCTAAGTAGAATATAAAATTAAGTAGCCTGGATTCAGTGGTATAGATATCATACTATGTTATGATATAGATGACAGGTACCTAAGTAGGATATTAAATTAAGTAGCCTGGATTCAGTGGTATAGATATCATACTATGTTATGATACAGATGTCAGGTACCTAAGTAGAATATTAAATTAAATAGCCTGGATTCAGTGGTATAGATATCATACTATGTTATGATACAGATGTCAGGTACCTAAGTAGAATATTAAATTAAATAGCCTGGATTCAGTGGTATAGATATCATACTATGTTATGATACAGATGTCAGGTACCTAAGTAGAATATTAAATTAAATAGCCTGGATTCAGTGGTATAGATATCATACTATGTTATGATACAGATGTCAGGTACCTAAGTAGAATATTAAATTAAATAGCCTGGATTCAGTGGTCTAGATATCATACTATGTTATGATACAGATGTCAGGTACCTAAGTAGAATATTAAATTAAATAGCCTGGATTCAGTGGTATAGATATCATACTATGTTATGATATAGATGACAGGTACCTAAGTAGGATATTAAATTAAAGAGGTAGCCTGGTTTTAAAATAATATTTATTTATAACCTTCATATAGTGACTTCTATATGTACTGCCAGATTCGCAAAGCAACGGTAGGACCTGAGAAAGAATCTGGCAAGAAAACTCTAGGTCACTTTTTTCAATAAATGGGTAAATGTACAATAACCATTATGTACCTACAATTCCATACAATGTAGGGAGACCAGTTATGAAAGTAACAATTTTAATTTTTTGCGCCTTTACTCTCAGACCATTTGGAATTTATAAATTTATGTTGGTGCATATGATAGATTAGCTTTTCAACTTTGTTTTAACACTAGCTTCAATTTGACTGGTATTACAGATTGAGGCAAATACTAACTTTTAAAAAATGTGGAATCTGTTACAACCATCCCAACCCCTAGGGTTGGTTGTAACAATGCAAGGGGATAGTTGTAACATTGTATGTCTGCCTGTTTGTGTGTCTGTTTATCTGTAAATAACAACAAAGTTACATTAATAATCAACTTATTTTTAATCAGCATTTTAATATTTAAATCTTCTTAAGTAATTAATCAACTGTATCAAAAATTAGATCTTAATCAGATAAACAATTATGGCACACATAGCTAATAACGTTTTTGGTGCAGCTTACATGAGCCTACAGCTGGCATTGCACTCATTGATCATCACTCATTGTTTGAAAAGAGTTTCACGCATACTAAACAGAAGCAATCTTCGTTGTCTGAGTT
Source organism: Nudaria mundana (assembly GCA_963556515.1). Lineage (NCBI taxonomy): Eukaryota > Metazoa > Arthropoda > Insecta > Lepidoptera > Erebidae > Nudaria > Nudaria mundana. The sequence goes on along the minus strand of OY748286.1, from coordinate 1,393,271 downwards.
AACACTATCTCTAACTCGTTTGGCATCTATTTTGTTCTTAAGTTTTTTCTTTAGTTTCCTCTGAATAGTTTTCTTGATAACTGGAGCGTTTGACGTTGTCTCTTTAGGAGTTTGTAAAATGAACTTTTTAACTACTTTTGATTGAATCGTTCTTTCTTCTTCTTCTTCAATTTCAAGCTTGTTGGGAGTGTCAGTCATTATTACTGTGTGTCTACCTTTTCTTCCCTTTCCATTATTCTTCTGGGGTTCTGCTTTTGGCAAAGGCTTTACGTCGTAGGGGCTAAATGATAATGATATTGGTATGAGATGAAATAAAATAAAATAAAATAAAATTAAATTAGAAGGAGTCTTTTGTAGAAATGGTGATGCTTGCAAATCAGGAGAACCTACTCGTAATGGTAATGAAGATGGTGAGTTAAGCACACGTTGTATCTTCATCGTTGTCATCTGAAATATTTTGTGTGTATAATGGTGATGATGAACTAGGTGTTGCTTCAATCAGACGACTTGTTGATAGTATCGCGTCCGACTGCTCAAAATCCATAATTTCTACAGTAACTAAACTTCTGCTGGTCGTTCGTTTATGAATGTTAGGCATTCTGGAATAAGAAAATAAGTTTTTAGTGCTTGAAAATAAATTAATATGTACAATAAAATATGCTATGAGATATCACGACCATAATCGGGATAAAAGTAACAACTTGTTACTTTCATACCTACGCATAAATTTTCCCGAATTCGACAAACACTAGCTCATAACCCAAAAAAATCATTAGAAAGTTACCGTTTGGTATAGTAATATATAAAGACAAATAGTTATGTTATTTAAATTATACATAACCCGCCAGCTCAAGTTGAGCATAATAAAAACATACACACTTGAAAAATAAGATCGAAACTTACTTTTGAGATGTTTTTGCGGGATCGACTCGCTTCGTCCACAACTAAACGGTTCAGCGCCGTGAGCACAGCTGAGGTGATGGGCGGTGTCAAATGGCACTTACCGGTGATACAGCCATCAGTACAGCCAATATAATTCGTTCGAAAATTCACTTGTTACGTTCACCCCGTGTTACTTTTATACCGGGTCTCCCCTACATACATTGGTCTGTTATCAAACCATAATTCCTCCACATTAGCAACTAACCAGATATTAATACCACGGTGGGTACTGTACTAACAATAACAATCGTTTACAATGGTGTCCCAATAACATATATAATTTATTGTACAGACTACAGTTATTAGGTATATTTAAAAAGTCTGGTTTATCGTTTAGGATTCTTCGCTGATTACCATATATGATAGTAGTTGACCCACAATTAATTGTATTAGCACTAAACGATAAACCGTAATGTATAAAAATATAAAGATAGAATAATATTACATTGTACCTGGATATTTGATTGATTCCTCGCTTAACACCATATAGGGTAGTGGTCGGCCCACAATTACATATTTTATTACTTTCACTAGCCTTTTACTTTTAGTTATTATCACATCGACAATCACAGATCAACTAAACCTGACGCTTTCGCGTAGGCCATTTTTATATTAAACATCAACAATAGATTTACAATTCGACATGTAGTGCAGGGGAAATATTATAAACTAGCAACCCTTAGCGCAAGTAATAATTTCTCTGAATGAAACATACAGACAAACATACATATAAATTAACTTTTTATCAAATTTCTAATCTTATTGCACCACTTGAGACCACGACCTTTCCAACGGTGTGCCACACTTGACTGTGCGACTCTTAGTTTAGGAGGAGAAGCGGCTTCACTGGCGTATTATATATATAGATTATTTAAAACTGATAAGAATTATCAACAATATTAAATAGGTACTATATATACTACAATACATAGTATTACAAGTATAAAACAATAGTTACTATCCACTAATTATCAAAGTATGTTCTATTATTTTTATGGCAACTACCTACAATCAATGTAATATTCAGTAGTTCAGTACTTAACAGTTAATTGACTAAATATAATTGGTTCTATACATAACCAGAAGATAGTACCGTGAAACTTACTACTAATACTATAATAATATTATAGTTATCGGTTATACCTAAAACAATTCTTTAAGTTACTAAACCAGTATCAATATCGTATAGATATTATTTCATAATATTGCCATGTATAGGTCATGGAACCAATTTACGGCATATACAATACGTTAAATCTAACCAGATAGACATTATAATTTCCACGTGAGGTTAAGGGTACCCTCCAGAAGCCCCTCGTGGGTCTCCTGGCGACCCTGCGGTGTAACCTATGGGGGGTAACCACTTCATAATCATAAGCATATGTATCACATACTACTAATTACAAATATTGAGCAAATTTTCTTAATGTTTTTTTATGCTCTATTTTTATGATTTCAGAGATATGCACTCCCGAGTATGATATCGACAGCTTGCCAAATTTGGTCAAAATCGGTAGAGCCGTTTCGGAGGAGTTTGCTTTGCTCAACAATAGAAGAAAAAACCCAGTGAACTAAAACTATTTTTGCCCAGGGAAGGCTCACCTGGTAGATAGGCTCACCTAATATATTGTTTTAATGTTCTATCTAGACTCAAGTGGTTACTTACATCTGTTTGACACCACTCAGGCTACACTAATACATTACCTACAGGTAGTCATTTTCATTTACATACACACAAAATCATGTCACCACATTTTGTGTGGAACTTGGATGACAGGTTCTGAACTGGACATGAAGTTAGCGGTTATGAAATAGTTATTAGATCAATAACGATGAATAATAATTTTTCACGCTCAAAATGTTTATTGTTTTTAGGGTTCCGTTGCACTACAAAATCCTTATTGTTTCTTCATATCCGTCTGTCTGTCCGTCTATTCGTCCTAGACTTTCCTCCCAAACGGTAAGTGCTAAAATATAAAATTTTGCATGAATGTGTATTTACAACGCCGATAAAGTGCTACAATAAAATTATGAAAACAAAAAATTAACATGACATTATATAATACGCCATGAGTAGTCGCATACAACTCATACGTTTTTATTCATTTTCTAAGCCCACAGACGAGAGGCGCTCAACAGCACCACATCGTCCGCGTAGCTGATATTGTTAAAACAAACGCCGTGTATGTAACAACCGATATGTTGCTTACTGAGCGCCTCTATCAATTCATTAATGTACAGATTGAAAATCGTAGGTGAACTTAACCCCCCCTGCCTCACACCGCATTCCAGCCTGTACGGGTCGGACATCACTCCTGCCCACCTCACATAGTTTACCTGATTCCTGTACCAGTACTTAAAGACGTTAATGAGTTCGTTAGGTACATGGGAATACCTTATTTTGTCCCACAGGATATCATAAGAGACCAAGTCGAAAGCCCTGGAAAGGTCGAGGAAGCAGGCATATACCGATGTTTTTCTTGTAGTATAGTACTTGACAGCAACTCTTAAAACACAATATCGCCGTTTCTGTGGACAGTTGTGGTCGAAACCCGAACTGGTTATCGTGTGGCTTTACGTGCTTATTTAATTGTGCATTAAGAATGCTATCAAAAACTTTGCAATTATTGTTGCCAGACAAATACCCCGCTTTGTTTTTAACCACAGGTACCTACCACAAGAGTTTCCATCATCTCTTTTGATCATACCGTCTTGTCATTAGTTATACTTTTCCATGCAAAATAGTCTTCAGTTTTTGAATTTCTTCAGTTAATTTTTTCACGCACATATTTTTTATAACATATTTTTTAGAAGCGCTATATAGTATGATTTGACGCGTTACGGCGGGCGATTTAATCAGGTTTAGTCGGATTCTCAACCTTAAAATACAGAATAAAATAGGTAAGTACTCAGTATTTGAAGGTATGTATCATGTATGTATGTACGTATGTATGTATGTATGTATGTATGTATGCCGAAATGTATCACTTTCAACCCTCATATCAGGTAAGTAATGACCCAGTTTCAGAGCATGAGAGATGAAATATGTATATAAATATGTACCACTTGGGGCACTCCACGGAATTTCCTATAATAACTTAAAAATTTCTATAGATATTTCAGATGTTTTATTATTTACTCTGAAAATTGTTATTTATCTAGTAAAATAATATTGAGCTAAGAGTTCACAAGCAATTAGTTAGGTACATTATTTTCATGTTGTTGATGAGTTTATTAGAAAGTATAGAGGAAAATAATTAGTTGAAAATATTAATAAATTAAATACATGATGTACAAATACACTCGTACACTAGCACCAAGTGCCAACAACCGAAAGTATATAGGTACATGAAGAAATGAACCAAGTAAGCAGGAAGAGTCGAGGATTCTTTGAACAAATTAAAAATAGAGTCATTGTTACTTACGTCCATGTACCTACTCAAAAACTTTCAAGTGTTTCGTTGTTCGTAGATTCCTACAAGCAGCCAGTAACTGGTATGTCATCACCACATTGGAGGTTTGAATGAAATAGCTACACGGAGATTATGCTAAATATAGATAGATTATTAATAAGCCTTCCTTCCAAATAACTTAAACTTAAATCAAAGATGGCATCGTGCAACATTTGGTTGGCACGGGGATCAATAGCTCAACCTCAAGTTACTAGCACAGCAGCACTGCAGCGGAGGTGCTGGATAACAAGATGGGCGCAGTTCTATAATAACTTAGATGTCCCGACGAAATACATACCGCCTCAAATAAAAAACCTTTCAAATCTTCACCGAAATTCTAAAAATATATTTTTAAACTAAAATGAGCTAAGTCGGTCGTTTGTAATTGAACATCTTTAATAAAATTCAAAGCGTGTGTTCAGATAGATTCGGAGATATCTACGTCAAAAAGTTTGGCTGCCTTATTGTCAAAAGTGCTTTAAGTTTGTGTTTTTCAATATGCCTCAACGCATGAGATTAGATAAAGTAGTGTGTAAAACTGCACATAACTAGGTATTAGAAAGGCTCGTTTCTTTAAAACCTATACGTGGTCTAATACCCTTGTTTATGTAACAGTTTCATAAACTGCTATATGATTACTGTAAATTTGAGTATCACATCATAGTATAAAGCTAAGGCGCTTCCGCTGGCTGTACCTATGTCATGTTATCTTTAAAAGAATGGCACTTTGCGAATGGATTTCGCAACACGCATATATTCGCTACAGTACTAGGAGTGCATGGCTTAGTATGGCGCTTTTGATTTAACATTTATACTACTTGCCTGAAGCTACAGGTGGGCGTGGAAATACTCGCGTTGCTATTCTACTAGGAGCACATAAACTGACGGAGTTGCAAACTCAACTTGTGAGCAAATGAAAACTTATTATTTTCGTTGTATATGCTACCATATTTCCATGTGAAAACGTCTACAATTGCACGAAGTGGGTAATATAATTTTGATGTATAGCCATCCAACGTGGCAACACAGCCAGTATTCTGAGAACCTTCCCAGTCGGCAATGACGCGGAGGATTTTTTAAACGATATTTTGTAATGTAGATATTTTTAGTATATAATTTAGATGTTATATCAAAGCGCGATTCAGTGAAAATTATCACCTCAATTTGGATATTTTAGAAACTTCTTATAATTTGTTTTGAAAAACACTGATCATAAAATATGCCTACAAAAAGCAAGTGTTATATTGAAAATAATGGAAATTTTAAGTCATAGTACTTCACTAGAGAATATATACATTTTTTTTTTCTGAAGTAAGCAGTGAGCGGAAATATGGTATCAAAGTTCTAAGATATTTTACGACTCGTGGTTAAGTATAAAAAGTTACAGGTTCACACCTCTCTGTACTACAATACATGTACAATGAAAGGGTCTTATTTAAGTGTTTCCTTGCACTAGTGAAAAATTAAATATTTAGGTAAATAATAAAACATTAAGCAGGCGGGATTCACTTTGTATTTAGGTTTGACTGATATTGGAGTCCCGCCTTCTTTTATTATTTATTTTTATTTACTTACTTTTGTACAATTCCTCATACAATTTTACACGCGTGCGGAGCTGCGGGCAACAGCTAGTTAGCATTATAAAATTCGTTTGAGTTAATAATATAAAAAAGTATTTATGGAAGAGTATCTACTTCTATTGACTACAACCTACTTACACGGGAATCGCATACCAGCCACCTGAGGGACGAGTAGCTGCGCAACAATCATCTTTAAGTTCTCTGTGCTACATGTTAAGTTGGTGCATCTCTCCCTGTTTTCAAACTTACGCCTCGATGCACAGGTCGATATCTTAACTCTCAAATACTAGTACGACAGAACTACAGAGGAGGTCCATTGAAGCATACCCACGTCTTAAATTAAGCCGTAGAGATGTATAATAGAGTTGGGTCTACAAAACTGGCTTTTGTGCCCAAAAAACAAAATGCGCAAATTCAGCACAATTTTCTTTTCATAGAAGGGGATGATAAGTAGTTTGAATCCTTTGCGATGCTTGGGATTTTACTCAAGAAAAGCGCCTTTGGCCAAATTATGTTAATATAACCATCATTATTAATGTGCTAATTCGTCTCTTGAGGATTAGAAAGTTAAGCTTTGTTGCTTGACACATACTTACATCCGTATTTATTTTCATTACATACATTATCTTCTTTATATATATAATTTTACTGTACATGTGTATGTCACTGAACTCCTCCTAAACGGCTGGACCGATTGATGTTTTTTTTTGTGTGTGTTCAAGGGGATTCGAGAATGGTTTAGATTCACAATTTGGTTCTTTTTTTTTGGCAGAAAAACGTCTATCCGGTCCGCTAGTTGTATCTAAAATTCGTTACACAATACATAAAGTAACGTAGCGGCCATTGCTTCACCTATACGGAAACTTTCTTGTTCTAAAAATAGCCTAACTCAACCAGGATCTCAGAATATATCAGCAGGTATCAGTGTAATTTTATGTGATCTGAATATATACAAATAAACAACCAAAACGATCAAAAAAAGTTAGTGGAACTGGACCTTTAAATACTAATAAAGAAATTACTAGATAGATATAATATATTGCAATACAAAATACTGTCGAACACCTTACTAAAATAAAATAAAAGATATTAATAAAATGTATTTTATTCATTTTCAACATCATGTCTGTGCTATAAGTATTATTTACCACACAACGGACGTGGGAGCGCCCTCCCACGTCCGTTGCTGGGTGTCTCTGGTACGCACGCAGAAGGTATTTCCCATAGACCAACGCGGTCGTCGTATACGCTGTCGCCGTATATTCCAGTGGAGCCTGGCAATGCTGTTTTTACTTGTACTAAAACCGACAAACGATCTGAACAAACAACCTCAATACAACACACACAGTTAAAGCTTTGTTTACACTATGTACCTCTCTCACACACACAGATATTAATAAAATGGTAGATCTGCGGTCATTTTGATCAAAGGCAATATTATGACTTAAAACTTCAATTATCTTATATAAACGCACTTGTTTATGATAAATAATTGATAAATAAAACTGCATGAGCCCTCAGCCCTCACTTCAAATCTATACAAGTGGACCTTTACATTTTGTGTTGTACTGTGGTATCATTATCACACAGTACACACATCCGCATTTGTCAAAGTAAGGGATCTGTTATGATTTATGTCTGCCTAGTACTCTACTCACCGATGCCCCCGCTTTCAAACAGGGACGGTGAAGCTTAAAACACACTGGCCCTTCACGTGCGACGTATGCCACGTCTTACGACGTCTTACGTTTACATCGACACTGGTGACATGCGACTCTATAATTTCTTATTTTAATGTAGTATCTTTTTTTTAGTTCTGCTCTTACGTCCGCTGCCGGGCGTCTCTGGTTCACATGCAGAAGGTATTTCCAGTGGCGCCCAGCGGAGTAAGTACTATCTAACATAACAGTGTTTTCTGATTCTGAAAGTGAATTGGACGAATCATTAGGTTTGTTATTTTTAAATAAATATGTTCGCGACAAAAAGAAACGAATTAAGAAAAGAAGAAATTGTGTTCATGCTATAAGTAAATAATACAGTGTAATATTTGAATCCAAAACTATAGTTATAAACATACAGAATACAGATTACAACAAAAATATCTCCAGAACCGTGGTATGGTTTATTCATCGTGGCAAATAAATACCAGTGACAAATAACAATTTTGCCGTAAGTAACACAACAACAGACTTGTAGGTTTTAAAAATTAAAAGTAGTTACTTAATCTTACATCGAACCTTACATAAAACCAAGATTCTAGAAATTATAGGTAAATTGATAGTACTCGTAAAACACTGGTTTTTGAAAAAATCTGCATTTATATAAATATGCTAGAAAAATTAAGTTTATTATATAGACTTTTAATACCAACAAAAATACTTAGTTTTCGAAAAAAATGGCCTTAAAGTTTATTAAAATGGCCAAAATTAATTCCATTCACAGATGTATGCTATTTTTAATTATTTCTACTATTTCATTGTTCTATTTAAAAAAACTCAGTGTAGTCGTGAAAATGACGAGATGAGAGATGAGATAAATAAGACATTCATCATGAAAGTTATTTACCAAACAATAATATACGAGTATTTAAGCTAAATGAACCTCGTTCATTTTATTAGTAAGAATTATTCCTCTGTGCTTATACATTTTAGTACGAAACTAATGTCAAATTGTGTATCCCGCCATTTTCTCTATATTTGAGTTTACACTCGCAAAATTTTCAGTACCACCCGGAAATTCAGATTGACAGGCATTCGGCCGGCAGTCACATAGTGGCTTCTGTATATAGCGTTACTTTGACATTTATTTATTTTTTTATTATATGAACAAAAAAACCTTTTTGTTCTGGGTATTACCGATGCCTGGTCACGCCCTTGTCACGCCATTTAATTTTTTTTTTTTTTTTTTTTTTTTTTTATATTTGGTTCGCCAAATTGACGCCGCCCGCCTGGTGGTAAGTCGTGACGACGTCTAGCGATTGTGGGCCACTCTCACAGCACACAATACTATTGATTAATTCACCTTTGGGTTTATATTCCTACTACATCACTAGTATTAACCAGGGTTCATTTAGTTTTTTGATCGGATATTTATTTAACACAAGCTGTCCCGGCAAACTTCGTACCGCCTTTCCTGAACTTTTACAAATATTTTGGGATCAAGATTGGAAAAATCGGTCCAGCAGTTCTCGAGTTTTATCGAGAGAAACGAACGGCGATTCATTTTTATTTAAGGTTTTATTTTATTTTTTATCTTATTTAATAGGTACAGACACAGGCACCAAATTTTGGAAAAAACATTATAAAATTGTAGTATACAAGTTGTTAATTTAGCGTCCAATTATATCTATACTTAACATTTAAAACTAATAACGCACAAAAAACGTTGTTGGTAACATTATAAAAAAAAAAAAAATTATAAAAAGATAAGCATATTTCAATTATCCGGTACAAGGAATACCTTCACGCGTGTTGTACTTGTTGCAGCATATGTTTGGATGCATTAGTTGCATACTAGAATGTAAGTATAATTAAAGATGATTGAAGTGGCCGTGATATCAAGTTCTTTTCTCACTGGCTCATAATCGTTGATATTGAATTGTTTTGACGTTCATAAACGTCACCAGAAAGACATGTGAAGTTTTTAAGGGGTTGTAAACACTTTTCTCACTATAGTTAATATGAAAAAGAAAAAGAGAGAGTGTGTTGTACCCATTCATTTAGATAAGAGAAGGTAATAAATTCCTCAGATAAACATCCACTGAGCTTTTTTTTGAGTGGTTTAATTAAAAGAACTCTCCCAAATAACTTTAATTTAAATCAAGGATAGCGTCTACACTTGGTTCGTAAACTTCTCTTTTGCATTGCACGCCCCGCGCGGGTCAATAGCTCAGCCTCCAACTACTAGCACAGCAGAAGTACAGAAGAGGAGCGCTCTGGATATCAACAGGTTTCATTCCACTATACATTGTTTTACTTTTCAATCTCTTATTTCGTTCCTAAATTATCTTACCTATCAAAGTCTATCTCACTTGCACATTGCCAGAGTCTTCGATAGTTGCCTAGTGACATCGCGTATATAGTTAATTATTAACTACAAAGCATTATGGTTAAAATTACCATAAAAAGGAAGGATACGGTCTTCTGCAAAAAATCTTTAGTTCTTTAGTTCAGCAAAGATTATTCAGGAAATGGGTGTTTTAACGTGATGTACGAATTGAGGAGGGTAGCAGAATCCCGTGAGACTCTTAGAAGCTATACTACCTACTAAGTGGTTTAGTGGGCAGTCCAGCGACGGGGAGTCCTCCTTTTCTTGTCAATTAGCCAGACCATATCTTTTTGTAATAATAATGACCGCGCAGTTTCAATCTGGTGATGCTGCTACGATGGTCTACGCCGTAGAGTTGATTACACAATTATTTCGCGAAAAAAAATTATATTAACAGGCGCGAGAAATGAGAGAATGTAAGCACTTTATTATTCAACACATTTTATATCATTTCATTAAAAGGCATGATTGCAATCTTTCCTCTACTCGTCAATTTTGGGTTTTTAAATAAAATGTGCATAAAAATGAACGAGTTTATAAGATAAAATTAAATAAAAGGCTGATAAAATAAAATTAAATTAAATAAAAGTGTTTCATTCGAGATGGTGGGGTAATGCAAAAGAAAATTGTAAATTTATTCAAAAGTAATTTAACAAACTTTTAAATTCAAGGTGGTGGATTACGCAGAGCCTATTATATTACCACGCAATACAAAATTTAGACTACCAGTAAGCTTTCTCTACACTAAAGAATTAAAAAAAAAAGTTTCGATAGTTTTTAATTTTAAGTGGTAGATTTTTTCGGGGCGGGGCCCCAAGAACTTAGACTACGTCCTCGCCGTCCGCCCTGGACCCCAACTTGACCACGGTAACGCAGTGGCAAGTTGGGGTGACCGAACGTCGAAATCGAGACTTGTGTGGCCAACATTGCGATTAATTGTGCTATCATGGATATGCCTGACGAGACCCTCGGTACTGACACTGCCCTTTCCCGGGCAGTCTCAGCCGACGATCTACCGCATGAAACACGGACTTCGATGCCTCTTGATTTGGGGGCTCGCGTCGCGCCGCCTAGTTGCAGCGCGACGTCGACGCCCCAAGGAAATGTTGCTGCTGGGACTGACGATGGGTCGGCTCCCAGTGGTGTGAAGGGTAAGGGCCGTTCCTCTTCGCAGAAGAGGACCCTCGAGAAGGGGGGGCTGCCGCGCGACTGGAGCACTAGTTGCTCTGGGTGAGGGTCCCTCCTCTCCAGCGATTCGGAGGAGGAGGTGCCGGTGAAGACGGTGCGCACGCGTCTCAGCGCCTACAGAGTGCGCCCGCCGACGCCACCCCCGTCATCTGTACCATCCCTGCGCAGTCGCAGGGATATCGGTGTGCCGCCCGCGCGGGAGATCATGAGTATTCTCTCCCGCATGAACGCGGCCATGCGGGGGAGTAAGAACATGTCGGGGAGGAAGAAGATTGTGGCTTCACTGGTGGATGAAGCCCAATCCTCCCTTGACAAGCTCCTCGCGCGGAGCGTAACTAAGGAGGAGATGAAGCTCCGCAAGCAGGTTGCGAGCCTGGAGGTGGAGCTCACTGCTTCCCGAAAGGAGATGGAAGATCTGCGTCGGGAGGTCGCTGAGTTGACCACAGTGGTCAAGGCACCTCCAGGTCCCATGCCGCCTCCTCCTCTGACGGTTGGACCAGCGCCGAAGACGGCGCCTAGGACCGCGTCCACCACGGCGCCCGCCTCGCCGCCACAGCCTGTGCTGACTACGGTGCAGGTCCTGACGGCGATCGAGAGGCACCTCGCGGTCCTGGAGGACCGGGCGTACCGCCCTCCGCTAGCGCGCCCCGCGTTTTCATACGCGGCGGCTGTTGGCGGTGCTCCCGCTCCCGGTCCTAGCGGCACACCTGCTGTCCGCCGCCCCGCTCCGCCCCCGTCTGCTTCGGTGAGCCGGATGCCGGCCGAGACCGCGGCCCAGGCGCGGAAGGCCAAGGGGCGCGGTGAGAAGAGTGGAACCCCTGCCGCCTCGTCTTCCTCTAACGTCGCTCCCGTTGCTTCCTTAGTAGTGGGAGCCAAGAAGAGGAAGACGAAGGCTGCCAAGAAAGCGGCCAAAGTCGCCGCGGCGAAGGCGCCGAAGAGGCCCCGCCCTCCTCGCTCCACCGCCGTCATCCGGGGAAATGTCGCCACCTTTTGGCGGCGGGGGGGGGGGGGGGGGAGGGGGGGGGGGGGAATCGATCGTGGACGTAACGTTCGCATCCCCTGACCTCGCCCGCCGTATTACAGGCTGGCGCGTGGAGGAGGGTGAGGAGACGCACTCGGATCATGGGTACATCCGGTTCGATGTCGTCCCCCCACCTGACCTCCCACAGCCGGTGGCAAATCCCCCGGATCCGCGTTGGGCACTTCACCATCTGGATCGGGAGGCTCTCCTGGAGGCATCCATCGTGCAGGCCTGAATTCCGGCGCCGGACCGGCCTGCCGATGTGGATGCCGAGGCGGAGTGGTTCAGGAGAGCCATGTCGCAAATCTGTGATGCGGCGATGCCTAGGGTTACACCCAGACCGGCCAGGAAGCAGGTGTACTGGTGATCACCGGAGATTGCAGAGCTGCGCGCAGCATGCATCTCCGCCCGCCGCCGGTACACCAGGTTTCACCGGAGGCGTCGCCGCCCAGACGACGTGGCAGCCCGAGAGGCGGAGCTTTTTCAGGCATACAGGGAGGCTAAAGGTAATCTCCAGGATACGATAAAGCGGGCCACGACGGCGGCCCGCGGGGAGCTCCTGGAGACTCTGCAGCAGAACCCATGGGGGCGCCCGTACCTACAGGTCAGGGAGAGGTCTTTGTGGTGAGACGTCATCTGCTGAGAACGCAGCGACCGGCACTTATTCTACTGACGAAGGCTTATAGATCGTGCAGTACAGCGGCCTTACCAGTGCTCGCCGGAGTTCTGCCTGCCGATCTTGAGGTCTGTCGTGCGGGACGAATTGCGGAGGAGGGATTCCAACTGGCCCCCAGGGAGTACAGGCAACTTAAGTCCCAGGTTAGGCGGGAGATCGTCTCTGTTTGGCAGGATCGATGGGACCAAAGTTCGGATGGCCGCGACTTGTTTTGCTTCTTCCCAGAGGTAGCTGTGAGGCAATCGTACAGATGGATTGAACCGGATTTCGCAGTATCCCAGTTATTAACTGGGCACGGTTGCTTCAAACAGCGCCTACACAGGTTAGGCCTCTGCGACACCTCTACGTGCCCCTGCGGAGAAGGCGAACACGAGAGCCGTGATCACGCCCTCTGGGAATGTAAGCTGTACGCGGCGAAAAGGAAGATTTTGCTCGATGAAGTCTATGGAATCAGCATGGAACGAATAGGCCCGATTCATTTCTGCGAGCTGATACGCTGCAGAGACGCTTTCGCAGCATTTCGAGCGTTCGCACATTCGTGGCACACAATTCGGCGCGTTTTGGAAGAATGACCAGCATCCAGCGAAGTACAGCAGGACGCGCAGTACCATAACTGTACGTCAACTCCAGAAGGAGTGGCCACTACTAGTAGAAAGCCAGCCCCGTAGGGGGATAGTCGGCTGGGGACGGAAATAAGAACATGTAGGGAGTCAAGAAATGCACCCGCGGAGAAAGCTCTAAAGCAGACCGCAACGGGTGCTCTCCCGCGATTCGGTCAGTACGCCGTGAGGCAGGTATGACCATGGGTTGGTGGAGGGATATGACCCAGAGTCTCCAGCCACAGCAGCTGGAGCGGGTCATGGGCCCCCTGTTTGCGACGAGCGCGGAGGAGCACGTCCCTCCGCGCATGGCTCCGTCTCTGCCCGACGCGGATAGCACCAGCGAGGACGACGTACCCGAAGTCAGGGTGGCGGAGCTAGGTGCGGCAGTACTCCGGCTTAAACGCCGGAAAATCACTGCCCCCGGACCCGACGGCATTCCTGGCCGTGCATGGGTCCTGGCCCTCGAAGAACTCGGGCCTCGACTGATGGGGCTCTTTAGCGCATGCCTCAAAAGGGGCCAGTTTCCCAAGGTGTGGAGGACGGGGAAACTGGTCCTGATCCGTAAGGCGGGGCGGCCGGTGGATACCGGCCGATCGTGTTGCTCGACGAGGTGTGTAAGCTCTTTGAGCGAATTATCGCGGAACGCCTCGTCGAGCATCTCACGAGTGTGTGGCCAGACCTGGCGGATAACCAGTTCGGTTTCCGTCGGGGAACCTCCACCGTGAGCGCGATCATGCGCGTGAAGAGCCTGACGGAGGAAGCAGTCTCGCAGGGCAAGGTGGTGGTGGCGGTGTCTCTTGACATCGCCAACGCGTTCAACACCTTGCCATGGAGCTGCGTTAGGGAGGCGCTCGTGTATCACGAAACGCCTCCATACCTCCGTCGTATTGTCGGGGCCTATCTCTCGGAGAGGGCCATAGCTTTCCCCAGCTGGCTCGGGCCAGCTCGGCGAGATGTGTCGTGCGGTGTTCCGCAGGGGTCGGTCCTGGGGCCGCTTCTGTGGAACATCGGCTACGACTGGGTGCTGAGGGGTGCGTTGCCTAGGGGCGTCGGCGTAACGTACTACGCCGACGATACCCTCGTCACGGCGCGGGGTGCAACGTACCAGGAGGCAGCACTCAAGGTCACGACGGGTGTTGCTCGAGTCGTGGGTCGGATACGGCAGCTGGGACTGGAGGTGGCCTTGCACAAGTCTGAGGTTCTGTGTTTTCACAGACCTCGGAACGGTCCACCCGAAGGTTCCAGCATAAATGTGGGAGGCGTTAGCATCGGAATCAAGCCCTCGATAAAGTACCTAGGGATCGTACTTGATAGCCGATGGAACTTCGGACCACATTTCCGAAGTTTGGTCCCCAAGGTGACGCAGGCATCGGTCGCTCTCGCGACTGATGCCCAACCTAAAGGGACCCAACGCCTCCTGCAGGAGACTGTACCTGGGGATCGTGCGGAGTATGGCCCTATACGGGGCTCCCGTATGGGCGGATAGGTTGGCGGTCAAGGGGAACGTGACTCTGTTAAACAGACCACTTCGAACCTTGGCCGTCAGAACCATACGGGGGTACCGCACGATCTCCGGAGAGGCTGCATGTCTCCTAGCCGGGACCCCTCCATGGGACCTGGAAGCGAGAGCCCTTGCGTCATTGTTCCAATGGCGCAAGGAGGCGCTGGAGCGGGACCACAGGCCTGCGTCTCGAGAAATCGAGGACCAGCGGTCCCAGCTCCGCCAGGATCTCATGGAGTCATGGAGGGTGCGACTTGAGCAACCCAAGGGGGGTGCCACCATCATCGTGGCGGTGAGATCGATCATGGACGATTGGCTGCAGAGGCAGCATGGTGACCTCACGTACCGTGCGACGTAGATCGTTGCCGGGCATGGATGCTTCGGTAGCTATCTGTTTCGCATGCATCGTGAGGTCACACCCCGGTGTCAACACTGCGAGGTTTCCGACGACGACACCGCACTCCACACGTTGGTGGAGTGCTCAGCGTGGGCGAGTCAGCGCCGGGACCTCGTAGTGGGTCTGGGCGTGGATACCCTCTCGCTGGGGACCATGCTCCAAGCCATGGTATCCAGCGGGAGTAGGTGGAACGCGGCCGTGTCCTTCTGCGAGCAAGTCATGCTCGCGAAGGAGGCGGCCGGGAGGGAGAGGGAGCGTACCCTCCCCGCCGAGTTCCGTAGTCGGCGGCCAGGCCGCCCCAGACTACGCGACTACGCCCAAGACTATCGTCCTCCATGATAGGGGCCTGAGGACGGCGGGATCGCCACCCACCGACCTTACAGAAGCAGGCTAGAAGGGTTGCGTGCTGCGGGGCCTTTGCCCCATAGCACGCAACCAGATTCACTCACTGACGCGGGATAAAACCCAACCCCAATGACGCGGGATTCTCGTCCCGACCAAACACCCGCAGAGACCACAGAGGTGGTCAAAGTCCGCCGGGCGCCACTGGACATACCCTCTTCTAGTAACCAGAGACGCCCGGCAACGGACGTTAGAGCGGCCGAGGCCTTGGTCCGCGGAACTAAAAAAAAAAAAAAAGTGGTAGTTTTCAACTGTATTACATTCATAGTTATATAATTACACAATATCCCTTGTTGATGTTATAGCGGCAAAAAGTACCAAAATGTTTATTGTAAGACGATTTCACTTAGCACTTTACGCATTGACAGCCCAAACTGTTGAATAAATAAACCTGCTGGAGACGCAGACTCAGTCATGTCGTCTTTCTCTTTTCAGGTACAACAGCGATATGACCAGTTAGTAAGAAAGAGATAGGGATGCTGGACAGCTACACATTTAACTTCCTGTGACCTCTGCATTCCTAGTATAGAATATGTAGGTTAGGAACTTTGTTGACAACTGTAACAAAAGGACGAAATTATCAAGACATACATACATCAAACAAACTTTCAGCACATCAATTTGATTAAGGGTTTTCTAATTTTATTAAAAGTTAGAAGTTTTAAAAGTAGGACTAAATCCCAATCATTTGCAGATGTGGCCCTCTCTTTAAAAACGAAACCATCCAGACGAGATCCTGACATTCTATTTTCCGAACAGGCTCCGTGGACTACTAAGTGAACTTAAAGAAAATATTCTGACTCATTCGGAACCTCCTCCTTTTTTAGGGTTCCCTACGCGAAGGGTAAAACTGGATCCCTATTACTGAGAATTAGCAGTCCGTCCGTCCGTCCTTCCCTTCGTCCGTCCGTCTGTCTCCACCAGGGGTAAATATCTCGTTAATTGCAGTGGGATTTTTTATTATTTAATTACCTACTTAATTATTTTTATTTATTGACATACCAACTTTGAAACGATTTCTGTTACCACATTATACGCGCGCGGAACTGCGGGCAATAGCTAGTTCATTATAAAATTGATTTGACTCATATTAAAGTATTTCTTTAAGAGCACATACTCCTACTTATACGGGAATACAAATCCAGCCACGGTCACAGCGGAGTCGGAGCGCGCGGTCACAGCATCACTTCAGGTCAACCGGTGATTCATAATTTCTTTGATTTTTTTTTCATCATGTAAGAAGTTATTAATATTAATTAGGTTAGAATTCAAATATAATTCCTATATTTTCATATAGCTTAAACATCAGAATAACACATAGGCTACAATTAATAAAGAAGTGATAACGGGAAAAAAATCCAAATTACCACGCGGACGAAGTCGCGGGCGACCACTAGTTGATAATAAATACAAATAGCAAAAAACCTATAAGAAATGAGATATTTACAAAAAAAGCGCAAGATACCGATTTTTTTTGACCTTTGACCTTGAAATTTAATAGTTGCGTACACCCTACCATATGTAGGTTTTGAGAAAACTTTTAGGGTGTCAATATACAAGTATTTACAGACTTACAGCTGGGTATCTCGAATTCCGAAGTGAACTTACTATAATGACTGGACTACTGAGGGACGAATAGCTTCGCAACAATCATCTTTAAATTCTCTGTGCTACGTGTTGAGTTGGTGCATCTCTCCCTGTTTTCCAATTTACATCTCGATGCACAGGTCGATATCTTAACTCTCAAATACTAGCACGGCAGAACTACAGAGGAGGTCCACTAGACTACCATGTAGAGTTGGGTCATCACAACTGGCTCGTGTGCCCAGAAAAGCAAAACGCGCGAATTCTATTCACCGCACCGGTAGCACAATTTTCTTCTTATAAACTGGGATGAAAAGTTGCTTCTACTCTTCGCTGCGCTCTGGATTTTACTTTAGAAAAGCGCCTTTTAACTATTTTATAAAATGGCCTAACTATTTTATATATGTTTAGTTGTCATAAAATCTGCTAATTCGTCTCTCAAATCAGCATTAGAAAGTGAAACTTAATTGCTTACCACATACTTATAATCCGTATTTATTTTCTTTACATTAAAACTAAAATCGTAACATAACAGATAATAGAGAACGTAGTGGCCATTGCTTCAAACGGAAGCTTTCTTGTTCTAAAAATAGACTTACTCAACCAGGATCTCAGAATATATCAGTAGGTCTCAGTGTAATTTTATTTCATCGGAACATACGAGATAATGAACAACCAAAACGATCAAAAAAAGTTAGTGGGGCTGGACCTTTTAATACGTAGAAGTATTTTGTCAAATTATCTTGTTTATGCCCACACATAAGTATAAGCTAATTTGAAAATGAAAAACAATTAATAAAATAATTACAAAACTTTTAATGGATGCCGCCAGTTGAAGAGGGAGAGCGCATGTCTGCCCCTACCATAGCAACAAGTAATCAATAAGCGTCCTGGGAGTTACCAGGACGACATTAAATATAGAGAGTACAAGAGTCGTGGTCGCGGGTAGACTCACTTGTAACAGGGTCGAAACGTCGGGGACTAAATATGTATATATGTATGTATCTATAACTAGAGGTTCCGTGAACCGTAGACTTCGGGAGCTTTGTTTAGAAAATTTATTATTAAATTTTCTTTATTACTCTTTCATTTTTCATCCAATCCAAAAAATATCATTCACATGTTATTAATTGTAAGCATGGAGTGTGTGTGTAAAGTTTCATGAAAATCGGTTGATAAAAACGGCCGTAAACATGATCTGACAGAACCCGTAGATGTAGAGATGTAGAGGTACATACGAAAGAAATTCTCCCCAGTCTGCAAGTTGAAACGGAGACTTCGGTCGCTTCGCTCCCTCAGTCAATCACGTAAAAGACCCGCTTGTCTCAAGTTATTGTATTCAGTTTACAAGTGCCGAAATACCTACTAATTTTGCATTTATCTTACCTACCCTTTACTTGACATCTGATACAAGGTAATCAAAAGTGTATGACCCTGGGATGGCGAAGTTTGGGGTTAGGTTAACTGAGTAATGTGTGCGACTCCTAGGGTGTCTAGTCCCCGTGAGCCCTCTTTTACCTGGCCTATTTGTCGAACCACACCATGAACCAAGAACTATCAGAACTGTCGCTATGACATACTTAGACATTTTTGGAGCCTACTAGATATTGTGATACAATAGCCACTTGCCTGGATAATATATACAGTGATATGTTGCCAGAAAGTAAAAGTATTATAAAAAAGCTAGATTCAGACCATTGTGGGCAAATAGCATCTTTTAAAATCACTAAAGAAAAAGTTATAAAACGTAAAATATTATGTAGACCAATAACTGGTGACCGCTTGGAACGCATGTGGGTTGGACTTTGCAATAAAATTCCTTCTGATTCTTTTTACAACGAGTTCAACTCCATATTCAAGTCTAAGGAGGTCATGATTAGTGATAACTTTCAGTGAATGGGCCACTGAGGGTATACACAAAAGTAGACAAAAACTTTATGAACTGTACTCAGAAAGACAGCTTAACAGATTAGTTGAATTTCTAGATTATGTTAATACTTATTCAAAAAAGTTTAAAGCAGATTGTTTAGCAGCTAAATCAAAATATATAAGTGATAAAATTCTCAATTGTGCCGACAAAGTTAAATCTAATTGGAAAATTATAAACGCGGAAAGAGGTCAACAAAAATTAAATGATAATAATTTTAAACTTAATATACATGGTAAAATAACTACATCAGACTTCAAGGTCGCTAACGAATTTGAAAATTTTTTCTCCCGAATTCCTGTAGATTTGACAAAATCCCTAGGCTCTTCAACCCCCATTGCAGAATCTTTCGCAAACGTTCCTTGTTGTAACGTTATATTTAAATTCAGTAAAGTTAACATAAACTCTATCTTAAAAACTTTTAAATCTTTAAATATCAAGAAAACAGCTGACCTATGGGGCATCTCTGTGTATTTAGTAAATTCTTTTATTGAAATGGTTGCTCCTGAACTAGTAATAATATTTAATAATTGTGTTGATAGTGGTGTGTTTCCTGATTTCATGAAATCTAGTAAATTAATTCCCCTGTTTAAATCGGGTAGTACTTCAGATCCGTCCAATTTCCGTCCCATTTCTGTACTACCTACATTTAGTAAAATTTTTGAAAAAAATATTCATAATCAAATGCAAAATCACTTTAACGTTAATAAACTATTACATACAAAACAATGCGGTTTCACTCGTGGTCGGTCCACCACTGATGCCGGAATTAAATTATTAGAGTGTATATACAGGGCCTGGGATGAGTCATATGATGCTTATGGTGTAGTCTGTGACTTATCTAAGGCCTTCGATTGCGTTCAGCACCAGACTTTAATTAAGAAACTTGATCATTACGGAATCCGGGGGACGGCCTTGAATTTCGTCAATTCTTACTTAAGTGATAGGGTCCAGATCGTAGTGATCAATGGTAAACAGTCACCTGGTTCTCCTGTAGCAATGGGGGTACCGCAGGGTTCAATTTTGGGCCCTTTTCTTTTTCTAGTATATATTAATGATCTCCCTCACCTCATAAGAGACGACCACGAGGTAGTTTTGTTTGCTGATGACACTTCTTTAATATTTAAAGTTAAACGTGGACAGCGCAAACTTGACGATGTAAACATTGCCCTCTTTAGGATAGTCCACTGGTTTTGTGCTAATAATTTATTATTAAATGAAAATAAAACTAAATGTGTAAGATTCTCCTTACCTAACGTAAGACTTGTTAAAACCAGTGTTAAGGTTAGGGATGATATAATAGAATTGGTCGATGACACTGTCTTTCTGGGCATAACGTTAGACTCCAAATTGCAATGGGGGCCTCATATCGGGAAAATTTCGGCCAGGCTTAGTTCGGCAGCCTATGCTGTCAAAAAGATCCGACAACTTACAGACATTAAAACGGCGCGTCTTGTCTACTTCAGCTTCTTCCACAGTATCATGACATATGGCATACTACTGCGGGGTAACGCTGCCGATATTGAATGCATCTTTGTGTTGCAGAAGAGGGCTATCTATGGAATGGGGTCTCGGGAGTCATTAAGAGATAAGTTTAAGCATATTAACATCCTTACAGTGTATTCACAGTATAATAATGAAATTTTATTGTATACCCACAAGAACAAAAGTAAGTTTGTGAAAAATAGTGATAATCATAATCTAAACTTAAGAAATAAGGATAAACTGGCTGTTCCTAAACTTAGGCTTCATAAAGTGAGTAATTTATTTGCGGGGAACTTTATTCGAATGTACAATACATTGCCAACCGAAATAGCAAATTTATCTGTCAATACATTTTAAAAACTAATAAAAAGTAAGTTGTGCCGTAAAGCTTATTATAGTATTAATGATTTCTTAGATGACAAGGCTGCCTGGTTGTAACACGAATTGCTCCTTTCTAATATTAGATTTAAGATGAAATATTTTGAAAAAAGCCGAACTGAGTTTCTTGAGGGCTCTTCTCAGTCTCGTTGCATTTTGGAACCCTCGGTAGAGTCACACCAACTTTTGGCGATCTAAATAATTTTCTAAAAATTTCAAAGATAATAAACGTTATTTTATTTATTTTTATTTTAGAATTGAATTAAAAAATCTTGCTTTTCAAAATACTCTCCTTTACATTTTAAACATTTTTTCATGCGATCGAACCATTTTTTAAAACATGAGGACCACAGATCTGAAGGCATGTTTTCTACGTGCTGATTGAACGCTATCACTGCCTCTTCGGAGTTGGTAAAAGTGAAACCTCTCATCAAATCTTTGATTTTGGGGAAAATACAGAAATCACAGGGTGCTAGGTCGGGGCTATGCGCAGGATGGGTGACGACTGACGAGTTGTACTTTTTCGGAAGCTAAAAATGACTTTGTTTTGTTGGCCGTGTGTGAAGAAGCGTTGTCATGATGTAGGAGAACGCGGCTTTTGGGTCGTCTTTCGCGAACTTTTTCTAACACCCTGGGTAAACAAATGGTAGAATACCACTCGGCATTAACACTCTTTTGATCTTCAAGTGGAATTGTACAGATGGGATCCGTAGAAAAAAAAAATGTGTGATAAAAAACAATTGACACATGATTTCCCGCCAATTGTTTTTTTTTATTACTAAGAAGGTTGCAACGTTTAAAAAAATATAACATTCGAAATTCAAATAGTTTTCCGATTAGCTAGAAGTGCAAAACTTTTAGTGTGCCCCATGTATTATGAACGGCTGGATAGGTTTCGATGAATGAGGTCTCAAAAGAAAGGTATTTATCTCCCGAATGTCATTGGCGGTAGCGAGTGAGGGATCAAAATGAAGAGCTCTAAACCGGTGATTTCATAAATATATACAACTTGTATGTTGCAATGAGAAATTATGAAATACTTTGGAATACCTATGGAATATGGTTGCGAGATTCGTTGCTCTTGTAGAAATAATCTAAAAATATAATATAAGAAGTATTAAAAGCCGACTGATTTACAAACAAACAAAATTTTCTCTTTGTAATCTTGTTATCAGCTACATAGCTGAAGCTACGATCTTCCCAAAACGCCCTTTTATACCTAAACACATCACACACAGTTAAAGTTTACTTTTAGATTATGTCCTAACACACATACAGATGATAATTTATTAAATGGTTGACCTGCTGTCATTTTTGCAAGGCTAAATTATGACTTAAAATTTTTAATTAACTAATTATTATAATAATTAATTAACTTACACAAACGCACTTGCTGTTTGTACATAGTTTTATGATTTGTGTGGAAGACCATTTACACTAAATCGCACTGAGACCAAACAAATAAAACGTTCGTTTACTTACGTGCCTCTTTTACATTGAAATATGGTAGAATATACAATGAAAATAAAGTTATGTTTTGATATACAGCTTGAGTTTGCAACTCCATCAGTTTATGTGCTCCCAGTAGAATAGCAACGTGATTTTACTTGATTGCTATTGGGTGCCCGTATGTTTTCAGGCATTTTCATTCGAATGCGAGTGAGAAGCTATCCCAATAATATACACCGTGGCCCAGAATTTAACAATAAGCCAGGACAGGTCGATAACCGGGTCGATGTCTTTCCAGGAAAAATTAAAGAAAACTATTTATTTTTTTATTTTTTCATTTTAGGTAATCTTTATCAAAGTCTATCTATCTGTCTATGTAAGTCTATTTGGAACTGTGAGTTAGTATGTTAGTAAGGCATCTTATACAAAACAAACTGTGGTGATATGTTCACAGTTTCGGTCACAGCATCTTATTATGATGCGATTTTTTTTAAATGATTTTTATATTTCCTTGGCCAGTCATCGACCAGTCTCGGCTTATCGTTGAATTTTGGGACACGTTATTTATTATTTGTTTATATTTTAATAGTTAAATATAAATTTTAAGTATCAGAGTTAATTATACCACTTTTTTTTTGTTTTATATTAGAAGTCGCCTGCCTGATGGTAAGCTGTGGCGACGTACTGCGATTGTGGGCGACACTCACAGTACAATGAATACTACAGAAAGTGGCCCTCAATAATTATTATTGATCGGAATGGGTAATTATACGCTTGTATGGCACGTTGTGACGCCAACACATGGTGACTCACGTCCTGAAATAAATCAGCTATCTTATTATATTTATAATTTCATACAGGTTTAACAATGAAATCCTAATTCGTAAATGTAGTATGCGTAGATCTTTAAAACTACGCAACGGATTGTGATGCGGTTTTGACTAAAGGTTAAAGTGGTTCTCGAGGAAGGGTTTTTGTGTATATAATTTGTCAAGCGGGCGAAGCCGCATGCGTCCGCTAGTTAGAAATAAGACTGATTTGTGAGGGAGGAATAAATTTTTTTTTCATTATTTTATAATTTTTTAGGTCGTCACAAAAGCGTATTAAGTTAAATGGTTTTTTTTTGCAATATTTGAAAACTTAAATAAGAAAAAAAAATTGTGAATCGATTACGCAACACGCAAACATCCGCAGCAGTACCAGGAGTGCATGGCTTAGTAAGAAGCTTTTGACGTTTCTATCTGAGGCGCAAACTTGCTCCTTATTAACCGTAGAACGAATAGACGTAGGTAGGTGTAATAAGCGTCTCTGTCTACCTCTATAACAACGTGATTAGAGTCGACCTCAGTAATAATAAACACACTTAAGATTAACACGAGTACCTGCTTGTACGTAGTACTATTCGCTATTCTGTGCTGCCAGGTAGAAATCTGAACAGCTGCTCTGAGCACCGACATAATATTTTAAATGGTCATTAATATAAAGTAGTATTTGTGACAATTAAATCAAAATTTAAAAAAGAACTCATATTGTGAATGTTCTTACAATAATCCTCAGACCAATAATAAATGGTCTTTCTTTATTGGTCTGAGACAATATCTAAATTTTTTAGGGTTCCGTAGTTCAAGTCTCGGACTGTCTGTCCGTCTTCGGCTTTTCTCGCAAACGGTAAGTGCTAGAAAAATGTAACTGCATGAATACGAGTAGTTACCACGCCAACAAAATGCTAAGATAAAAAACCAGTCAAGTGTGTATTAGGCCACGCATAGAATAGGGTTCCGTAGTCAACCATAATAGCCTCTATAGCTCCTAAACTAAAAGAGTAATCTGATCATAGATTTCCTTTAAAGTTCATTACATGGACTCCCTACATGATTTTTTTTAGATTTTTCGATTATAAGCAACTCTTAATGTTTTTAAAATAACTATCTAATGATACCCCACACTCCGGGGTAGGCCTAAGAAAAAAAACAAATTCTGGTTACGTGTAGGAGAGGTACCCCAAAAAAAATTGTTTTCTTTATTTTTCTCTTAGCACTTTGTCAACATAGTAAATACACATATTCATGTACAGTTTCATGTTTCTAGCACTCACCGTTTCCTCCTAACCGGTGACATGGCGTAGACATGACGAAATTATAAGGGTTCCGAAACTTTAACTACAGAACCCTAAAATGCTAAAGTTTAATGACGTATTGAAATAAAATGTTAGTACTGTTGAACACCATACTAAAACAAAAAAAAGAAGATTTAAAAATGTATTTAATTCATTTTACACATCATGCTTCATGGTGTTATTTACCACTTAAGACAACCAATATTTAAATATAAATTGTGTTAGTTTGATTTTTCATGACGTCCGGGTTCGATTCCCGGGCTGAGTAGGTACAAGTTAAAAAACAGCTATAAATGCTGTTTTATTTTTACTAAAATTTAAGAACGTTCTCCCAAACGCCCTCTCTACCTAAATACAACACACACCGTGAAAGCTTCCTTTACACTATGTACCTCTCACACACACACACAGATATCTATCTATTAAATGGTAGATCTGCGGTAATTTTGATCAAAGGCAATATATGACTTAAAACTTTAATTATCTTACATAACGCACTTGTTTCCGATTAGATCATTTTATGATTAGGTGTTTTAATAAATATTGTTAGTATTATTACGACCTAACATAGCTGGCGAGATGTGGGTGTGTTTGCACACCTCTGCCTACCCCTTCGAGGAAAAAAGGCGTGATGCTGTGTGTTTTATTACGAGTATGTTAGAAATTATAAGAATTTACGAAAATATCCAAAGTGAGAATCTGATAGTATCACGTTGTTATAGTACCTTTTCCCAAGAAACTATTATAATTTTCTCTCTCCACCAATGCCTACCCTTATGCTTATTTTAAATTCTATTCTTTCTACTTGTCCATCCAAAGGTTGCCTGTAAGAAATCACTTTTTAGTGATAAGGCCGCCATTTGTGCATGTTTAACTGGAATATTTTGTTATATATGTTGTATTGGTGTACAAATAAAGTTTTATTCTATTCTATAAAAATAAAATAAATTCTGATAGACAAGTTGAGTTTGCTCCTCCGTTACTTTATGTGCTCCTAGTACAATAGCGAGTGATTTTTCGAATGCGTGGGAGAACAATCATTTGAGGTAAAACCTACTTATTGAGTATCGCTTCATCTCTCGGTCCCTCCATTGTATTTAATCTTCTTACAAATTCTGAGCACCTACTCTAACTATATCTGCATCACCCAAAGGTTGACTGGTAGATAATGCCTATGGCATTAATTCCGCATTTGTACATTATTACAAAGTTAAAATTAAAAATTACAAAATAAAAATAAATAATACGTTATCTATCCCATTATATAATCTTTGCCCGCTTGACAAACTATATACAGATAAACGTTTCCCGAGAACCACTCTGTCTAATAGTGAAAACAGTTTAAAATCCGTTGCGTGGTTTTAAACATTTAAGCATACATAGGGAACGAAAGCGATATAGTTTTATACTATGTTATGATTATTTATTTAAATAAATATGTTATAATTCTTTTTCACACATATTTAATTTCTACGGCTAAGGGTTTAATAATTTAATTAACATTTCATATTTTTAAAGTACATAAGACGTAATTGTTTCGTTCATCTTTTTGACTGAGGGAGCGAAGCGACCGAAGGCTCCGTTTCAACTTTTAAGACTGGGGAGAATTTCTTTCGTCTGTACCTCTACATCTACGGGTTCTGTCAGATCATGTTTGAGGCCGTATTTATCAACCGATTTGCATGAAACTTTACACACACACTCCATGCTTACAATGAATAACATTTGAATGATATTTTTTTGGATAGGATGACAAATGAAAGAGTAATAAAGAAAATTGAAGAAGAAATTTGGAAAACACAAAAGTCATGCAAATAAATACAATTTAAAAATAAACAAAGCCGCTCCCGAAGTGTACGGTTCACAGAAACACTAGTTTTAGTTTATAGAACAGTTTACCTCAAAAAGTCCTAACCGACAAATAACGTAATGTATGACGTCAGCGGCGTCTTGGTTAATTGTTCGTTCCTCTAGGGAAAGGAAACAGTGCCTGGTTCGAGTCCGGCCCAAGACTGGTTTTATTGTAACATTATTTGAGAAAAAGTTAGCAAACCTCATTGCTTAGTACCTATATAAAAATTAATCCCTATTTCCCTTGACCGATATCGCAAATTTTTTTGTTGTGTTCGATTTTATCTGCAGAAAGATCTTTTGGAAGAAAAAGTAAGAAAGTTGTGCGGAACCGTAGAAAAGTTAATGTGGAAAATTCTCCTGTTAATAACGAACACATCCGTGTAGTTTATGTGATTTGAATAACACAAAAAACATACAAAACGATTAAAAAAAGTCGATGGCGCTGAACCTTTTATTACTCCAGTCTTTCTCAAATTAATTATCTTGTTTGTGCGTACATAAGCTGTTAAACAAATAAAAATCCAATTGAAATAATAATTACAAAACTTCATAATGGATTGCTGCTGCTATTACCAATCAATTAGCCGTAGATAGTATATCACCAGGTACCAGGACGACATCAAGTACAGAGATTCGCCGCTCTGTAAATTGAGAATTAATACACTAATTGACACTTCTGTCAATATTTCAGAGCGTGCACGCCTACTAGTTGTTGGAGAATGGGAGTCAGGGTTATGGATCCAGGCGCTCCCATCGCCCAACATCGGTACAATTTTTTCTGCGTCTACCCTGGAATGCTGGGTATCATTAGATAGGTCTTTGAAAAACATTTAAAAGTTTCTTATAAATATTTTTTTGATTTAAGTATTTGCTTGCGAGATATTCTACTTTAGAGCGATTTTTTTGGTAAAACAGAGCGTTCCCCCCCTCTAAAATCTAAACGGCAGTCTCGAAAAACCTTATTTAATGCGTGGCCCGACCCTTACTTAAACAGTTTTTTCTACTCCGTATTGTTGGCGGGATAATATGTGTAGACTCATAGTCTTAGCAGATACCCTGGTTGTACTCACTAGGGCTAGCTGGCAATAGAATATCAGTATATTCTATTGTCATAAGCTAAAATTGTTTCAGAAAAACCAATATTTTATTTCTCAAATATTTTACTAATTGCTAGAAGCACCGACACACATCTATAGTTCGATGGGTCTTTCTTACAACCAACTTTAAACACCACCATTGGATCTGGAATAGTACAATTCTCTATGTAGTGGTTAAATACAGTTACAATACAGGGGGCAATTTTTATTTAATTTCTTCTTACCGGTTTCGCCTCGCGGCATCATTAGAGACCTTATTAATATCACATCCCACTAAGGAACACAAGCAAGTGGAAAGTACAAGAGTGCGTGTACGATATGTGTAGCTAATTCCACTAAGTGCCATCCTTCGACAGTATACATAGTTAAATAGTATGCATGTCATGTCCGGCTAACCTGCTGGTTTACTGTCACGACTTTAATTCATATTCGTACATTGGGTTGCCCGTGTCTACGAATTATATGCTACGTCTACAGTTTACGAGGGGTAAGTGGAGCTTTGCATTACAGTAAGTGACTACGAAAAGTAGCGTAAAAACCCTCATTTTAGCTGTGTGTACAACACATGTGTGTGTAAAAGAGGTCACATATAAATTCACGTACACTGCACTCACCCAAATGAAGCACTTATCCCTCGCGAAATATAACTTCGCGTATAAGTGCTAAAGTAGCGTAGCGATATAATGTAATAAGAAAACTCGTGCGTGTAGACAATGTTTGTAATTTCTTGTGTACATTGTAGTTTGCTTGACAGAGTAGCAGTAAAACAATCGGTTGGTGCTCCAATGTCATGTGTATCGTGTGGTAACATTCCAGCTAAAGGTTTAGAGAGTATTCTTGTGAGACCAGGGGATTTGTAAAGATTTCCAGATCTAGTTTAGCCAGCGTAGCGTCCCTCTGTCTGTTTGTGTGTTCCGGGCTGAAGGCCACACTTTATATTTGATCTCCACAACTTGCCACAAGTGGTCATGGGTGAATTTTAACCTTGAATAACATTCAACAGACTAGACTAATAACCTTAGTGTAGTCAAAAAACGTATATTTTGTTATAATGATAGATCATAACAGTGAGTTTATTTAAATTGACCCAAAATAGTTGAGGTCCTTTTCTCTTTATAATATTGGTAAACAAAGCTGAGGAGTAAGTACTATTCCCTAATATGTGGCCGAGGCGATCTACAGGAGATAGTACGATCTTCGCAAACGTTCTTTATACCTAAATACACACACACACAGTTAAAGTTCCTTTTACATTATACCATACCTCACACATAGATCAACTATAAAATGGTAGACCTGTCGTCATTTTAAAAAAGCTATGACTGAAAGTTTCAATTATTTTACATAAACAAACTTGATTCTTATAAATAATGTTATGCTCAGTGTTTTTCAATAAAACTTGTTAGAATATAATGTTGGAAATTACAAGTAATTTTGAAAACATCCAAAGTGAGACAGATCATTTCACTGAACCGCACTTTGAGCTAACATCTAACACGTCATTTACTTACGTGCAAATGTAGACGTTTTCACATTGAAATATGGTAGGAAATTCAACGAAAATAAATTGAGTTTTGATGCAACTCCATCACTTTATGTGCTCCCAGTACAACAGCAACGTGATTCTACTCGATGTCCAAGTCCACTCCCGTATGTTTTCGCTTTACAGTTCTCTAAAGTTGAATATCTCGAAAATGGATCTGGTCCGACTGCTTTGTCCGACAAATCGGACCACGTGAACTTTTTTTTCCTGTTGGTTCGATTAATCGAACTACAAGGAATCGCAATTCCGCTTCGTCCGACTAATCGGACCACGTTAAAATTTTTTTTCTGTTGGTTCGGTTAATCCGACGTTACCTTGTCGTAAGTACTGGTAATGGTCTATTCCACCTAGTCATTGTAGTTACATTAATGTAACTAGTTCGAAATTTTCATTCCAAGTAGTTATTGTTGTTATGTATTCCTGGTACATTTGAGGTTTGTGTCATTTTCATTTGTACTCGATGCACCTGTTGACACATTTAAATAAACTAAACGGATCGAGATTCGAATGAGATTTCGAGAGTGCTTATGTAATTCTGTACTCCTAGTACTTTTGTTGTTTGTGTATCTTATAATAGAGAGTTAAGGGACCTAAGCGGCTCTGGTAAGATATCCATAGTGCCCTACTAAGCGCATGATTTTTTTTTTGTCCCGTTGAAAAATAAAGAAATGTGTGAACAGGGTGCACGGAGTACAGATGAAAATGATTATCCATTATAAAAGACACAAACCTCAAATGTACCAGGAATACATAACAACATAAGAGCCTTCAAGATTTTAAATTCTTTTAAATTCAGTGAAAACCGATTGAAAGTTTGAACTAATTATTCTGAAAAAGTACCAGGCGATCATAAAAATAAAACAATTTAAAATATATATATATATATATATATTTGTAGGTCGGTCGGACCATGTTTTCTTAAGAAATGTAAGACTTCATAGTCCGACTGCTTAATCGAACCAACAGGAAAAAAAAGTTCACGTTCGCGTTCAGAGGGGAAAAACCTCCTTACCCTATGTTCTAAAAATACTAATTTAATGATATCGAACACGATCGGGTAGACATGGAAAAATCTCCAACTCAACACCATTACGTGAAAAAAAAATGTCATAATTTTATTCTAGCACTTTGTTTAATACGAGTAATATTATTGAGCGAAGCGAGCCGAAGGCGAGCGGAGCTCTCAACGGGTCACTCAAATTATTTTTGTTACGATTTGTGTTGAATTGTTTCTCGGCGAATACTCGACCGATTTCGGATTTTCTTGCACTCATCGAAAGCTTATAGAATTACCCAGGTTCTTACGAAGCCAGAATTTTGAATTTAAACTCGCTTCGCTCAAATATATGCTGCAGCGTAACGGTACGTTTCGCAACTGCGGCGACCTAGTTATAATTATTATCCATGCAAAGTTTCATTTTTCTGGCACAATCCGTTTAGAAGGAAAGCCGAGTATGAGTGGACAGACGAACAGACATGAGGAATTTGTAAAGTTTCCGATACTTGAATTACTGAACCCTGAATTATATTCGTCGGTCTCACTAGAACTTGACAATGCCTGAACCGATTTGGTCAACTATGACCTTAAAATATTCGTAGAAAATCAGAAAAGATTTAAACGTTTAGAAGTTCACAACAGCAAGTTTATTAATAGTCTTGTTTACATTTTGTTAAGTAAGTATTGAGTGCGAGTGCAACTGATTCTTCTTACCACAATTGCAAGAAGAAAATGTTTGAACTCGCACTTAACACTAATCTAGCTGTCAACGGCGACGTGTAAGAAACGGTTCCGAATCAAATAAATTGGAATGAGGAATAAGTATAAATATACTTCACCTGTACTAGTACATCATAGCTATCGAAGAGTTTATAACATTGCAGGTCGGTATTCGAACCCTCCCTTTTAGGGCGGTAACCAGAGGATGCAATGGGCGGTTCAAGAATCCTTGAATTACCAGCTTTTCAGGTTGCAGAAGAGGTCATTAGGATATTCGGAACTTCGTATACAATATAACGTGTATAACTTCATATAGAGCTGTAAATTGGTGCAGATCTTAAGTACACCGTTATAAATCAAATATCAAAAGTTCCCATCGATCCGACTTGTGCTAAAACGATATTTAAGGTTAAAGTAGAAAATTTTCGGTTTTTTGAATTTTTCTCTAAAACAGTGAATTGTATCAAAAAATACGATTTTAGAAGACGGTTACTCATCATTCATCCAGAATAAAATTCAAAAGTTTCAGGAAAATTCAAATAAATTTGTTAATCTAAATATCCTAATAAAAATTGAGAGGATCGATACATTTGTCTCATTGTTTTAAGTTAAGATATGAGTTCTTAAGTGTAAGAGTTATTTATTGTTTGGGTCTAACGAACAAGAGTTTTGTATTGCTTATATTGAGTTATTGTAAGGACTGACATGTCTATGTTATTTTAGGTAACTTATAGAAAGTTTGTGCTTAACATAAATTATACAGAGTTATTGATTCAGAGGTGTTGTATAAGACCGATGCCAAAAATGCCTGGAAGGTTACTGGCCCCTTCACTGATCTGCCGTCTCAACCATTCTCTCAGAGGCAGTGGGACGTGCCGCTCTGTAATTTAAGACGAGATGCACTAATTAATACTTCTTCAAATGTTTTAGACCGAGCGTGTTTGCTGGCTGTGGGAGAGTGGGTGTCTGGATTGTGGATCAAGGCACTTCCTTCGCCCAATATAGGTACTATGTTGGACGATACCACTTTCCGCCTTGCCACCTGTCTTCGTTTAGGTGCGCCATTTGTTTCTCCGCATCGTTGCCACTGTGGAGAAGTAGTCGATAACCTTGGACATCACGGTATTTCATGCAGTAGAAGCGCAGGTCGTATTTCTCGACACGCTAACCTTAATGACATAATCCGTCGGGCATTTTCCACCGCCGGTATCCTGGGACTGCTGGCAGTTCGTGAACCAAATGGGCTGGCACGTGGCCATGGAAAGGACTTGATGGAATGTCGTTATTGCCATGGAAGATGGGAAGGCCTTTAATGTGGGACGTAACGTGCGTTGACACTCTGGCGCCTTCTCACCTTCCTAGTAGCGGGTTGTGCCGGCGCTGCTGCTGCATCGGTGGAAACCTCAAACGGCGCAAATACTCAAATTTAGTAGGAGACTACATATTTGAGTCGTTTGGGGTAGAGACGCTGGGACCTTGGGGTCCGAGCGCTCGCGGACTATTTAAAACAATCTCAAAACTCATGATCGACTCTTCTCAAGACCAGAAGGCTGGTTACTTTTTAGCTCAAAGAATAAGCATTGCCATACAACGTGGCAATGCTGCCAGCCTTCTGGGAACATTGCCTGTCGGCGTGTGGCAAATGTGTATAGTATAGTTTTTAGTAAGTGTAAATAATATTTTCATCTCTTATTATGTATATTGTAATTCTTAAATAAATTTCATTTAAGCCCAGTTATCATTAAATAATTGTAGATAAAAAAATTACCTACAAAATACCTTACAATTTTTTCCTAGGAATTACCATTTCTGAGAGATTGCGATTATTAACGTCCAACAAGCTTTAGTCTACACGCAATTCTGGTCTGCTCCTATTAACTCTGTCGTGATGTTATAATGCCTATGTTACTCGCTAAAAATGTAGCTTTATATTACCGAAAGAAATTTTATAATCGGCGCAGTGTTAATGCCGAGTGCGGCATTAACACTCTTTTGATCTTCAAGTGGAATTGTACAGATGAGACCCGTAGCTGAGAAAAAAAACGCGATGATTTTTTTACCAACGTTTCTCGCCTGCCTCACTTTTGTTGGCTTGTTCTCATTTTCAAACACCCATTCACAAGATTGCTGTTCTTTTTCAGGTTCAAAACAATAAATCTACGTTTCGTCTACTGTAACAATGTCATAAACAGCATTAAAATGTCCGTGGTCGTACTTCAGTAGCATCTATGAGCACCATTCCACGCGAGCCCGCTTCTGCTCCGCTGTCAGTTCATGAGGGATCCAACGACAACAAAGTTACCGAACTTTCAATTCTTCGTGTAAAATTTTCTGGATTTGACTCATACCAATCCCCAATAGTCCTCGAATCGTCTCATAGGTAATCCGCGGGTTTTCTTCAATTAACCGCTTAACAGTAGCCACATTATTTTCGTTGACGGCAGTTGAAGGCCGCCCTTCACGAAATTCGTCATGTAAAGAAACTCGACCTCTCTCAAATTCAGCAAACCATCGCCTCACAGTGCTCAAATAAGGTGCTTCTCTCCCAAAAGCATTTTGAAGACGAGCGGCACAGTCTTGCGGAGTGAGAGAACTTTTAAAATCATAAAAAATAATCGCTCTAAAATCTTTTCGACTTAATTCCATTTTCGTTGCATACGTAGAACTTTGATGTGTGATAAAAACAATTAACAAAAGATTTCCCGCCAATTGTTTTTTTTTACTACATACTAAGAAGGTACCTTTATTTACAATAAGAATTACAATATACAAAATAAACATAATTATAGACTAAAAATATTTACATTACAAAATATCGTTTAAAAAATCCTCCGCGTCATTGCCGACTGGGAAGGTTCGCAGAATGCTGGCTGTGTTGCCACGTTGGATGGCGATACTTATTCTTTGGGCCAGAAAATAGCCAGCCTTCTGGTCCTGAGAAGCATCGATTAGGCGTTTAGCAATGTCTCTATAAAGGCGACGAGCACTTCACGGACCCCATGACCCCAGTGTCTCAACCCCAAACGGCTCAAATATGTAATCACCTGCTAGGTTAGCATATTTACGCCGTTTAAGGCCTTCAGCCGATGCAGCAGCAGCGCCGGCACATCCGAATGTGCTTGGAAGGTGTGAAGGTGCTAAGGTGTCAACGCATGTAGCGTCCCACACCAAAGGCTTTCCCATCTTCCACGGTAGCAACGACATACCGTCCGGTCTCTTTCCATCGCTCCGTGCTAAACCATTTGGTTCACGTACGGCCGGAAGACCTGCGGTGGAAAGAGCCCTACGAATTATGTCGTTTAGAATAGCGTGCCGAGGTATACGACCTGCGCTTCTGCTACAAGAAAGGCCATGGTGTCCCAGATTATCGACGGCTACTCCAGAGGTGCAATTATGCGGGGATACACAAGGTGTACCCAGCCGAAGGCAAGTGGCAATGCGGAAGGTTGTGTCGTCCAACATTGTACCGATGTTGGGCGATGGGAGTGCCTGGATCCAAAACCCTGACTCCCATTCTCCAACAACTAGTAGGCGTGCACGCTCTGAAATATTGACAGAAGTGTCAATTAGTGTATTAATTCTCAATTTACAGAGCGGTGAATCCCACAGTCGCTGTGACCCTAGGCGTGAGGGCAGGTCATTGTCGGGGCAAGACATCCTCCAAGCATTTATGGCATCGGTCTTGCATTGCACCTCGGCATCAATCAGTGTATTTGACAAAAATTTCCTGACTAATTCTTCGGTGCTATGGACCGACGACAAAAAGGCTGGCAGACTGACATCTGTGACTCTACGAATACCTAGCCCACCCAAGCGAACTGGAAGAGACGCTTAGACCCAGGCTCGGTCATTAATATTTATATTTAAAATTTTACACAAAGAATTTTGTATTAAGTTGTCTAGTCTGCCCAAAATTTCTAAATTTTTCCAAAATTGTCCTGAACGGAGGGCATGTGTAAATTTCGGTACGAAAAGACAAAAACGAAGAATAGTGAAAGCTGAATGAATACTGATATAACATAGATTATCAATAACCTGATCAAAATTTTTAATTTTTTCCTCGATAAAAGTGGAAAAGCCATCTTCTAAAATCGGGGACCCTAGGAGGCGTAAAGAAGTTTTGTCCAAAACTTTTATGTTGGGGGCCAGACAGTTGAATTTGGAGATTGTTGATAATTTATCTGTGTTTTCAGATATAAAAATCTCACATTTATTCGGGTTCAGTTCTAAGCCAATTGACTGAAACTCGTTCTTTATTAGGGCTAAATCTTGTAAAACTAAGAAGGTTATAATATATAAGGATATAACATTCGAAATTCAAATATTTTCGATTAGCTAGAAGTGCAAAAATATTAGCGTGCCTATAGTCTTCGTCGATAAATGTACTATTACATTTAAATATTTTTTGAAATCGTACCGGTACTTTCTGAGATTAGCGCGTTCAAACAAACTTTTCAACCTAATAATATTAAGTACCTCTAGATAAGGGACCCAGTGCGATAAAACTACTTTTGACCAGAGGAGGCTGACCGTTCCTACATAATATGCTCTGAGAAATATCTAGTCTTTGTAACGTAACGTAGGCCTGGCAGACACGGCTCTAGTGGACGTGGAAATTGACTAGACCCGCCTTTACTACTAGGAGCACATAAACTGACAGAGTTGCAAACTCAACTTGTGGGCAAATGTAAACTTATTTATTTGCGTTATATAACATACCATATTTCAATTTAAAAAAGTCTACAAATGCACGTAAGTACACGACGTTTTGTATTAGTTCAAAGTGCGGTTCAGTGAAATGATATTTCACGCTGTGGATATTAGCGAAATTTCTTAGAATTTTTAACACAATTTACAAACAATTTTTATTGAAAAACAAAGCAAGTGTGTTTTTGTAAGATAATTGAAATTTTAAGTCATAGTATTGCCTGTGATCAAAATGACCGCAGAACTTCTATTTTATAAATAATCTTTGTGTGGATGAGATAGGTATATAATGTAAAAGAAAGCTTTAACTGTGTTCGTTGTATTTCGGTATAGATGACGTTTGCGAGGTGATTATAAATATGAATCGTAATATTTTTGCATTTTTCATGTCAGAGTTGTGTCTACACAGTAATATTGGGACAGATATTATCTTGAAGGCCTATTGCACTGGCTTGTGTGGCGACACTCGAATACTTTACACCGAGACAACAATTTTCTTCTAATAGAAGGGGTACAAAGTACAATTAATAACTGGACAGAAAAAAAATCTCTCAGGCGACGTCGGTACTTTGAATCATTTGCTACGCACAGGGTTTTACTTAAGAATTTTCTTTAGAACAGCGGCTTTGGCTAATACATATTATTTGCTGTGCGGTGTTCCGCAAGGGTCGGTCCTGGGGCCGCTTCTGTGGAACATCGGCTACGACTGGGTGCTGCGGGGTGCGTTGCCTGAGGGCGTCGGCGTAACGTGCTACGCCGACGATACCCTCGTCACGGCGCAGGGTGCAACGTACCAGGAGGCAGCACTCAAGGTCACAACGGGTGTTGCTCAAGTCGTTGGTCGGATACGGCGGCTGGGACAGGAGGTGGCCTTGCACAAGTCCGAGGTTCTGTTTTCACAGACCTCGAAACGGTCCACCTGAAGGTTCCAGCGTAAATGTGGGAGACGTTAGCATCGGCATCAAGCCCTCGATGAAGTATCTAGGGATCGTACTTAATAGCCGATGGAACTTCGGACCACATTTCCGTTGCGTGCTGCGGGGCCTTTGCCCCATAGCACGCAACCAGATTCACTCACTGACTCGGGATAAAACTTTACTCCAACGACGCGGGATTCTCATCCCGACCCAACCTCCGCAGAGACCACAGAGGTGGTCAAAGTTCGCTGGGCGCCACTGGAAATACGTTCTGCTTGTAACCAGAGACGCCCGGCAACAGACGTCAGAGCGGAACTTATAAAATAATAAAAAATACATATTATTTTATTCCGTTGTCATAAAACTACTATTTCATGTCTCAAATCATTAACGACTAGAAAGTTGAGCTTTATTGCATAGCACATACTTTTATCGGTATTTATTTTTATGACATAATAATTGTATTAAACGTCGTTACAGATATATGAACATTAAATCAAAATTGCAAAAGCGTAATTGTTACCTTAATTGCTCTACTGGCCCTGGCACCACTCGGATATACTCCCTTGTTCTAAAATAGCTCACACTCTACCATGATCTCAGAACATATCAGTATCATTGTAAATATTTGTGATCTGAATGACAAAATAAAAAACCGAAACAAACTCGACAGTCCAGGGCGCTGACCTTTGAATACTCTCAAATCTTACTTAAATTGTATACCTGTATTGTTTGTGCGTACATCTGTTATGAAAACTAAAACAAGTAAGTAATTCAAAACTTGCAATGGAAGCCGCCAGTCGGAGGCGGAGAGCGCATGTCTGGCCCTACCGAAGCTGTAATGAATAACTGTGGATGGAGTGTCCGGGCAGTACCAGGAGGTCATCGAGTATAGAGAGTACAATGTTAACTACACGGTTATTGACCTATATACGAGAGACAGTTCACGTCATATGAAGGTTACTCTCACTTTCAAAGTTACTGCTGTCATCATGTAGATATACAGTTTGTTTAAGGTACCTATTTATTTATTTTAGGAACATTAAACAGTTACACAATATATATTACCAGTAACCTTTGCACCAAATATATAAATTGAGTGAACGTGTTAACCCACACCAATGTCCACGAAGTAATTCGGAATAATAAAAGTAGTATAAAAAAACGTGCATGTAAGTAAACTAATTGGGTCCCGCTAATATAAATCTTTATAATATTTATTTTGGGTTCGAGATTTCGAGTGTCTTAAGTGCTTGACCTACGAGTATATAAGTACTTGTTCCATGTAGTAGTGTATGGCAAACAATGAATGCTTTTACATACAACGGACACAAAATTGCGCCGAATGCACCGCGGCCTCTCCTCACCAGCCCATTCATCGTAGAAAAATACGCTCGTCTAACAGAGTCCTTGGGCTGGAAACAGTTCTCGAACGACGCCGACGGTGAAAGCAAGCGTCTCCCACAATAGAATTTCGTTATTTAATTTTGCTGTTCTTACAACGCGTGTGTATAACTCAATTGTATCTGGTCTGTACATAATGTAATTGAATGTCTTTTACACGATTAGTACCTAAAAAAGCTGGATTAAAACAAAACTCCGGTGTGCAGAATTGAGTTCCACTATTTGCTGATTTTATAACGCGTGTGTGGGTATGCACATAATCAATCAATCATCATCATACATAATAAATCTGTAACTGGTGACCAAGAAAACTATAACACGCAGGTGGAGCTGCGGGCAACAGCTAGCACACCAAATTTTCGAAGAGCAAATACGCGACCTGATTGAATACTCCAAGTGATGAGCACAACTGTTTGCACAGATGGCATAGTTAAGATATTAAGTAAAATAAGATATTCTTGTAAATAAGAAAATCAATAAATAACTTTTTTTCTAAATATTTGTTACTAGCTTATGTTAAAACCACATTGGAGGTTTAATTAAAAGAAGTCTTCGAAATAATTTTAACTTAAATGAAGGATAGCGTCTACATTTGGTTCGTGAACTTCTTTTTTGCGGGACACAGATATAGCACGCCCCGCGCGGGTCAATAGCTCAACCCCGGACTACTAGCACAGCAGAACTACAGAGGAGGTGCGCTCTGGATATCATCAGGTTTCAACTATTATCCAGAATTTCGATAGGCGTTGTTTTAAAAATCGTTGATGTTATGTTGTTCTTGATGTTGATGTTAAAGAGGTAATAAGTGCAAAAATGTTTATGGGTTTGTTACGAGTAGATTAAAGTATAGAAGAAAATACTAAGTTGAACACTAAGTAAGCTGGAAGAGTCGGGGGACATTGAACAATACTTACCTCCATATACTTACTCGTTGTTCGTAGATGCTGTTCGTACAGTTTTCTAGGATAAGTAGTGAGTATATTTAAATTATCCCAGGTTTAAATTAGCAGAGGATAGATATGAGGTAACAAACATAAAAAACATACAGTCGAATTGAGAACTATTCGGGCTATATGGGCCAGTGGGGTGTGATTTCGGAAATTAAATGCACAGAGGTTGATGCTATGAAAGATTGTAATGGCGAACACAAAAAATTACAAGTCATCTAGGTAGGTACTTATACTACGATGCGTTTAGCGATGCACTATCGCATTCCAGCCATCAATAACACTGTTTAGATGCAACATTCCGGTGGCCGTAAAAACTTTGTTTTTACCCCAATGCTGCAGATACTGGTAATGGGCAGACCTCGGTAAATGAGCGCCGAATCACGCCAGTTGAAGTCCGTATATCAGCTACTCGAGAGATGCCATCTGGACCAGGATGCACAGCTACTATCCGTCCTAATTTCCACTTTAGAGGTGGGAGATGATCATCTTTAACAACCACCAAAGTATATAACTGCAGGCTGCCCTTGCAGGATCGCCACTTCACCCTTAGTTGCAACTCTGCTATGTACTCCTTGCTCCATCTTGACCAGAAGACAAGTGTTGACGGAGCTGTTCAATACGCTGGAAGCTGGAGAGGTTACCCGAAGACCGATCCTTATAATCTGGTTGTGGTAGACATGTTAAGGGTCTTCCAATGATGAAATGACCTGGAGTTAACGGGGCACAATCAGCAGGGTCGGATGATAGTGGAGTCAACGGTCGGAAGTTTAAAATTGCTTCTATTTGCGTTAAAATGGTGTTTAGCTCTTCGTAAGTTAAACTACAATTGCCCAACACTCTTTGTAAATGATATCGAGTAGATTTGACGTCTGCTTCCCAAAGGCCTCCCATGTGCAGACTATAACCCGGAATAAAATAAAAAGTAATGCTTTCGTTGGCTACACTTTCGCCTAAAGAGTTGCAGCTGTTCTTTAAGAAATTCGCTAAGTCATTGTAAGCACCGACTAATGAAGTTCCGTTATCGGAGTACAGGCAAAGAGGTTTACCTCTTCGTGATATAAAGCGATGCAATGCCATCAAAAATATGTTGCTCGTCAAATCCCCTACTAATTCGAGATGAATAGCTTTAGTACTGAAGCATACAAAAAGAGCGATGTACACCTTTACCAATTTACATCCTCGACCTTGACGACTAGCAGACATAATAGGTCCCGCGTAGTCCATGCCTACGTTTTCAAAAGGGTAGCCTCTAGATGAAACCCTATCTCGAGGTAAGCTTCCCATCAGAGGACACTTACCTCTAATCTCTTACTCAGAATCTTACCTGCCATTCGACTACATCGAACACGCTTTCGATAGCAGGATCTTGCCAATTTACGACCCCCGATGGGCCAATAAGTTTCCCTGATTGACGCTAGTAGCTGCGGACCGGCATGCATTAACTTGCGATGCTCAAATTCAAATAATAATTTTGTAAAAATATGAGAGGACTGTATTAAAATAGGATGCTTTTTATCGTGACTAAAACTAGAATTATCGAGACGAGCACCGACGCGCATGACTTTATACTCGTCTAAATAAATATTAAACTTAAGCAAAGGACTTTTCTTTGGTAATATTTGATTGTTTAACAAAATTGTATATTCCGGAAAAGATTCATTTTGACATTGCCTAACATTGGTTAGGCAATGTCAAAATGAAAGTGACTTGAGACTTGCACTTAATTTATTGAAATTAAGTGCAAGTCTCAAGTCACTTTCAGTTAAATAATTTGAAGTGAGAGGTTGCTTTTTACAACAATCTATCTATCTAAGAACATAAGCTACAGTACGAACAAGTCTAAGATAATTCGAAAACCGGTTGACATCGATAATTTTATCTGGTGTAGTCTCAGTAGCTACAGTCGCAGCGCCTGGTCTCTGGTAGAACTTCCACAGATTTTGGCTGAGAAGGAATCCTTATTGGTTCGTAAATAAGGAATTCAGGACCGTTCCACCATAACTGTGAGGTTTGCAGGGAGCTAATATACATACCGCGGGATAGTAGATCTGCAGGATTGAGGTCGGTTGGGATGTGTCACCAAGTACAGCTGCCAGTCTTGTCTTATTTTATTTTTTTTATTTTTTATATTGGTTCCGTCAAATTGACGCCGCCCGCCTGGTGGTAAGTCGTGACGACGTCTAGCGATTGTGGGCCACTCTCACAGCGCACAATACTATAGAGAATGGCCCTCAACTTGACGACCTACTGATGTGCCTCTTCACGCTCCGCTTAAAGAACCCAGGGTTATATGTGGGAGGAAACACGTGCACAGGCAGGGCGTTCCAGGTCACTATCGTTCGGTAGAGAAACGAACGTTTAAAATGTTCGGTTCTCGCGAACATGCTATCCACTGTGTGGGGGCAGAGGCCCGGCACGCGTTGTTCGGGATCGGAAGGAAGAGGGTGGGATCAGATTGAAGAGCTCTTCAGAACACTCACCGTGGTAAATACGAATGCGGCCAAGGAAGCTATTGTTCGGCGCTGAGCTAGCGGCTCAATGCTTCCCGTTACCTCCGGACAATCTATAATACGGATAGCCCGTCGCTGCATAGCGTCGAGAGCGTCCAGTAAATACTTCGCGGAGCCGTCCCAGAGGTGAGAGCAGTATTCGACGCAGGGTCTAATCTGCGTCTTGTACAGCAGATACCGCTAGGGCGGTGTAAAGAATCGCTTTACCTTATTCAGTATTCCTAGTTTCCGCGAAGCTAGCCCTATACATCTTTCGATGTAGTTTTTATTATTGAGCTTTCGACGAACGTCTATGCCAAGGATGTCAAGGTTGTCCTTCATTGGTAATAATGCATTCTGAAGAGAGGGTAGGGGAAGCTACCTGCTTAGATAATATTTTTTCTAACAGCGATGTAGATAAGAAATCTATAATACATTTTATAAATTCAGATCATGCAGGTCAGTTAGCTAGATTTAAGTACCAACATGTTCCATTATCAAAAAATATTGTTTGTAGACCACTCACAACTTATAGATTAGAAAAATTTAAAGAAAACATTAAGAATAAAGTACCTCTTTTGGAGTTGAATAATGATAAAAACCCGAATGATCATTACGGAGATTTGTTCGGAGTAATCAAATACGAATGTGATAACATTTTCACTAAAAAAACAATAAATGTAAATCAATTCAAAATTAAATTTAGTGATTGGGCTACGCCTGGAATCTATAAAAGTAGAAGGAAATTATATGAATTATACGAGACAAAAGCATCTACTAATGAGCCACAAGTAATTGAACAGA
Source organism: Nudaria mundana (assembly GCA_963556515.1). Taxonomy (NCBI): domain Eukaryota; kingdom Metazoa; phylum Arthropoda; class Insecta; order Lepidoptera; family Erebidae; genus Nudaria; species Nudaria mundana. The sequence continues at coordinate 1,351,042 of OY748286.1, read as the reverse complement.
TTAAAAAGTACTCCAAACTATTCAAAAAAGTATGTTCAACAGCTAAATCTAATACGGGCTAAAATTGAAAAATCTGATAATAAAACGAAGGCAATATGGAATGTTATTAACAAAGAAACTTGTAAAGCAAAGTCACGTGATCGATCCTTCGAGTTAAAAATAGATGATAAACATATTAAAACTGATTCTGAAGTGGCCAATGCATTTGAATCTTTTTTCACAAATGTTCCAATCACCACTACAAATAAGTTAAATTCGTCAAAAAACGTAGCCAATTCTCTTCTTAAATCTAGTGTTGATAAATGTAGAATTAACTTTGATTTTCAGTATATTGACTCTGTCACTATACTTAAAACTTTTAAACAACTAAATATAAAAAATACCGAGGATCTTTGGGGCATTTCAACTAATATAATAAAATCAATAGTGCCCGCTATAGCGCCTCACCTTGCATTCATATTCAATAAATGTATATATGAAAATCAGTTTCCTAATCTTATGAAGTACAGTAAAATCATTCCTTTATTTAAAGCAGGAGACAAAAGTGATCCTTCAAATTTTCGACCTATTTCCATACTCCCAACCCTCAGTAAAATTTTTGAAAAAATAATATTTAATCAATTGCTTTCACATTTTACAGACAATAAGTTACTTCATAACAAACAGTTTGGTTTCACTAAAGGCAGGAACACAACGGATGCAGGAGTTGCACTTGTGAAACATATATTTGATGCTTGGGAGGAAAAGCAGGATGCCATTGGTATATTTTGTGATCTATCAAAAGCTTTTGATTGTGTTGATCATGAGACTTTGCTACTAAAATTAGGTTATTATGGTGTTTCGAACAGCTCACTTGGCTTACTCGAGTCTTACCTCACTGGTAGAGTACAAAAAGTAAACATTAATGGCACCGACTCTTCTGGCGCCTCATTAGTCATGGGAGTACCCCAGGGCTCGATATTAGGACCCCTTTTATTCTTAGTATACGTAAACGATCTTCCTTATTTCACTAAAATCTTTGTGAGATAGTATTATTTGCTGATGACACATCATTAATTCTTAAAAGTGATAGACAAAAAGTAGCACTTGACGATGTAAATAATACCCTTTCGAAAATATTGCATTGGTTCACAAGTAACAACTTGCTGCTCAATGCGAAGAAAACAAAATGTGTAAAATTTACTATGCCCAATGTTAGACAGGTGGATACTCATATTACTGTGAATAATGAATTCGTTCAAATAGTCAATACCACAGTTTTTCTTGGGATAACTCTAGATAGTAAACTACAATGGGGTCCTCATATCACAGCCTTGGCAGGAAGACAGCTCAGCTGCCTATGCGGTTAGAAAGATAAGGTCACTGACTGACGAAAAAACGGCACGATTAGTTTATTTTAGCTACTTTCATAGCGTTATGATGACATAGCTGAGCCCCACAGCTCATGTGGGGCTCAGCTGTTGGTATTGAGACAATATTCATATTACAGAAACGAGCTATACGAGCAATCCTTAGACTCGGACCCCGTGACTCGCTGAAAGAACTATTTAAAGAAATTAATATTTTAACAGTTGCTTCTCAATATGTTTACGACAACATCTTATATGTACGGAAGAACATAGATCTCTTCAAAAAAAAATCCGATAACCATAATTTTAATACAAGAAATAAAAATAAACTGGCAATGACAAAAATTAGACTTCATAAAGTTGGTAATTCGTTTGTGGACAAATGTATAAAAATTTATAATAAAATTCCACAGGATTTGGTTGACATGCCTCTTAATAAGTTTAAAATAGTAGTTAAAAAATGTTTGATGATGAAAGGCTACTATAATGTAGACGAATATCTTAATGATAAAAATGCATGGTCACCCTAATCTTCTGTTGTTGGCCACTCGTATAATACAATATAAACTAATTGTAACAATGTACACAAAACAATATTAATAGTTAATATAATAAATAGTTTGTTGATATGCACGCCGATGTCTCTGACAAGTGACAACTACTGACTATCGTCAATCAAAATTTAATCAAATGACATCTCCGTAGTTGCGCAATTGTGCATAGATCAAATCTGCACTGTGGCTGTTTATCTGTCGTCATTTTAACACCACTTCTTATTGTTTATTTTTTCTACTTTTATTTTTTTTTGTGCAGCTCGACTATTGTATTGCTTTCAAAATCATGTTTTAAGCCTTTCTATTAGATGCGAGTGGGCGTGTTCGGTGTTTAATTTTGTTTATTTTAGTTTTATATAACATATTAATTTTATTTATTTTTGTATTTAATAGGTACATACTCAATAACTATTTATTATTTATATATGGATGCTTATGACTCCAGTGATGAAGACAGCTTTTATTCGTGCTCTTCCTCTAACGTTAGCTTTGTGAGTACTGACAGTGATCATTCTCCAGCCTCGACTTTGCATGATCGGTTATCCCATGTTTTCTCCGACTTTCCTAAAAACCTCAATATCGTCCACATTAATGTCCAGAGTGTCTCTCACCATTTTTCCGACATTCTAGCAACCTTTAGCAACAATCGTGTCGATGCCCTATTGATTTCAGAAACTTTCCTAAAACCGTCATTGCCTTCCTCCCTCTTTGCTATTCCAGGATTCGCACTTATCCGCAAAGACAGGGTTGGTAAGGGATGTGGAGGTGTGGCAATATATCTACGAGATGATATCCCGTACAAGGTTATTAGTGCATCTCCACCAGATGACATCGGATCAGCAGAGCACATTTTTCTGGAAGTTAAGATTCAGTACTGTAAGTTACTACTTGGTGTGTTCTACAGTCCGGATCTTAGAGTTAATTACTTTAACTCACTTGATGCTCTGCTGAATGATCTCTGTCCTGAGTACAACCGCGTGGTCCTGATGGGCGATTTCAATACTTGTCTGATCAAGGATGACTGCCGCACCCATTATCTGAAGTCTCTTTTGTCCTCTGTCAACCTTCACATCCTTCCTCTCTCTGCTACACATCACTTTCCTAACCGCAACCCTTCTCTCCTTGACTTAATAATTACTTCCTCTCCTGACCTTGTGGCCTCTCATGGTCAACTCACTGCTAGCTACTCCTACCACGATCTCCTCTACTTATCTTTGTCTATCCGTCCTCCCAAACGTAGGCCTGTATTTTTAATGTCACGGAATTTCGGGGGTGTGGACCTGGAGGCATTGCAGCGTGATGCGGAGAGCATCGACTGGGCGCCTGTCTTGAATAGTGCTCATACTGACCTAAAAGTTACCCTTTTGAACACTGCTATATCTGCTCTCTACGACCGGCACGCACCGAAACGCCGTATAAAATGAAACACACACCGGCTCCTTGGATCACCGACAACATCAAAGCCGACATGGCTCGCCGAGATAAGGCTAAACGTAGGTATAAGCGGCACCCGACGGAAGCCAATTTCATCCGCTTTAAGGTCTTACGCAATCATTGCGGTCGTCTGTGTCGTGATGCTAAACGTCGCCACTTTCACAAGTCTCTTGACACTCGCAATTCCTCCGAACTCTGGAAATTTCTCAAAGCCAATGGTATCGGCAAGTCTACTAACTTTAACAGCCATGACTTCGACTTATCGGCTCTTAATGCACATTTTTCACTTCCTCCTCTGATTCTTGATGCCAGTGTAAAGTCAAGTACTTTGCACGATCTCTCGCTACTACCGATACCAGACTCTCCTTCGTTTAAACTAACTGCTGTCAGTGAAGATGATGTTAAAAAGTCACTCTTGTCTATCACATCTTCTGCTGTTGGTAACGATGAACTATGCTCAAGAATGTTCACTCCTATACTTTCCGCTATCCTCCCCATTCTCACTCACATATTTAATTACTATCTGAGCTCAGGTTGCTTCCCTCGCGCCTGGAAGCAGGCCCACATTATCCCACTACCCAAATCCCAAAACCCAACTCTCCCGTCGCAATTTCGCCCTATTTCCATCCTTCCTTACTTATCCAAAGTTCTTGAGCATTTAGTTCATCGGCAGCTATCCAGTTATCTGACGCAGCAGAATCTTCTCAGTACCCTACAATCTGGTTTTCGGCCAGGCCACAGCACAGTGACTGCCCTTCTTAAGGTTACCGACGATATTCGTTGGGCCATGGAGAACAAATCTCTCACTGTATTGGTACTTCTGGATTTCAGTAGTGCTTTCAACTCCGTGGACTTCGATGTCTTGATTGGTGTCCTTAAAACACTTAACTTTTCCTCGGAATCTGTGTCCTGGTTCGATTCATATCTTCGTGGGCGCTCGCAGTGTGTCCGCCTAGATGATTCATATTCGGATTGGCACGATCTCACTGCGGGTGTACCTCAAGGCGGCGTTATTTCTCCCTTGCTTTTCTCCGTTTTCATTAACTCTGTCGTTCGAGTCATATCCTCTAACTTCCATCTATACGCGGACGACCTGCAGTTGTATCGGCACTTTGCGTTGAACGAATACAGAAGTGCTATTGCTGCTGTTAATCATGACCTGAGTGCTATAAATAAATGGGCAAAATCTTTTGGTCTCCTAATAAACCCCACTAAGTCTCAGGCCATGATTATTGGCAGTAGGCAGATGAGGGGTGGACTAGATGCATCTTCTCTTCCTCCCATTTTACTGGACGGTTCCCCTGTCCTGTACACTGATACCGCAAAGAATTTGGGTGTAGTTATGGACTGCAATCTATCCTGGAAGACTCATGTTGGCGAGGTAAGTAAGAAGGTGCATTTCACTTTTCACACGCTTAAATGCCTCCAGAACTTTTTGCCTCTGAATATCAAAGTCTCACTTGCTCAGACGCTAATTCAGCCTATCTTGGACTACGCGGATGTCTGCTATTTGGATGCTACTGAGGAGCTGTTGGACAAACTCGAGCGTTTGCAAAATCTCTGTATCCGTTTTGTTTTCAATCTTCGTAAATATGACCACGTCTCACACTTTCGCAAGGAACTCGAGTGGCTCCCAATCCGCCGTCGCAGAGACACTCGGATATTATGTCTCCTTTTTAATATCCTGTTCAATCCCGCTTATCCTTCCTACCTGCGGGAGCGGTTCTCTTACGTGAACGCACCCGGTACCCAGTGTAGGTCTCACCTTAAGTACCGATTAAATTTTCCTTTACTGTTCATGCGGTCAGACTGTGGAACTCACTCCCCCCTGACATACAAAGCTGTAGAACTCTTCATCTCTTTAAAAAGAAAGTAAAAGCTCATTACCTCTCCTCTTAATCTTAGCTACCTATTATATTATAATGTAGTATACCTTTATGTAAGTTTATTATAGCACAGTATGTATTTATACATGTATATCACTGTCACTCCCCTTTTCTTTTTTATGTTGCACTGCCATAATAAATTTGAAGAAGAAGCGTGAAGACAGGGCGACATTTGGTGCAGCAGTAATAAGTGACAAAGCGCAGGGGCTAACTTCGTCTAGAACCGTGTGGTTAGGTCGGAGCCGACCCGCTTGACGGAAGGGCTCCCAAACCCCCCTGATGCAAGGCCACCGCTACCCCACACCGGTTACCATCCGGAGCGGCGATCCCACATCAGGATTATGCGCAACATGTGGGGCAGCCTCCTGGGGTGGTTGGTCCCAGGCGGGACCCATGACTGTTGCGGGCAGCCGCGGCAATGCCGTTGCTAAGGGTCTCCCTGGCCGGCGAGTCGACCCACACCACCCACACTAGACTCCGCTTCGTATTCACTGGTCCCATGCCTGCTGCACTAATGCATTCTGAAGAGAGGGTAGGGGAAGGAAAGGGGATTTCTTCGCAGTAAATGCACACGCCTGTGTTTTGCGGGCATTGAACTCGACCAGGTTCTCGGTACCCCATTGAGAGATACTGTCGAGGTTACGGTCGAGATCAGCCACGAGTCGTCGTCTCTCCTCCTCAATCTCAGATCGCCCCGCCGTCGGACGAACCGAGTAACTCCCGTGCAGTGTGCTGTCATCTGCATAGCAATGAATGTTCCCGAGGGATAGCATATCATTGATATGCAGAAGAAAGAGAGTTGGTGATAGTACGGACCCCTGCGGTACCCCGGCATTCACTTGCAAGAAGCGAGAAGCCTGGCCATCGCAGAGGACCCGCACTGACTGCGCCCCTTACTCCCGGTTTGTCGTAGTACTTGCCCCCTGGCCCCAGGAACCGGATGTATACACTTCCGGCCCCTGCGGTCAGGCGGCGTCCGTGTGCCTGGATGATTGGTATGAGCGCCTCCGAAATGGAGGCTATCATGTACCAACCCTCCTCCCTCCGCTGTGCGCGATGGATGATCCACATGTCCACCAGAGCCCACGGGTTTTGCCACGCGAGAATGGCACCCACTATTCCGGCGGTCTTATAGCCACCTAGTGGGTCCGGGACCAGGAGGCAGCACCTGACCCGTCTGGGCATCTCGTTCGGACTCTTCACAACCAGCTTTTCGCCGGTGTCAAGAGTCCGACCTTCGATGTTCGACTTAAGCCAGGTTACTGCAGCCTGATTCCCGCACCATACCCTCACAGTGCCGTCATAGAAAGTCGGCCTGCCTGTGAAGGTTGGGCCCTCTTCGCCTGGCTTGCGTTTCAGAGCTCCTTCGATGAACTGCTGCTGAAGTAATAAAGTAGCCGCATCTGCCGTGGACTGTGTCATGGGACACCGCCCTTCTGTAGCCAGAGCCATGCAGATGGGCTTCTTGGCGATTGTGGCAAATGTGACTTGGCCTGGGTCTGGTTCAGTAACCCTGGCCCGTTTTTCTCCGTCACAAGGTGTGAAAGACACCTCATGACGTGTTCGTTTTGATGGTGTCCCTTCCCCTTTCTCCTCCTTCCTTGGGTGAGGAACACCTGTGTATGGATAGGGACCGTAGCTCTTGTAGGGGCCCGGTCTCCGATTTAGTTTAGTGACAAATTATAATATTACACTTAAACCTTCCTCGGGAACCACTATCCAATAGTGGAAGCAGTATGAAAATCGCAGCATTAGTTTTTGAGTTTATGGCGCAAAGAAAGACTGACAGGCGCTGCGGATGACTTTATTTTCAACTGACTTTCAAAAGAGGAGGAGGTTCTTGTTGCATCTAAACAGTGTTATTGACGGCTGGAACGCGACAGTGCATCGCTAAACGCATCGTAGTATAAGTACCTACCTAGATGACTTGTAATTTTTTGTGGTCGCCATTACAATCTTTCATAGCATCAACCTCTGTGCATTTAATGGCAGTCGAAATGTGCAGTCGATGGCATTAACCAGGCATTCTTAGATGTACCTGGTGCATCACATCCCACCATATCCGAACTAACATTCTTCGAACACCACAGGGGAACTTCCTCACAGTTTTGCATGAGCCCTGTTAGCAGTGATGTTGTGTTTCGGATCATCAGGGATATTGGCACGAATGCACAGGGGGTGGACGGGATTGGTCATGAGATGCTATTGATGACCTTACCAACAGCTCTGCAGGCTATAACAGCCATGATCAATGCATCAATAGTGACTAACAAGTTCCCTGAGTTGTGGAAGTGTGCTATAGTGCGACCCATACCCAAAGTTAGCAACCCTCAAACGTTTAAAGATCTCAGGCCCATATCGATTCTCCCCTGTCTTTCTAAGGTGCTGGAGCGTGTGGTATATGTACAGGTGATGGATTACCTGGAGTCCAATGGGCTACTCCCAGAGTTTCAGTCTGGATTCCGTAAGGGGCGTGGTACTGCGACAGCTCTCTCGGATGTCATAGGGGGTATTCTTGAGGCGAGGGATGTTGGAGAGGGCTCGATCCTGGTGCTACTTGACTACTCTCGTGCCTTCGATGCTATCGACACTACACTGCTTCTCTCAAAACTGACATTCTACGGATTTTCAAGTGGAGCGGTGCGGTGGTTCGATAGTTATCTTAATAATAGGTCCCAGTATGTAGAGATCAGTAGCGAGGATGGATCTAGGTTCTGCTCTGGCCCCCGTCTGGATTCCAGATGGGTGCCCCAGGGTTCTATTCTGGGCCCACTCTTGTACATATTGTATAGTGCTGATATCCAGAACACCTTTGAGAGCTGCAAGTACCACATGTATGCAGACGACCTGCAGATCTATAAGTCCTTTAAACCCGAAGATACTTTAATAGCTGTGCAACAAATAAATGAGGAACTGAAAAGAGTGGCTGGGTGGTCGAAGAGTAACTCGTTGGTGTTGAATCCATCCAAATCAGCACATTTCGACTGCCATTAAATGCACAGAGGTTGATGCTATGAAAGATTGTAATGGCGACCACAAAAAATTACAAGTCATCTAGGTAGGTACTTATACTACGATGCGTTTAGCGATGCACTGTCGCGTTCCAGCCGTCAATAACACTGTTTAGATGCAACAAGAACCTCCTCCTCTTTTGAAAGTCAGTTGAAAATAAAGTCATCCGCAGCGCCTGTCAGTCTTTCTTTGCGCCATAAACTCAAAAACTAATGCTGCGATTTTCATACTGCTTCCACTATCGGATAGTGGTTCTCGAGGAAGGTTTAAGTGTAATATTATAATTTGTCACTAGCGAACCCGTTGGCGTCCGCTAGTGGAATATAAGTGAAAATAAAATTAAGAAGAAAATGGGTAGGGACTTTAATAAATATCCATTCCTGACTGCTCATCTTTACTGGCTTGGTCACTGGCTCACTTGAGGCATTACATGGCGCTCTTAAAAAGCGAGAACAACATGGCTTTACATTACATGGCTTTCGAAAAGCGAGAACAAGGCGTCCCAACTATCCGTCGTACTGCTGCACCAGGCGGTTAGATGCACGTAGGAGGTTGCGTCACTATTGTCTCTGTCCTTGTCTAGCACTAGTACAGATTGAGCACATTCACACGCGCACGTTTTGTAGCACACTACCACAATGTAGACACTACTATAGGTATATGTAGGTGCTAACCAGTACTACTGTTACATTACCTACTTTCCAATTTGGACGAAATGTCGTATTATTTTGAACAAAGTTCTCATACATATTGTCTCAAACGTAGACATTTTGTAATGGTTCTGTGTTATTTTCGTCTAGATGACGTTGCACGTAATAGTCATCTTTTTATTTATTTATCAAATACTTTTACCCTGTAATATTTTTTATATTATTTAATTTAAATAGTTCCTTTATGTAATGTATTGCAGAAAATCTCATAAAAATATCTGTAGGTATATCATAAAATAACTTTTTGATTTTTTATAGTACCTAATGGTGGCTCCTACCATAATCATAAGCTGATTTCAATTTATAAAATCATTAATCGAATAGTTCGACGTGAGCGTAGATAAACTACTTTTAACAAAGAATAATATATATGAACACGCTTAAGTTCGGTGTTTCTTTTTTTCAACAAACAGCTCTCTATTTCCAAGCCAGTTTGAAATTTAAATAAAGCTATAGTTGGAGCCCTGGAGCCCTGGTTGTCATGTGTTGGAATAGAAACCCGTTTGGGTGTTTTTATATTGCATCGTTTTCCCTGATTTGTACCGCGAGTCGTTAATTGACGCATTAGTACCAGGAGAGCATGGCTTGGAGCTTACGTTCGAGGCTTTACATTTACCTTTTTTTAGTTGAATCTTCTGTTATTTTCGGGAACAGCGCAATTTTATATAAATGACTAAAAGCGGTACAAGCGCAAGTCTTATCTTATCACTTACGAGAAGCACTTCACTCGTCAAGCGCGATGAGTGACGAGGCGAGTGATGAGGCGAGTGACGAGGCAAGTAAGTGGTCACACAATGGTTCTTCGCTATTTCCCTCGTTATTTCACTCACCATTCATCAACGTAAAACGGGGACCCTATTACTGAGACTGTTTTCGACCGTCCGTCCGTCTGTCAGTCTGTCTTGAGCTGTATCTCATGAACTGTGACAGTGTGAAATTTTCACAGATGATTTTTTTTTTTTTTTTTTTTTTTATATTTGGTTCGCCAAATTGCCGCCCGCCTGGTGGTAAGTCGTGACGACGTCTAGCGATTGTGGGCCACTCTCACAGCACACATTACTATTGAGAGTGGCCCTCAACTTGACGACCTACTGATGTGCCTCTTCACGCTCCGCTTAAAGAACCCAGGATTATATGTGGGAGGAAACACGTGCACAGGCAGGGCGTTCCAGGCCACTATCGTTCGGCAGAGAAACGAACGTTTAAAACGTTCGGTTCTCGCGAACGTTCGGTTCTCGCTATCCACTGTGTGGGGGTGGCATCTCTGCCCGGCACGAGTCGTTCGGGATCGGAAGGAAGAGGGTGGGATCAGATTGAAGAGCTCTTCAGAACACTCGCCGTGGTAAATACGGTAGAATGCGGCCAAGGAAGCTATTGTTCGGCGCTGAGCTAGTGGCTCAAGGCTTCCCGTTACCTCCGGACAACCTATAATACGGATAGCCCGTCGCTGCATAGCGTCGAGAGCGTCCAGCAGATACTTCGCGGAGCCGTCCCAGAGGTGAGAGCAGTATTCGACGCAGGGTCTAATCTGCGTCTTGTACAGCAGACACCTCTGGTCCGGTGTAAAGAATCTCTTTACCTTATTCAGTATTCCTAGTTTCCGCGAAGCTAGCCCTATACATCTTTCGATGTAGTTTTTATTATTGAGCTCTCGACGAACGTCTATGCCAAGGATATCAAGGTTGTCCTTCATTGGTAATAATGCATTCTGAAGAGAGGGTAGGGGAAGGAAAGGGGATTTCTTCGCAGTAAATGCACACGCCTGTGTTTTGCGGGCATTGAACTCGACCAGGTTCTCGGTACCCCATTGAGAGATACTGTCGAGGTTACGGTCGAGATCAGCCACGAGTCGTCGTCTCTCCTCCTCAATCTCAGATCGCCCCGCCGTCGGACGAACCGAGTAACTCCCGTGCAGTGTGCTGTCATCTGCATAGCAATGAATGTTCCCGAGGGATAGCATATCATTGATATGCAGAAGAAAGAGAGTTGGTGATAGTACGGACCCCTGCGGTACCCCGGCATTCACTTGCAAGAAGCGAGGAGCCTGGCCATCGCAGAGGACCCGCACTCGGCGCTCGTTTAAAAAGCTGGCAATCCAGCTGCACAGTTGAGGAGGTAGACCATATGCCGGAAGCTTGGAAAGGAGCGAAGCATGCCAGACCCTATCGAAGGCTTTGGCGATGTCCAGGCTAATAGCCAAGGACTCGCCGTGCCTTTCCATAGCCCCACCCCAGACATGCGTTACGAATGCCAGAAGATCACCCGTTGATCGCTTTGGCCTGAAGCCGTATTGTCGATCATTGATTAGCGAGTGATCCTCTAGGAATTGCATGAGCTGCTTATTTATAAGGAGCTCAAGCACCTTGCAAATGACTGAGGTGACAGCTATGGGTCGATAGTTGCCTGGATCGGACCGATCCCCTTTCTTGGGGATCGGTTGTACGTTCGCCTCCTTCCAGACCTCCGGCACGAGCCCTGAAGAGTATGACAGGCGGTACAGACGCGTTAATACTGGAGACAACTCAGCTGCATATTTTCGTAGCACCACCGCCGGAATGCCGTCAGGGCCACTGGCTTTCCGCGTGTCGAGTGACCGCAGCACTGCCCGTACATCACATTGCCTGATAACAATATCAGGCATTGTGTGGCCACAGTTGGCGATGGCGGGGGGCTGCAGGCCACGGTCGTCGACCCGGGAATTAGCCGCAAAGAGGTCTGCGAGCATATCCGCTTTCTCTTGGGCTTTGTGAGCCAGTGTTCCATCTGGGTAACGCAGCGGTGGCAGCGAGGGCTGACAAAAGTTAGATTGCACGGCTTTGGCCAGTTGCCAGAATCCACGGCTGCCCGTGGGATGGGAAGTGAGCTCCTGACCAAGCCGCGCGACGCGCTGGGCATCCGCTCTCTTAAAGGCCCTCTTACTCGACTTTGTGGCCCGGTTGTACGCTGCTTTGAGGTGGCCCACGTTTGGGTCGCGCACAGCCCGGGCCCTGATCCAGGCGCGATATGCCGACTGTTTTTGTCGAACAGCTTTGGCACAATCTCGCCCGAACCAGGGACGGGCTCTGCGGATACTGGCGACATCAGTGAAAGGGATGTAATAATCCATCCCTAAACTGATCTCGCCAGCAATAGCAGAAGCACTATCCGAAGGAGCCTTTCCTACAAAGCAGCGCTGGCTCCAGGGGACGGACGCAAAATAATCGCGTAGACCGTCCCAATCCGCTGACGAGTAGTGCCATAGTCGTCGTGACGTTTGCACAGGACGTGCAGGAGGTGACACCTTCATGCCAGCGTGAACAACACAGTGGTCGGAACTACCCAGTGGGGCTCCTACCGAAACACTGTACTGGGCTGGGCGACTCGTCAGCAGTAGATCCAGCAGAGCGGGCGCGTGATCTGACCTGTCTGGTATCCGGGTGATCCCGCATACCATCTGGGTCAGACCGTGGGAGAGAGCGAACGCATGGGCGGCTCTACCCGCATGATCAGTCTTGAGGGACCCCAGCCATTCAATGTGATGGCCATTGAAGTCCCCCAGAAACACTAGGTCAGCGTTCGGGAACCGCACCTGCGCTTCATCAGCCGTCTCGCTGAGGTACTGGAAGAGCTTTGTTGTCTCAGAATCCCCTGTGTGGGATCGGTAGACGCACACGTAGATCTGGCTCATAGAGCCATGGTCTACGTGCAGCCAAAGGACGGAATTGGAGGGGTTCTCTAGGCAGCGCAACCGGCGGCAGCAAACATCCGCCCTAACGAACACGCACACCCCGGCTTTGTCTCGAAATTGTTCCTCGATGACATAGCCGGGGTAACACAGGTAAGACGTGTCGTCAGGGCGGCGTATTTGTGTCTCCGTGAGGAACATCACAGCGGGCCGTGCCGTCTCAAGGTGGTGGTGGACGGTATCGAGGTTCGCATGGAGTCCACGGACGTTAGTGAACTCCACCTCGAAATGTGAAGTTGTGGGGTTTCCTAGGGCCGCTGTGTAACGTTTATTTCTTTTTTGTTGCACTGCCATTGTAGATTTTGAAGAAGAAGCGTGAAGACAGGGCGACATTTGGTGCAGCAGTAAGTGACAAAGCGCAGGGGCTAGCTTTGTCTAGAACCGTGTGGTTAGGTCGGAGCCGACTCGCCGGACGGAAGGGCTCCCAAACCCCCCTGATGCAAGGCCGCCGCTACCCCACACCGGTTACCACCCGGAGCGGCGATCCCACATCAGGATTATGCGCAACATGTGGGGCAGCCTCCTGGGGTGGTTGGCCCCAGGCGGGCCCCATGACTGTGTTGCGGGCGGCCGCGGCAACGCCGTTGCTAAGGGTCTCCCTGGCCGGCGAATCGACCCACACCACCCACACTAGACTCCGTTTCGCCCCCACTGGTCCCATGCCTGCTGCACCATACATCGCCCCGGGCCCGGCGGTGCAGCTGCTGAACCCCTAACGCAACCCAGCCTGGGCTGGGTTACTTGGGGGGCTTTAGCACAGCTGCACGGTGGTACCCCCCCGGACCAACACTGTTGTACCACCTGGTACCCACGTAGGGGCCGAAGCCACTCCATAGGTACCGTAAATTAACGAGCCTCGTCCGTTTATCAGCAGGTGCGCCACTAGCAGGTGAGGTCGCTGGGGCCCTATAGATGTTGGTAGAGCCCCTTTGCACCCAATGTATGATGTATTTCTTTTGCTTCTATAACAACTAATACTAAAAACCGGCCAAGTGCGAGTCGAGCCATGCATAGAATAGGGTTCCGCAGTAACCCATAATAGTCTATAACTCCAGGACTAACAAACTAATCTAACCCGTTATAGTTTTAATTTAAAGTTCAGTACATGAACTATCATCATGATTTTTTTTTGGATTTTTCGAGCTAACCGTTTATTATTAGACACTTAGTAAGATATAGAAGGTGATAGCGACAACCTGTCAGGGACATTATAGAATAATGCCAATCTCTCAGTATGATAACTTGAGAGAGTATTCATAAACCTACGAGTATGTAAACAATACCAACCACAATAATTGAGCTTAAGCGAGCCGAAGGCGAGCGAAGCTCAGACTCACTGAGACCCGCGAGAATTACACATCATACATATGACCTTAAAAGAGGTCAAATAGACCATCAGTTCAAAACAAAAGTAATCAGAAATTTAAAAAAAATTAAAATAAATATAAAGAAAATTGGACATACCGGATAAAAAGTCTCGCTTCAGCTCAATTTTGCACCGCGACCCGCCCGCATTTCGTAAGGGTTACGTAAGGGTTATATCAACCCGAAGTCGGCCCAGTCAGCTGGTCGGCCAGAACCCGTTTCGATATGTGGCGACCGCCAGAGAAGAAAAAAAAAGTTAATAAAAAAAAACATTATTACCGAATAAAATACACACTTGTTTAAACAACACTAGCTAAAATCAGCTGCTTCGGTCATCGACATCAAAATAGGTACAAATAATGCGCGCTTGTGAAAAGCCGTCCGTCTCACTCCTGGTAGGAACATTTTGTCTCTGTTTCGCATCAAGCGATGCCGAACGAAGCCGTGCGTTCGGTCGGCTTCGGTCACCGTTTGAATTTTCCTAGAATTTTATTTAAAATACCATTTAGCAAGGTCACAGGTCAGTTCAGTTGCATTCTTTGCTTTGTGCAGTGAGCTAGCTAAATAGTTGTTTAGTGTGTTAATTTGTGAGTTGTGTCAAGTTGTGTGTGATAGTTCGGCATCAAGCGATGCCGAACGAAGCCGTGCGTTCGGTCGGCTTCGGTCACCGTTTGAATTTTCCTAGAATTTTATTTAAAATACCATTTAGCAAGGTCACAGGTCAGTTCAGTTGCATTCTTTGCTTTGTGCAGTGAGCTAGCTAAATAGTTGTTTAGTGTGTTAATTTGTGAGTTGTGTCAAGTTGTGTGTGATAGTAATTGTGTTGTGTAGTAATGGCTCTGAGTAACGAAGAGTATTACGAGATGATGCTTTGTGTAGAAGAATCAGAAGGCAATTTGAGCGCTGCCCGGAAGTTGCACCGTGAGCGTTGATACCTAAAAATACTGTGTACTGTCGTGTGCATAATTACTTACTATTTGTAATTATTTCATTCTTTTTATATCTTGTTTGTTTGGTTTATTCTATTTTTGACAATTAGGTTTGTTGATTTTTAAACTCCTTTCTCCGTTGTTGTCTAGTTGTTCAGTTGTCTAGTTGTAGCTACGTCAAGCCGTAGGGTTGGGACACGTTTGTTTTGATTTGAAATATCTTTTCAAATTTTTTGATGAACTTTTTTTTTCTTCTTTGGCGGTCGCCATATATCGAAACGGGGAATGGTCGACCAGCTGACGATGCAGAAAAAATTAAAAAAAAATCACACCAAAAATTGCCTTTAATACTATCCTCACGGTCGGACACGGTCACGTCAAAAAAAAATCTATTGCAAGATCAATCAATCAATTTTAAGATTTTTGTAACAAAAAATGTGATTGTTTTTCATAGTAATAGTTCAAGTCGGTTCTGTCGAAAATATTTACTTTCTTATTATGTTCAAAAATATAATTTACATTAATTATGGTCGAATTTCAACCACAGGGTTTATTAAACTATCGTACATATCGTATTGTACATACCAGAGACACCCGGCAATGGACGTAGGAGCGGCCTCGGCCTTAGGCAGCGAAACTTTAAAAAATGCATGGTCGTTAATGAATTTTTTTTTTTTTTTTTTTATATTTAGTTCGACAAATTGACGCCACCCGCCTGATGGTAAGCTGAGGCGACGTCTGGCAATTGAGGGCTACTCTCACAGTACACAGGAATACTATAGAGAGTGGCCCTCAACTTGACGACCCAGTAATGTGCCTCTTCACGCTTCGCTTAAAGAGCCCAGGGTTATATGTTGGAGGAAACACGTGCGCAGGCAGGGCGTTCCAAGCCACCATCGTTCGGCAGAGAAACGATCGTTTAAAACGCTCGGTTCTCGCGAAGACGGTTTCCACGGTATGAGGGTGACATCTCTGGCCGGCACGCGTTGTTCGGGATCGGAAGGGAGAGGGTGGGATCAGGTTGAAGAGCTCTTCAGAACACTCACCGTGGTAAATACGGTAGAACGCGGCCAAGGAAGCAATTGTTCGGCGCTGGGCTAGCGGCTCAAGGCTTCCCGTTACCTCCGGACAGTCTATAATGCGAACAGCGCGTCGCTGCATAGCGTCGAGTGCGTCCAGCAAATACTTCGCGGAGCCGTCCCAGAGGTGAGAGCAGTATTCAACGCAGGGTCTAATCTGCGTTTTGTACAGCAGACACCTCTGGTGCGGTGTAAAGAATCGCTTTACCTTGTTCAGTATTCCTAGTTTCCGCGAAGCTAGCCCAATACATCTCTCAATGTATTTTGTGTTATTGAGCTCTCGACGAACGTCTATGCCGTGGATGTCTAGATTGTCCTTCATTGGTAATATTGCATTCTGAAGAGTGGGTAGGGGAAGGAAAGGGGATTTTTTCGCTGTAAATGCACACGCCTGTGTTTTGTGGGCATTGAACTCGACCAAGTTCTCGGCACCCCATTGGGAGATACTGTCGAGGTTTCGGTCGAGATCACCCACGAGATCTCGTCTCTCCTCCTCTATCACAGATCGCCCCGCCGTCGGACGAACCGAGTAACTCCAGTGCAATGTACTGTCATCTGCATAGCAATGAATGTTCCCGAGGGAAAGCATATCATTGATATGCAGAAGAAAGAGAGTTGGTGACAGTACGGACCCCTGCGGTACCCCGGCATTCACTTGCAAGAAGCGAGAAGCCTGGCCACCGCAGAGGACCCGCACTCGGCGCTCGTTTAAAAAACTGGCAATCCAGCTGCACAGTTGAGGAGGTAGACCATATGCCGGAAGCTTGGAAAGGAGCGAAGCATGCCAGACCCTATCGAAAGCTTTGGCGATATCCAGGCTAATAGCCAAGGACTCGCCGAACTTTTCCATAGCCTCACCCCATACATGCGTGACGAATGCCAGGAGGTCACCCGTTGATCGTTTTCCATATTGCCGATCATTGATTAGCGAGTGATCCTCCAGGCATTCGTCACGCATGTATGGGGTGAGGCTATGGAAAAGTTCGGCGAGTCCTTGGTTATTAGCCTGGACATCGCCATAATAATATATATCGCTGAATAATATTTATTTGATAAAAAAACACAAACAAACAAACATCCGCTCGCACCAAACGCATAATACGGTTTCCGTTCCGTCGTGGCAAAACAATTTGCACGGTTTCGCAACACGCAGTTATCCGCAGCAGTACTAGGAGTGCATGGCTTAGTAAGAAGCTTTTAAACGTAACCTAACTTTTATATAGAGTGGGCGGGGAAATCGCATGGCAACTCGCGTTGCCATTCTAACTAAACTAGTTTATATCCTACCATATTGCTACGTGAAAAAGTCTACAATTGCACGTAAAGTAATAAGTTTAAGATGTAAGGTCAAAGAGCGGTCCAGGAGAGAGAGTCCTTACTTTGGATATTTCCGAAATTTCCAACACTAAGTATAACTTAAAAGATACATATTTACTAACTTCGGCATTAGTCCTGTTATACAGCAGGGGTCCCAAACACAAATAAATCGTGGCTGTAAACTCATGTGTTGTCTCATGTGTTGAGTGCACACGATATCCTTCCGCCTTTTGTTACTCACATCTGCGCTAAGTGCTGTTCTAATTATTATGTTAGTATAAATAGCTGCCGGACTGTTAGCACTTCATAAGATTTTTAAAGGAGGTTAATAGCATTTTAATACGTTAACTTAAAAGTTCTTTACCCCTCTAACTTACATTGTGATGAGGTTATCACCAGACTCTTGCCAGGAAAAAAGTTAGGACAATTTTATTAAATTGCACCGACATTTGTCAAAGAATGTTCCTTGGAAATGCCTTGTTGCTAGAATTGTCGTTGGATGAAAAGCTGTTTTAACGTCTGTTTATAATATTGGACAAAAACACATATACTTTTCCACTGTTATAATTTTATTTTCACTGACCGGTTTCACTTCACGGCATCAGAGATTCATACAATATAGTTTCACTAAATCACACAATAATATCCATAATAGGCTTCTGTCCACTACGAATAAATCGGATTGGTGTATGTTTCTTATGACTATTTCCAATGAATAGACAACAAAAAGTAATATAAATTAGTAGACAGAATAAAGATTACTATTATTTTTAGAAAATAAGTTTGTAAAAATTAGGCATTCAGTCACGTCACATCAATCACCAATCAGAAAATATGACGTCACAGGTTGCGCTCTCACACCATAGAGTAAGTATGTATGAAGAACTGACTTCTTGTTCAAGTTGTGTCTGTGTAATTTAATAAATTGTTCGTACGTTTTTATTAATTTACGATTTTTTGTTCATTTTAAAGTTTAATTATTATAAATCTAACAAAAGTAGATTGAACAAAGAGCAGTTTTGGCGCATTATTTCGATGTGCATTTCAAGACAACGCTTGTATATTATATAGCTATATTAAAGTTAAAGGGCTAACCAACACAATTTATTTATAACTTTTTGGAGGTTTTTAATTTATTTTATCCTTTTTTCAATTACTTTTTAATCGTCGTAGGTTTTTTCAAAATTTTTAATTTTGATTTTTTTTTAAACTTCTTAAAGAGCGCCTTCTAGTAGGTTGCTGTCGTTACACCTGTATAAGAACCCTCACTAATCAACTACAAATCCATTCCTAAAAAAAGCCGCATCAAAATTTATTTTCATCACAAATAATGTTAGCTGTAGCGCCCCCTGATGAGTTGTCACCGTAACATCTATCTAGAAACCTGTACCAATCTAACTCAAACCCATAACTGAAAACTGCATCAAAATCGGACTACTAGTTTTTGAGAAAATTGGCAACATTGCTTTTCACAAATAATGTTCGCTGCAGCGCCCCCTGGTGAGTTGTCATCGTAACATTTATCTAAGAACAGGCACCAATCAAACTTGAAGCTATAACTAAAAACTGCATCAAAATCCGACCAGTAGTTTTCGAGGAAAATGGCAACATGTATTTGCACAAACATCCTCTCACCCCAAACCCATATACCATCTCCGTTCCGTCGTAGGTAAAAAGCTATGCGTGTCCAGTCTATAGTGTATAATCCTTACAAGTGACATGTTCTTGGAATTCGTTGAAGGAAACGCGTAAGCGCCATGATATTCACGGCGCTTTTGACCTTTTGGTCGTGAAAAAACTATAACTAATAAGCGATCTTGCGCTTGAATATTTATATTACGATTAGACGACTAATTTATGGCTTAATCGCTGCAGCGAACTTCGTTCGTTTTTGGTCAGGATAGCTTTGTCAAACACATTTTGATTTGTTTCGCAACGTGTGTAATCACCCAAGGCGCCATGACAGATTGGAGCATTTTCGTTACCAATTTAAATACATTTTTTAGATCGCAAAATAAACTATGTAAATGTTTGTTTTAAATCAAAATAATACATTTTTGTGACTATATAGATTCAAAACTACAGATTTAATCAATTTTTGAAATTTGGGACACAACCCTATTCACATAAAAATATCGCAGTAGATATTCATAAGGACATCAAAACACTAGTGTTTTGTACAATACTTTTTTTTTTAATCAGTAGTACAATGATTTTAAATACAATGGATTTCGGATCATCGCTCAAAAGTGTCCGAACTAAAAGAGAAACAAAACGCTAAAAGAGAAACAATCGCGCGCCAGTCTTGATTTTGACAACTGAACGACAACACGTTGCACAATGCCGTACTGTATTGTAAAAACGTGTAAAAACTACGAAAAAAAAGCAAATTGAAGACGGTGTATCATATTTTCAGTAAATAAGCTTTTGTTTTATTATTTGCAATTTATTATTTCACTTAAAATACAGTATTTCGTCGATAATAAATTAAAAGACAAAAGTAAATATTGCAATCCAGTCCAATACCGAAGTACCTATCTGTCTCTTTCGAACTCATCCCAAGCTCAGTAAAAAGAAAGAGACCATTTCATTTTCACTGAATAATGTACTAACAAAATGACCATTCAGATTTATTCGGATTACCGATAGCGATAAAACTATTTGGAACAAAGATTATAGTGGAGACGCCTTGGCTCTTTATGATTTTTTTTTCGTTATATGAACCAACATCTATTTCAGTTTTCTTCGGGATCCAGTACACTGTGCACAATGGAAAAATATTATTGCCCTAGCACGGCGAGAAGAATATTTTGATCCAAAAAATAACAATCTTGTTTGTTCGGCTCATTTTATGGACATAACAAAAAGAGGTCCGATCTTTATGAAACTTGTACAAGAATCCCTTGATTGAATGGAGGAGATAAGCCCAAAAATGTTTTTAATTTTCACAGGGTATCATTGTTTTGTCATAAATATAATTACACATGTCATTTTATTTCGTGTATGTACTGTTATTTTCTTTTTATTTGGATTCTCGGTAATGTATTCCCACGGGAATCGGGGCCGAGATAACTATATCTCGCGGGCGGAGTCACGGTGATCAGCTAGTAGCCAATAATTTCGTATCCCAAAAATTAACCATAAGATAAAAATAAATTAATGATGCGCAGTTTTAGCAACTAATTCAGTCACTTGAAACACGGCTATCTTGTAGTAGACGTAGCGACATAGCGTTATGAAAATAGTAATGAAAGCGGAAGAACTTTGACACCCGCAAGAAGTTTGGCATTTATAATATTATAATTAGTTAAATTCATTCATTCCCTTTTTGTTATTCATACACTACAGTTACTTATTATGAAACTGACTCGAAAAAAAAAATCTTTGTCAGTCGTTAATTAGTTTTTCAGCTTATTTCGTCTAACATAAACAAGTAATTACAATTTATAAGATTATGGAATTTATTGTAGTCTTACATTAATTATTACGCCTACGTAGGTACATATCATGGAATCCTTAAAAGACTTTAACAAAATAAACCTACTCCATTGTTTCTATGTTCACGTAGATCAAGTATAAGCTGCATAAGGTGAATTAGTCAGGCGGACAGATAGAAGCTACGTAATGCGATAAATTAGTGCAAACAAAAGTGAACACTATTCCGTTGAATCAAGGTTTAAATTTTAATATGAAATTTGTTTATATCTATGTATGCCTATGTATAATGTATAGGTCGACTCGGGACATTATTTTCTTGCGATTTGTTCTAGATCCTATGTCCGTTGTATTATAAGGTCTTTGCAGTAGTACAATAGTTTTATACGATATTCATAACACGTTAACTGCCACGTAGGTCACCAGTGACCGGACCCTAAACTACATCTTGGCGCCACGTAGGGCACCGGTGACCTCAGGGAAGACCAGTTTTCAAACCTGTTTTGTGAGTCATAAGACCGAGATTCCGTTGATTTAGTATACGCGTGTGACCGCTCTGGCGCTGTAATATATTTGTGCACAGTGGTTTTTGTTTACCTTGTCAAGTTATAGATTTACTTAGAAAAATCTGCAGATTTCGTCAACTCATTCTCGAATGTAGAAGTTTAGGTTTTAGTTTTAACATAACTATTCGATTTCATTACTTTACGTAGCTTATACTACTAGTTTTATGGCCTTTTTAATATAGAAAAGTAGTATTGATTTTCAAATTAGGGAGTAAGTAAGGTATAAAATAAAATAACTACCATAATATGTACATAAGTGAAAGTATTTATTCAGTAGAAAATAAAATTTATAATCAAAGAATAAAGAAAAAGTTAGTACTTGTGGATCTTATTGAAACAAGGCAAACATACGTGAGGTTTATTTTCACATTCACCGCAAAAAGTAGAAATTTGCAAGTGTCCGACTGCAGGGCGGGTGGCCGGCGGGGTGACCAAAATAACGACAATGCATCTTTTTACATCGCAGCGCCACGTAGGGCACGGCTGACCTCATGGGGTTTTTTGAAGTTATTTCATACAACGTTTATGCTATTGCCACCTAATATAGACATAAATCCTATCTTACTATACTATGTTGAAAAACGCATGAAAAAAAAATGTAACTTTTGCCCGTTGTATGGCTGGCAGTTAACGTGATAAGGACTTACATACTATTTATAAGCACAATAGCTTGGCCATTTCTTTCTTCATCCAAACGGAAACCTTCTTGTTCTAAAAATAGCCGTACTCTATCCAGGATCTCAGAAAACATCAGTATCAGTGTAATTTTATGTGATCGGATTAGCAAAATAAACAATCGAAAAATAAAAAACATAGCATCACGCCTTTTTCCCCGAAGTGGTAGGCAGAGGTGTGCAAACACACCCACATCTCGCCAGCTATGTTAGGTCCCATGTAATAGGGGGCGAGCCTATTGCCATTTACCGGGCACAAGTTCCAGACTCTGGGATAATTATCTAGATAAAATTCTAAAGAGAATTATACATTATCCACCAGACCCGGGAATCGAACCCGAGACCTCGAGTGTGGCAGTCCGTACATAGTACCATTGTGCCACCGAGGTATTCGTAGAGAGTAGAGAGTAGAGTTAGTAATAAACAATCGAAACGATCAAAAATAATGGTCATGGCGCTGGACCTTTAAATACTCTGAAGTCATTTATCAAAATTATCTTGTTTATTTGTGACATAAGCTAATTTGAAAATGGAAATACAATTAAAAACAGAATTACGATACTTTAAATGTATGCCGCCAGTCGTAGAGGGGAGTGCATGCCTGCTTGTATCTCCAAAGCTGTAATCAATAACCGTGACAGAGAGAGTCAGATCACGTCATTTCAAGGTTACTCACACTTTCAAAGGTACGGTTCGCATGTTATACCAGCTTGCTTCACTGAATCAGTTGTAAAGGGTGTTTTTTTAGAGGTTTGGTTTTTAATTTGGCACCACTACTTCTAGTGATAGTCAATTTGACAGTTAGCAGTGCAGTGCACCACCGCACAGCAAACAGAACCAAACGCGCGTGAAGCTTCAGCCTACCTCTTGAATGTAATAGGGTACATAAATAACTTACTATACTAATAACTTAGGGCTTTTGGCGCCAAAATGAATGTGATCAAAATAAAGAGCTTTAAGAGGCAATTTCATAAATACCTACCTTGGAGTACCTAGTTTACTTTTGTCTGGTTGCGAGATTCGTTTCTCTTGTAGATAATATTGAATCTGAACAGATACAGTATAACTTTTATTCACAATAAGAATTACAATATACATAATTACATACTAAAAATATTTACATTACAAAATATCGTTTAAAAATCCTCCGCGTCATTGCTGACTGGGAAGGTTCCCAGAATGCTGGCTGTGTTGCCACGTTGTATGGCGATACTTATTCTTTGGGCCAGAAAATAGCCAGCCTTCTGAACCTGAGAAACATCGATTAAGCGTTTAGCAATGTCTCTATAAAGGTGGCGAGCACTCGGACCCCATGACCCTAGTGTCTCAACCCCAAACGGCTCAAATATGTAATCACCTGCTAGGTTAGCATATTTACGCCGTTTGAGGCCTTCAGCCGATGCAGCAGCAGCGCCGGCACATCCTGATGTGCTTGGAAGGTGTGAAGGTGCTAAGGTGTCAATGCACGTAGCTTCCCACACCGAAGGCCTTCCCATCTTCCACGGTAGCAACGAAATACCGTCCGGTCGCTTCGTGCTAAATCATTTGGTTCACGTACGACCGGAAGATCTGCGGTGGAAAGAGCCCTACGAAGTATGTCGTTTAGAATAGCGTGCCGAGGTATACGACCTGCGCTTCTGCTACAAGAAAGGCCATGGTGTCCCAGACTCCTGGGGATCGTGCGGAGTATAGCCGTGTACGGGGCTCCCGTATGGGCGGTGAGACTGACGGCCAACAACGCTGCTATATTGCACAGATCGTTGAGGACCTTGGCCGTCAGGACAATAAGAGGGTACCGCACGATCTCTCTAGAGGCTGCATGTCTCCTAGCCGCGACCCCTCCATGGGACCGGGAAGCGAGAGCCCTTGCGTCATTGTTTCAATGGCACAAGAAGGCGCTGGAACGGGACCACAGGCCTGCGTCTCGACAAATCGAGGCCTAGCGGTCCCATCTCCGCCAGGATCTCATGGAGACATGGAAGGTGCGACTTGAGCAACCTAAGTGGGGAACCACCACCATCGCGGCGGTGAGACCGATCATGGAGGACTGGCTGCAGAGGCAGCACGGTGGCCTCACGTACCGTGCGACACAGATCATCACCGGGAACGGAAACTTTGGTGAGTATCTGTTTCGCATGCTCAGCGTGGACAAGTCAGCGCCGGGACCTCGTTGTGGGCTTGGGCGTGGATACTCTATCGCTGGAGACCATGCTACGAGCCATGGTCTCTAGCGAGAGCCAATGGAACGCTGCCGTTTCCTTCTGCGAGCAGGTTATGCTCGTGAAGGAGTCGGCCGGTAGGGCGAGGGAGCGTATCCTCCCCGCTGAGTTCCGAAGTCTGCGGCGAAGGCGCCGCAGACGTGACTACGCCCAGGACCATCGACCTCCATGATCGGGGCCTGAGGACGATGGATTAGCAACCCATCGTCCTTACAGAAGTGGGCTAGAAGGGCTGCATGATGTGGGGCTTCACCCTATGCACGCCTTCACTCACCGACGCGGGATAAAACCCGACCCTAAAGATGCAGGGTAACACCCGACCACCACGCAGTGGCCACACAAGGGTCCAAGGTCCGCCGGGTGCCACTAGAAATTCTTTCAGTCCACCGGAGGCACTCGGCAATGGACGTAGGTGCGGACGCGGCCACAAGCCGCGGATTAAAAAAAAAATGGTGTCCCAGACTATCGACGGCTACTCCACAGGTGCAATGATGCGGAGATACACAAGGTGTACCCAGCCGAAGGCAAGTGGCAATGCGGAAGGTTGTGTCGTCCAACATTGTACCTATAGTCGCTGTGAGCCTAGGTATGAGGGCAGGTCAGTGTCGGGACAAGACATCCTCCAAGCATTTATGGCATCGGTCTTGTATCGCACCTCGGAATCAATCCGTGTATTTGACAAAATTTTCCTGACTAATTCTTCGGTGCTATGGACCGACGAGAGAAATGCTGGCAGACTGACATCCGTGACTCTACGAATACCTAGCCCGCCCAAGCGTACTGGAAGAGA
Source organism: Nudaria mundana (assembly GCA_963556515.1). Classification (NCBI taxonomy): domain Eukaryota; kingdom Metazoa; phylum Arthropoda; class Insecta; order Lepidoptera; family Erebidae; genus Nudaria; species Nudaria mundana. The sequence goes on along the minus strand of OY748286.1, from coordinate 1,325,999 downwards.
AGCTTGGACCCAGGCTCGGTCATTAATATTTACATTTAAATTTTTACACAAAGAATTTTGTATTAAGTGGTCTAGTCTGCTCAAAATTACTACATTTTTCCAAAATTGTCCTGAACGGAAGGCATGTCTAAATTTGGGTACGAAAAGAAAAAAACAAAGGATAGTGAAAGCTAAATAATAAAATAAAATAAAATAAAATAAAATACTAATATTAAATAGACTATCAATAACCTGATCAAAATTTTGAATTATTTCCTCGATAAAAGTGGAAAAGCCATCTTCTTAAATAAAAAGTAATAAAATCCGACTGATTTACACAAAAAACTAAATTTTCTCTTTATTATAATATTGGTATCAGCTACAAAGCTGAGGCTACGATCTCCTCAAATGCCCTGTATACCTATCTCACTCACACAGATCATTATAAACTGGTAGACCTGCCATCATTTTGGTCAAAGGCAATATTATGACTTAAAATTTCAATTATCTTACATAAACGCACTTGCTTTTCGTAGATAATTTAATGATCAGGGTTTTCAATAAAAATTGTTAGATGATTATGTTAGCGGTTTATAAGAATTTACGAAAATATCTAAAGCGAAGAAGATCATTTTATCGAACCTAACATTTAAAATGCCGTTTACTTAAGTGCAATTGTAGACCCTTATTCATTGAAATATGGTAGGATTTACAACAAAAATAATTTCCATTCTGATATTCAAGCTGAGTTTGCAGCTCCGTCAGCTTATGTACTCCTAGTACGAATACTATGGCAACGTAATTTTACTCGACTTTCACGCAGGCGCACGTGTGTTTCCGGGCAATCATTCAAGTGCGAGTGAAGGCGCTGTTCCATTCATGTACAAGTGAGTTTTTTTTAAATGAATTTGACTTAATCATTAACATAATATGAAAGTTAATTCTACGAGTATGTATAATATTTATTATCTATACATATAATAAATCTGTAGAAGTGAAAATTTTGTACATAGAAAATATCAAAAAAATAAATGTGATTAAAAAAAATGTTGTCTGTCTGTCTGTCTGTTTGTTCAGGCATCACGCAAAAACTACCGGTTCGATTATGATGAAACTTGGTATAATTATTCTTGAATATCCTGATCACCACACTAGGTACATTTTATCCCGAAAAAGTATATGCAATAAAAACAAACTCAATTTTGCGGTTCTATCCCTAGACCCGAGTACTGTACCAACCGCAAATAATAATTTTGTCGTAGGTTTTTGTTTTTTATATTGGTTTCGCCAAATTAACGCCGCTCACCTGGTGGTAAGTCGTGACAACGTCTAGCGATTGTGGGCCACTCTCGCAGCACACAATACTATAGAGAGTGGCCTTCAACTTGACGACCTACTGATGTGCCTCTTCACGCTCCGCTTAAAGAACCCAGGGTTATATGTGGGAGGAAACACGTTCACGGGCAGGGCGATCCAGGCCACTATCGTTTGGCAGAGAAACGAACGTTTAAAATGTTCGGTTCTCGCGAACATGCTATCTACTGTGTGTGATCGGAAGGAAGAGGATGGGATCAGATTGAAGAGCTCTTCAGAACAGGTTACGTCACTCGCAGTGGAGTTCACTAAGGGCGCTGCACACAGCTAAGATACTATAATATTTTAACTTAAGATACAATATCGCTCGCCATACAATTCAATGGACTGTCACACACGACGAAGATAATAAATAATATTTCATATTTTCGTATCGATGATTTTTTGTGGTATAATAGAGATTATAATAGAAGATATAATAGATAAACTGGTGTAGGGGCTTTATGAACGCAATAAAACCCAAAACAATGGTTTCTAGAACTTTTGTCTGTTTGTCTGAATGTTTGAACACGCAATGTCAGAAACGGCTTAACCGATTTGAATTTTTGATTTGAATTTGCGGTTATACAGTAATGCGTTGTGGTTTATTCAACTTAACATTTAAGGATTGGTTTTCAATCGGTTCATAAATAAAAAAGTTATGTAGATCTAAAGTAAGACGCAGGCGGAGCTGCGGGTAGCAGCTAGTTCGGAATAATTCTCTATCACACATATCTATCAATTTTACTACAAGTTATATTAAGCGTTCATTTCGTTACTGTTTAATTTTACGTCCTTAATTTAATAGGCTACCTTATTCTCAGATACCTATAATTATAGATCTTTATTAAAATAAATTGTGATGTACATTTTCAATTTTGATAACACAAATACAAATGCATTAAAACTATTCCGAGGATGCCGCTGAAGTTGGTAGGGACGAAGGGGAGTCCGGGCTCCGGTGTGAGTAGCTGTCATGTGTAGTATGTATGTGTGATAAGTACCTTTGTGAATCAATTCTGCAACACACACAGGGTCGAGCCGACCTCTGGCAGCGCCTGTGTGCGAACCCTATGAAGCGCCTTTTTTTTACGAATCTTCATGTTTCAATGTTTTTTTTTATAAATATGTAAAACCAATTCGCTTGCCAATTACTGCGAAAAATAAAAGGCTGATGGGTTTAAGAGACCAAAACATATTCAGGGCCCCAGCGACCTCACCTGCTAGCGGCACACTTGCTGATCAACGGACGAGGCAACGTGAATTCACGGTATACTGCGGTATACATAATACCAGGTGGTACATCAGTGTTGGTCCAGATGGTATAAAGCCCCCCAAGTAACCCAGCCTAGGTTTTTTTTTTGTCCAGGTGCTGTGGCCTGGCCCGCGAACTGTTTCCCTACCATGAATAAGGCTTTACTAGCTTTTATTATTAGTACAATATCGAAGGGGCTAGATAGTTGTAGAGTACATACAATTTGGCAGTAAAACTTATTGGGCAACTTAACATTATTGGTGTATAATTATTATTCTAGAATCTATTAAAACAAAATCATCGATACAGTAAAATATGGTAGTAAAATGTAGAATTGTCAATAAATAAGTAGTCAAATAAAAGTTGTAAATAGTAGTTAAATAAAAATGTTAATAAATAGTCAATAAGGTGTATAAATTCAATAAATCATGCCAATTTTTCATCCATAATACCTAAAAATAACTAAACTATATAGTTATATAATTTATGCTTTCGATTGTCCGCACTTGGTGGAACATATAGTAAAATTGTGGAATATCTGTACAAGTGAGTCATTTCATAATGTAAACTATATAGTACCAATTATTTAATATTTCGAGATATTTGTGCGGTGGGTAGAAGCAGGACCTTGCGGTTAACTTCCCGGCTGAGAGCGATTTATGCTAGCGGCCGAAGCCTGCCATAGATGTTCAGCCGGGGGTCCCTAGGTCCTGTTTCTCTCCACCGCACGTCCTGCCAAATAAGTGAGGAAGGCAATAACCTTCCCCCTAGTAATCCTATCGAGTAACAATTGCCCTACACTAACTGTACTAAAGTCAGTTGCCAGGGACATCTGCAGGTTATACCGTGGTGCCCCAAAGATGGGACACTCGAACAGGAGGTGAGGCACGGTTTCGTCGACGGTTGCGTCACAGGCACACGACGGACTCGCCTTGCACTTGAAACGATGCAAGTACGAGGCGAACCCGCCGTGCCCTGTGAGTATCTGTGTGAGCAGGTACTCAGTACCCACTTTGACGACGAATTTGTGGGCTGCGCGTACGTCAGGGAAAAACAACTTGGTCACGCCGGCGACCCCGCCCTCTGTGTATCGCCGATTCCATTAGTCAACCGACTTCTCGCGGAGAATTCGTTTGACGAACGAAACCGGCACTTGATCGTAGGAGGGTCGGGTTTTCAGATTCAACGCGGCACTCTTCGCCAGCTCATCGGCCCTCTCGTTACCCTCCAGACCGCCGTGCGCTTTGATCCAGAACAGGGATATTTCCCTGCCCTGGACCTCGCCGGCCCTGATGTTGGCCCTGGCCTCAGCGGCCGGGCGGTGGGTGGAGGCGTGGTTGGTAACGGATTCGAGGGCCGATCGGGAGTCGCTGATGATCGCGAAGCGTGTCCCGGGCCTTTCAGCCGCGAGCCTCGTAGCCCGACATATTGCAAGCAATTCGGCCTGGTAGACGGTGCAGTAGGGCGACAGTCCAAGCTTGATGGCTCTGGTTTCCGCCTGTCGTTCCCAGATCGACAGAGTGGCTCCTACCTTGCCAACCCAGCCTAGGTTGGGTTGTGTTGGGGGTTCAGATGCTACACTGCCGGGCCCGGGGCGATGTGTGTGTGGTGCAGCAGGCATGGCACCAGTGGCGCAGTGCAGTCAAGTGTGGGTCGACCCGCCCTGGCCAGGAAGACCCTTAGAAACTTTGGTGCCTCTGGCCGCCCGCCTAACCTAACGTATAACACAGGGCCACTAGGTTGAGGATAATCCTGATGTGGGTCGCCGTGCCGCATGCCGGTGGTGACCGGTGCGGGCCTGGTGACCACGCATCAGGGGGGTTTTAGAACCCTTTCGTCTGGTGGGTCGACTCCCATCTAACCACACGGTTCTAGACGAAGCTAGTCTCTGCGTCTTGTCACTTACTACTGCAGTAGATGTCGGTAGATCAGGCGCCCACTTTGCTGGATCTACTGCAGCTGGTGAGTCGCCCAGCCCAGTACAGTGTGTTGGTAGGCACCCCACTGGTTAGCTCCGACCACTGTGTCGTCCACGCTGGCTGCCGGTGCCACCTCCTGCACTTGTTGTGCAAATAATTTTTAGGAAGTACATGGTAGAGTAGAGTCATAAAATATTAATTACTTCTTTTAATTGTATTTTTACCACGTTCTTCTTCTAGTTTTGAAGACGTAAAACAGTCCAGTACCTAACACACTATGTACATATATTGTTTTTAGTGTGTACCTAATAGACTATTAACTTTTAATTAAGCTATCGCGTTACATAATCTATTATAATATTCGACTGAAATTAGCACGTATCATACCTATATATGCACAGGTAGGTAGGTACATACCTTTTGTGCCTGACGTTTCAATCAGGTAACCAAGGCCGGTATAACCGGTAAGATTCGTGTTAATTCCCTTAGAATATAAAGGTAGATACTTGATTAATATTTAAATTTTTCAAAAGACTTTTTTGGAAGTCGGTTGAGGTTCTTAATTCGACTGTATTACAACAATTATTTTGGCTCTCTCGTTCGTTAAAATCGGGGAATACCCGTTATTTTTTTATAATTAAAGCCGACGTCCGTTGCCGGGCGTCTCTGGTTACACGCAGCAGGTATTTCCAGTGACGCCCGGCGGAAGGGGGAATACCCGTGGCTCCTCTCGGCTTGCGTCGCGTCGCACATACCGCATCGGGTTGCGTTCATAAACAAACTCACGGCGGGCGTGGCTTGATGAAATTGATCGGCGCAGTTCTTTTGATCGTAGGTAGGTACCTAATCAATGTAAACTAAAGCCCAGCTGGAAACAACCATCGTGAATATTATCTTGGGAGCCTTGCAAGACATGTTGCGGTTACTTACTTATCGATAGGTACCTACTCTACTAAAAAGAATACGTCGTCCAAAATAATTTCGGAGGCGGCGCGGGCGCCCCTATCGTCTTGGCGCCTGTGTGCGCCGCACACTTCGCACACAGGGGCGGCTCGGCCCTGAACACACAGATATCTGCAGCAGTACCAGGAGTGGATGGCTTAGTAGGAACCTTTAGGCGTTTCTATTCGAGTCCTTATTAACCGTAGAAATAGTAGTGGAGGTAGAACTTACCTGCACGAGGTGCACCTGTTAACAAACGAGACAGGCTCTCAGGAACGGCAATATACTCGCCGCCTATGACGTGAAGTTGACGAAGTACCCACGTAATAGGTGGCGAGTCTATTGCCGTTTCCGAGGTTGGTTCTCAACAAACACAATCACGTTGTTATTTCCGAAGGCGTAGACAGAAGTGCTTATTACGCCCACGTTCGCAGAAGTGATTGGGGTGACACGTGGGTGTAATTAGCGCCTATGTCTACTCTTCGCAGATAGCAACGTGATTTGTGTCTGTATGAGTAATAGTAAATACACTTAGGATTAACACGAGTACCCGCTTGTATAAATCTGAAAAATTGCTCAGAGCGCCGACACACTTTTAAACTTTTAAATCGTAAAAAAAGTAGTATCAATTTGTGACAGCTGAATCAAATTAAAAAATGAACTATATTAAGTTCCCGTTATAATATTATGTATGTACTAACATTATCTGACCACATTGGAACGTGTGGTGTACTCACCTTGATGCCTTCAGTCAAAAAGGTTAACATTACACATTAATTGAAAGTAACTGCGGTTGACTTGATTTATTATAAGTTGGTGTTATTATTAAATAAGAGTTTATCTATTACATAATGGGGTAAGTAACGTCCGAAACTCTCTACATTAAATATTTAGATATACCTAAGTTATAAATGTTATAAACCAAAAAAAAAAAATTTTTCTTTACAAATTAAAATACGAAGGGGTCGAAACCGACCCATTAAAAAAACATAAATCCTGGACTGGGATCAACATGTTCAAAAATGAATAGAACTGGAGACAAAATAGTTCTGGGTATAATATGGATTAAACATTAGTCTTCTTCTTTATGTAAAAAATATATAAGTAAGATTTTTTAAGTGCAACTTCTGCAAAATCGGTGTGTAATTCCCATCTGCCTACCCCTTCGGGGATAAAGGAGTGATGTGTGTATCTCTATCTGTATGTGTTCTATTATAACTTTGAATCTCCACTCGCGAACGGTCGCCGGTACATTTTCAAATCTCTTGTGCATAATTCCTCCAACTTGAATGAAGCATAGCGTCTACATTCAGTTCGTGAACTTTTGCGGAACACCGATATGGCTCACCCCGCGCGGGTCAATAGCTCAACCCCGAACTACTAGAACAGCAGAACTACAGAGGTGCGCTCAGGATATCAACAGGTTTCAACTATTTATCTAGAATGTTGATGAATAGCAGGCGCTATAGGTAGTTGAGTATGCAAAATGTGAGGAGAGGACCGGCAACTATGGTCGGATTCTTATACTTGAGACCCCAAATAATAACAAAACACATCTTGCCACCAGCTGTGATGGTCCCTTCCCGCTCCCTTCACATCCCCTCTCCGAGCTAACTGTAAGCATAGCGCGCTTAGGTATTCAGTGTGTTTCGGCATCTATCGACGTAGAAACTAAAAATTAATTAATTAATTAATTAATTAAATTTACCATTTTCAACAAGCTATAGTCTACACGCAATGCTGGTCCGCTCCTATAAACTCTGTCGTGATGTTATATAGCATATGATAATCGCTAAAAATGTAACTTTATATTTCCGAAAGAAATTTAAAAATCGGTGCAGTAGTTTCTGAGGTGTCTTTGTCCCCCTTTTAGGAGTAGAATTTTGGAAAACCCTTTCTTATCGGAAGTAAACGCCATATAAAAAATACGCCTTCCAAGTTTTAGGTTTCTACGATCAGCGGTTTAGGCTGAACGTTGAATCGTCAATCAATGTTAATTACAGTTAACCATACAATATAACATGATTTGTCCTGAATGACTGACTGCTGAGCCTAAGCCGCTAATCGTAGAAACCTACAACCTGGAAAGCGTGTTTTTTATAAGGCGTATACTTCCGATCACAGCTGGTGGCAAGATGTGTTTTGTTATTAATTTGGGGTCTCAGGTATAAGAATCCGACCATAGTTGCCGGTCCTCACATTTTGCATACTCAACTACCTATAGCGCCTGAAATCGCAAATACTTAAAATATTAAATAATAAGTGTATCCCACCAAAATGTTAACGTCATGGCAACATCCGGGTTCGATTTTCTTTCTTACATTTTGGCTAAAGAACGGCAGGGTGTTGATACGGCCCCTGCTTGGAAAGAAAATTAAACGACGTAAGACAATTAACGTTACTTTATTGGCAGGGAACCTAGGGTTTATATAATATTAGTAGCTAATAGTGTGTCGGTCGAATAGGATCATATATACTGTTTACGGAAGTGCCCGGTGCACTGTGGGTCCACAGGCGACGGCGGTCGGCCGGCAGGATCCGCTGGTGTCCTCCAAGTAATCTTGTTTTAGCAGGCCGCGATGCTCCGGGTCGAAGGCCACGGAGCGACGGCGCAGCTTCGGGTTGCTCAGCAATAGTATTCTTCAAAATATATGGCTTTTCTAAGCCCCAAGGTAGTTCTGGAATGGACACAAGCAACGGATTAGATACCGGCTCGGCACCGCTCGCCGTGGGCCCCACACGTAAATCGCCGTACAGGTTCCCTAGTTGTCGGACGCGCTGCACAATTATTCACATGTGGGTACACGGCAAGGTTACACATAACACAGGATAATACAAACATGGGAACAAGGAAAACACAGACAGGTAGTTGGCTCATCCCTATATATCGGTCTCCGACCGGCGGCAGAAAGTCTCAATGCAATAATTAACTGCTAATAAAATAATAAAATTTAGCTATAAGCCCAACACAAATGTGGGTACATTTCAAAAGACTACTTTTCTACCTATTACGTGTCGGAGACGAAGTTCCTAAAGAGTCTGCGTTATGCGTAATTCCCATCTAACAATTGAAACTTTATTATGGTTCACTAAATTAGGGAACCCTAAAATACGGTCCCTACATGGCAGTCTCAATAATACAATATTAAAAAATAGTAAATATTCCAGATAGGTGGAATATGACCTAGATGTTTGAATTTACGTAAACCACACTAAAAATTTAGAAAATTAACGGTTTCCCGCTTAAGGCCGCGCCCCAAATGGTACGGCTTCACAATAAAATATGTCGGGTAGATGAATTATCCCAACCTGGATTCTCCTTCGTGATATTCACAAATTAAAATAATAATATTATAGATTACTGCGGCCGTAGATGAATAGCCCTTAAGAAAATTTTATGTAGAAATATTGTTAACAATTATCGTTACATTCGATACAATGTTAATAGGTCCTAGCATTCCCTACAACATATATATATTATTATATACAATACATATATAATTATCGCATTTAGGCGTGGAGTAATTTCTTTACCGTCCTAAATGTTTTCTAATATATTCTGTAGCAAGAAATTCAGCATCGTCTGATTTGGATATTTACTTCGATAAAAGTTTATAAAATAGGTAATGACATTATACGCGATTGAAACTACAATGACCGTGGCTCGAATCACCTCGGAGTCTAACTAACTATAGGTTTCTTTAGGTTACTAATAATCTATGAAATAGCTATTTGATAATATTCTAATTAGAGATCGCGCGATGGACGTTTTACGTAAGCCAATCTGTTCACATCACTTACCCCGTATTTTCGGGAACCACAATATTAACTGCACCACTATTAATTAGTAATATCGATCCAAATCAATTCTGTCTGAATTACTTGGTTAATTAACTATTATTTTAAATGTTCTAATTTAATATTTCGTTAACGGTGGTTACGTCAGCGGTGCGTTCATGAGATTTCTATTATGCTAATTTTTTAGACTCCGTTAGCTCTGCCCGGGTTTATATGACCTCGGCTCGGTAGTTGAGCAGTGCCGGACCCCCCTCAGAGCGTCTAGTGACGCGACCATTCCACGCATCGATGCCCGCGCGCGTCTCGCTATTGGTTAAACGGCCGGATCCTTATCTTTTCGATCTTGCCCGACTCATTGAACAATGAACTAAGGAATTTCTCATTGCTTGAACCGGTCTGCTAATGTTCTGGTAACTTCTAAACTAGTGTTGTTACCAAACGCAAAATGTATATTGTCGATGTATGCACATCGTAACAGTGTGTTTTTTAGTCATATTTTAAGTATTATGGATGCTGTGGATGTGTTGGCCATTCCCTAAAGGAGTGCTCAGTACGAGAAAAAGCGGTCGTGTGTGCATCATGCAAGCGCTTTAATAAGCCCAGCAATCACAGTACCGGAGATATAAACTGTCCAGCCCGTAAAATTTCAGAAGACCGGCAAATGCAGTCAAACTTATTTCTTCCTTTGAGCTCTTAATATGTCATATGTTTTAGTGATTTATAGTGAAAAATAGATAGGTAGTGTTTTTGATTTAGTAACAATTTACCGTTCGCCAAAGTGCATACATAATAATATCTGACCCAGTTTACATCAAATAACAATAACTAACAATATGCTTTCGCAGCATTTTCAAACAGCAATTTTAGTTTTAAATATTTTAATTTTGATATTGTAGTTATTAATGTTGACATTACATACAAAACTGTTTATTTAGATTTACATATTATGTACGAGTATAAGATAGGTACATGATGAACGCCATGCCTGAGATACAGGACTATCTAGTTCAGGCGCGAACATTTAATACCTATGTAATTAAATCTTAGCACTAAAAGTAGATCCCTGCTAATAATTAAATGTTTTATATTATTTAATGGCTAGCTAAGTAATTATAATTAATAGGCTAAGACCTCAAGTAAAATATGCTTAAGTAATGAATAAAATAAAATAAATATTATTATTATTATCCTATTACTCTCAGAAGATAAATAAATTTAATTTGAAACCCCATTCGTCGAAATCAATCCACCCGTTAGGCCTGTGGAAGAGAACAAATACACGCCAAAATACGCGCGAAAAACATAACCTTCGCTGACAGTCGGGTAAAAAAAAAGCTGATTTGATTTGACAGTCATCTGCCCTTGCATATACCCTATTGCAGTTTGGATGAATTTTGATTTTACCTAGTACCTACTAAATTAATAAATAGGCGAAGAACTTATATTCTGCAGATAAAGTTGGGGCCGATGCTGGTGCATCATTTAAAATTTAATAATGTATATTAAACTTATTCCAAATCATGATGATTCAGCTTGGAATTGGTATAAATATCTTACAAGTACAAGGAAAAAGTACAAGTAAAAGTTCAAGTAAAAGTACAAGTAAAAGTACAAGTAAAAGTAGAAAGTTCCTGTACTAGGATATCATAGCTATCGAAGAGTTTACATTGTAGGTACTGCTATTCTAAGCTCCCTCCCCTTTGAGGGCGTGACCACATAAGGTAATGGGCGTTTCATGTACATGGGGCACACTAAAAGTTTTGCACTTCTAGCTAATCGGAACTATTTAAATTTCGAATGTTGTATTTTTTTAAACGTTGCAACCTTCTTAGTAATAAAAAAAACAATTGGCGGGAAATCATTTGTCAATTATTTTTTATCACACATCAAAGTTCTACGTATGCAACGAAAATGGAAAAGATTTTAGAGCGATGATTTTTTATGATTTAATAAAAACTCTCTCTCCGCAAGACTCTGCCGCTCATCTTCAAAATGCTTTTGGGAGAGAAGCACCTTGTTTGAGCACCGTGAGGCGATGGTTTACTGAATTTGAGAGAGGTCGAGTTTCTTTACATGACGAATTTCGTGAAGGGCGGCCTTCAACTGCCGTCAACGAAAATAATGTGGCTCCTATTAAGCGGTTAATTGAAGCAAACTCGCGGATTACCTATGAGACAATTCGAGGACTATTGGGGATTGATATGATTCAAATCTAGAAAATTTTACACGAACAATTGAAAGCTCGTTCATTTGTTGTCGTTGGATCCCTCATGAACTGACAGCAGAGCAGAAGCGGGATTTAATGTTTTGAACCCGAAAAAAAGAGGTATTCCTCGATGATCACCAATTTGATCGTCACCAAAACGATGATCACCAAAACTATTCCTCGATGCTCACCAGTGGTGATGATCGTTTAAAATTTTAATTTTATTAAAATTTTCTATTCCTCGATGATTACCAACCAATATCATTGACATAGTGCAGGGACTAAAGAATATCGACAGAAGAAAATATTTATATTGAACTAGCAGCTCCGCCTGCGTGTTATAGCTTTCTTGATCACCAGTTACTGATTTAGCTGTTGAGCGATATTGTATCTTAAGATAAAATTATTATAGTATCTTAGCCGTGTACAGGGTACAGCGCCCCTTAGTGAACTCCACTGCGGGTTACGTAACCTACGACAAACTTATTATTTGCGTTTTGTATAGTAATCGGATTATTCCCAGTAGTTCCATGTAGCCAGTTCCACATGGAGTTTTTGCAACCTTACAAAATACGATTTTTGTCCCATTTGTTCCATGTAATTTTATACTAAGTACTTTTACCGCTGACATTATTTAAATAAAAATTATTTTAATTTTAAATTGTTTTATTATATATATATATATATATAGTAGTTCCATAGATACACAAACAACAAAAGTACTAGGAGTACAGAACTACAAAAGAGCACTCGCCAACTCTCATCTCGCTCAGTTTGGTTTATTCAAAATGTGTTCGAAAAAGTTTTGTTCAGAAACCTTTGATCGTGCTTAAAAAATGTCATATAGATTCTTCTGTTTTATGCGTTGATGAGGTAGACAGAGCTGTTTATTGTACCCATATTTCGTTAGTCACATTGATGGTGAGGCCATCTTTTATTATAAATGACACGCACCTTGAATAAAATACTAGGACTACAGAACTACGTAAGCACTCTCGAAATCTCATTCGAATCTCGATCCGTTTAGTTTATTTAAATGTGTCAACAGGTGCACCGAGTACAGATGAAAATGATTGTCCATTATAAAAGACACAAACCTCAAATGTACCAGGAATACATAACAACATAAGAGCCTTCAAGATTAATTCTTTTAAATTCAGTGAAAACCGATTGATTGTTTGAACTCATTATTCTGGAAAAGTACCAGGCGATCATAAAAATAAAACAATTTAAAATTAAAATAATTTTATTGAAATAATGTCAGCGGCAAAAGTAGTATAAAATTACATGGAACAAATGGGACAAAAATCGTATTTTGCGAGGTTGCAAAAGTTCCATGTGGAACTGGCTACATGGAACTACTTGGAATATGGTCTAACGCCCATGGGTTGTGAAGGTCAGGAAGGCAGGCGCTTCACGGAAAATATCGAAGTTCAGCCGAATCGTAGTTAGCCTGGAAAGCCGACCCCAACTGAGATGAATGATGAATAAGACTAACTTTATGTACTTTCTTTTGTCTATGCTTTAATTAACATAAATAATCACATTTTTTTTAATTCACTTATTATTTATGAAATACTCTACCTTAACATAAATAATAACTTTTTTTATTTTATTTCACTTATAATTTATGAAATACTCTACCTTAACATAAATAATATTTTTTTTTGTATTCACTTATAACTTCTAAAATACTCTACCTTATAATAATAATAATATTAGGGATGTTGAGCGGGCGTGTGAACCAATTCCACCTATGGAACCTATAACCATATCTGAAGAAGATATTGGTTGTGCAGTTCGTTCGTTGCCAAATTCGAAATCTGCTGGACCGGACGGACTGCACAACTTTTGGTTAAAATGGTTCCGTAGCTCACACGCTTGCTTGGCATCTTGCTTCCAGTCATCCCTTGAGTCATCGCCGCTTCCAGCTTTTATGACTACCGGAGTAACCCACCTCCTATACAAGTCTGGTAGTACCACAGACCCCAAAAATTATAGACCTATAACTTGTCTACCTACCATATACAAACTTTTTACATCCATCCTGAGAGTAAAAATATATTCACATGTACAAAACAATAACATCTTGTCAATCTCTCAGAATGGATGTAAAAGTGGGGCACGTGGTACGAAAGAGCTCCTTATTATTGACAAGGCTGTTTGCCAGCAGGTACGCCGCAACCGAAAGAACCTTGTGACATGCTGGATTGACTATAAGAAAGCGTACGATTCTGTGCCTCATACATTCTGCTTCGGAGGGTGCTAGAGCTGTATAAAGTTGATGCAACTCTATGCACCTTTTTGGGGTCATGTATGAGACAATGGAGTACGGTTCTTGTTTATCCAGGGTGTCGTCAGGTTCTAGGAGGTGGTGTACCAATAGGGATTGAGAGAGGTATTTTCCAGGGTGATAGTCTGAGTCCGTTGTGGTTTTGTCTAGCACTGAATCCTCTCAGTACGTTACTAGAGGGTTCAGGGTTAGGCTTTCGGATGCGCAGAGGGGGTCAAATTTTGTCCCACCTTTTTTACATGGATGACCTAAAGTTATTTGCCCCTAATGGCCCCGATTTGATGGCTTTGCTAAAAGTTACTGAAACTTTTAGTAAGGCCATCAGTATGGAGTTTAGGGTAGATAAGTGTGCGGTCATGCATGTAAAAAGGGGCGGGATTGTGGAATCTGAAGGAGTCAATCTTTCAGATTTCACACGATTTGGGTCGCTCTCCGCAACCGAAACCTACAAATATCTAGGTATGTCTCAAGCTCTGTGTATTGCTGAGACTGACATGAAACAGAAGTTGCAGGATCGTTTCTTTGGCCGCCTGAAAAAAATACTGAAAAGTCTTTTATCAGGCGGTAACAAGGTGCGTGCTGTCAACGGCTGGGCCATGCCAGTCTTAGTATACTCTTTTGGCATACTTAGATGGACTCAGACGGAGTTAGAAGCTCTGGATAGGAAGGTGCGTTGTCTATTGACTTCATATCGAATGCACCACCCACGTTCGTCAGTAATGAGGTTGTATATACCACGGAAATGCGGGGGTCGGGGATTTTTAAATACCAAGACTCTCCATAACCGTGAGATATGCAACCTTAGAGAGTATTTCCTGCAGGTGGACGTGGATGTGCATCGAGATGTTGTGGCAATAGACAACGGACTGACCCCGCTGTCCCTTGCGAAAGAGAACTGGCGCAAACCTGTAATATTAAGTGTATCTGATCGGAAGGAAATATGGAAGAGCAAGGAACTGCATGGTCGATTTTATCGGGCTCTAAATGGGCCCGATGTTGATTCAATAGCATCGGTATCCTGGTTACGATTTGGTGATCTCTTCGGAGAAACTGAGGGTTTTATCTGTGCAATCACTGACGAAGTCGTGATGACGAATAACTATCGGAGATTTATTGTCAAAGATGGGACGCTAGACATCTGTCGGGCATGTCATCGTCCCGGAGAATCTTTAAGACATATTATCTCTGGTTGTTCCCGTCTTGCGAACGGTGAGTATTTGCACAGACACAACCAAGTAGCCAGGATAATCCATCGATACTGAGAGATTGGCATTATTCTATAATGTCCCTGACAGGTTGTCGCTATCACCTTCTATATCTTACTAAGTGTCTAATAATAAACGGTTAGCTCGAAAAATCCAAAAAAAAATCATGATGATAGTTCATGTACTGAACTTTAAATTAAAACTATAACGGGTTAGATTAGTTTGTTAGTCCTGGAGTTATAGACTATTATGGGTTACTGCGGAACCCTATTCTATGCATGGCTCGACTCCCACTTGGCCGGTTTTTAGTATTAGTTGTTATAGAAGCAAAAGAAATACATCATACATTGGGTGCAAAGGGGCTCTACCAACATCTATAGGGCCCCAGCGACCTCACCTGCTAGTGGCGCACCTGCTGATTAACGGACGAGGTTCGTATATTACGGTACCCATGTGGTGGCTTCGGCCCCTACGTGGATACCAGGTGGTACAACAGTGTTGGTCCGGGGGGGTACCACCGTGCAGCTGTGCTAAAGCCCCCCAAGTAACCCAGCCCAGGCTGGGTTGCGTTAGGGGTTCAGCAGCTGCACTGCCGGGCCCAGGGCGATGTATGGTGCGGCAGGCAGGGGTCCAGTGGGGGCGAAGCGGAGTCTAGTGTGGGTGGTGTGGGTCGATTTGCCGGCCAGGGAGACCCTTAGCAACGGCGTTGCCGCGGCCGCCCGCAACATAGTCATGGGGCCCGCCTGGGACCAACCACTCCAGGAGGCTGCCCCACATGCTGCTCCCACGGGCTGACCCAGATGGTACAGGGGATCACCCGGATACCTGACCGGTCAAGACACATGCCCGCCTTGCTGGATCTACTTGCTGACGAGTCGCCCAGCCGAGTACAGTGTGTCGGTATGCGCCCCACTGGGCACTTCCGTATAGTACTATAGTATTCCTGTGTACTGTGAGAGTCGCACACAATCGCCAGACGTCGCCACATCTTACCATCAGGCGGGTGGCGTCAATTTGTCGACCTAAATTTATAAAAAAAAAAAAAGGAAACAGTATAAAATTTTTTGTGCAAAATGATCTAACCATAATACCACCAGATAAAGCATGTTCGCGAGAACCGAACGTTTTAGACGTTCGTTTCTCTGCCGAACGATAGTGGCCTGGAACGCCCTGCCTGTGCACGTGTTTCCTCACACATTTAACCATGGGTTCTTTAAGCGGAGCGTAAAGAGGCACATCAGTAGGTCGTCAAGTTGAGGGCCACTCTCTATAGTATTGTGTGCTGTGAGAGTCCCACACTCGCTAGACGTCACACAACGGACGCCATCACGACTTACCACCAGGCGGGCGGCGTCAATTTGGCGAACCCAATATAAAAAAAAAAAAAATTACCAGCAACTTGCGTCAAAATGAGGTTAAACATTCGTTTCACAATATTATAAACAGCGAAGTCTCGGTAATAGGGTTCCCGTTTTACCCTTTGGGCACGGAACCCTAAAAAGGAAATAACGGGTACCAAAGGGTTTAATGGAACCCTACTATTAAGGTTCCGTTGCCCGCCCGTCCGCCTAACCGTTAAAATTTTCACTCTGCTGCTAACATAGGTATAATAAGTCAATACTTTTACAAAACACAATACCTATGCCACTACTATACTATACTATACTATACTATACTATACTATACTATACTATACTATACTATACTATACTATACTATTAAAATTTTAAACGATCATCACCTCTGGTGAGCATCGAAGAATAGTTTTGGTGATCATCGAGGAATACCTCGAAAAAAAAACAGCATCTTGTGAATGGGTGTTTTAAAATGAGAACAAGCCAACAAAAGTGAGGCAGGCGAGAAACGTTGGTAAAAAAATGATCGCGTTTTTTTTCTCAGCTACGGGTCCCATCTGTACAATTCCACTTGAAGATCAAAAGAGTCTTAATGCCGAGTGGTATTTTACCATTTGTTTACCCAGGGTGTTAGAAAAAGTTCGTGAAAGACGACCCAAAAGCCGCGTTCTCGTACATCATGACAACGCTTCCTCAAACACGGCCAACAAAACAAAGTCATTTTTAGCTTCCGAAAAAGTACAACTCGTCACCCATTCTGCGCATAGCCCCGACCTAGCACCCTGTGATTTCTGTATTTTCCCCAAAATGAAAGATTTGATGAGAGGTTTCACTTTTACCAACTCCGAAGAGTCAGTGATAGCGTTCAATCAGCACGTAGAAAACATGCCTTCAGATCTGTGGTCCTCCTGTTTTAAAAAATGGTTCGATCGCATGAAAAAATGTTTAAAATGTAAAGGAGAGTATTTTAAAAAGCAATAAACATAATGTTTTAGTTTTAACATGTTGTTTTTTTAAGTTACGCAAAACTTATAGTGTGACCTACGTATACCACAAACCAGAATACCGATATTATCTATCTATCATAATAATCACCAAAATATACCATAATATACGGATAGTTACGTCAGGCTACGGCGTAGCCCAGCTATTGCAAGGTGACTGCTACGAGTCGTAGGCAGCTACGAACAACGAAACATTTGGAAATTCTTGGGTAGGATAGGTTAGGTTATACATACCTCCATGTAACAATGTAGTAACAATGACTCCATTTTTATTATGTTCAAAGTCTACTTACCTAGTTCATTTAATAATCTTTTCAACTGATTATTTTCCTCTATACTTTCTAATCAATGGTACATAATAGAATAATGTTTTATAAATTGAGAGAGCATTTATAATATTATATGTAAAAGAGAATTTAATGTATTTAACTAATTGCTTGTAAACTCTCAGCTCAATATTATGCCATTGTGTTATTTGATAAATGACAATTTTCAGAGTAAATAATAAAACATCTTAAGAGTCCGTATGCAGAATCGAAACGGGCGGAATTAGGTATTTGACACATTTTGTGCGTGAGTCCGGAGTTACCGATGGTGGTCAGCCAGTAGGTACGGCGATTACATGGTTTTGATCTTTTTTTTTTCATTTTATAATAATAGTGTCTTGTGTGGGGGAGGTGAAAAGAGGGCTAGAAGGGTGGGTGTTTTTTTTCTCTCCTTAAATTCAAGAAAAGACCCTCTATACTCGTATGATCCCGTAATCAAAACTCCTCTACCTTTCCTCTGTCGTTGCACTCTCAAAGGGGGGGCGAGGGCTAATTATTTTTCCTAATCAAAATCATTTTACCTCCTCTATACAAAGGGGCTCTACCAACATATTTAGGGCCCCAGCGAACTCATCTGCTAGTGGCGCACCTGCTGATCAACGGACGAGGCTCGTTAATTTACGGTACCTATGAAGTGGCTTCGGTCCCTACGTGGGTACCGGGTGTTGGTCCGGGGGGTGCCACCGTGCAACTGTGCTAAAGCCCCACAAGTAACCCAGCCCAGGCTGGTTGCGTAAGGGGTTCAACAGCTGCACCGCCGGGCCCGGGGCCATGTATGGTGCAGCAGGCATGGGACCAGTGGGGGCTAAGCGGAGTCTAGTGTGGGTGGTGTGGGTCGATTCGCCGGCCAGGGAGACCCTTAGCAACGGCGTTGCCGCGGCCGCCCGCAACACAGTCATGGGGCCCGCCTGGGACCAACCACACCAGGAGGCTGCCCCACATGTTCTCGCGCATAATCCTGATGTGGGATCGCCGCTCCGGGTGGTAACCAGTGTGGGATAGCGGCGGCCTTGCACCAGGGGTGTTTGGTAGCCCTTCCGTCCGGCGGGTCGGCTCCAACCTAACCACACGGTTCCAGACGAAGCTAGCCCCTGCGCTTTGTCACTTATTACTGCTGCACCAAATGTCGCCCTGTCTTCACGCTTCTTCTTCAAATTTATAATGGCAGTGCAACAGAAATAAGTAAACGTTCCACAGCGGCCCCAGGAAACCCCACAGCTTCACTTTTCGAGGTGGAGTTCACCAACATCCGTGGACTCCATGCGAACCTCGATGCCGTCCACCATACCTTGAGACGGCTCGGCCCGCTGTGACGTTCCTCACGGAGACACAAATACGCCGCCCTGATAACACACCTTACCAGTGTTGCCCCGGTTATGTATATATGTATCGAGAAACAATACCGGCGTGCCGCAGGGGTCCGTGCTGTCACCAACTCTTCCTTCTGCAAATCAATGATATGCTATCCCTCGGGAACATTCATTGTTATGCAGATGACAGCACATTGCAGGCGTGTGCATTTACAGCGAAGAAATCCCCTTTCCTTCCCCAACCCTCTCTTCAGAATGCATTATTACCAATGAAGGGCAACCTCGAGATCCTTGACATAGACGTTCGTCAAGAGCTCAATAATAAAAACTACATCGAAAGATGTATAGGGCTAGCTTCGTGGAAACTAGGAATGAGGTATGGCGAATAAGGTAAAGCGATTCTTTACACTGCATCAGAGGTGTCTGCTGTACAAGACGCAGATTGGACCCTGCGTCGAATACTGCTCTCACTTCTGGGACGGCTCCGCGAAGTATTTGCTGGACGCTCTCGACGCTATGCAGCGTCGAGCTATCCGTATTATAGATTGTCCGGAGGTAACGGGAAGCTTTGAGCCGCTAGCTCAGCGCCGAACAACAGCTTCCTTGGCCGCATTCTACCGTATTTACCACGGCGAGCATTCTGAAGAGCTCTTCTATCTGATCCCATCTTCCTTCCGATTTCGAACAACGCGTGCCGGGCAGAGATGCCACTCCCACACAGTAGGTACATGTTCGCGAGAACCGAACGTTTTAAACGTTCGTTTCTGTGCCGAACGATACTGGCCTGGAACGCCCTGCCTGTGCACGTGTTTCCTCCCACATATAATCCTGGGTTCAGTAGGTCGTCAAGTTGAGGGCCACTCTCTATAGTATAGTGTGCTGTGAGTGACCCACAATCGCTTGACGTCGTCACGACTTACTACCAGGCGGGTGGCGTCAAATTGGCGAACCCAATACAAAAAAAATAAAATAAAAAACTACCTCTATAAAATTGTTACTCAGTTTGATTCTACTCGGGAGCCCCCCTTGGGGGACTGGAGGGCAAATCTAAAAAACTCGGAATTTTCCCTAGGTCCCCGAACCCCCTTTACATTTCTGCAAAAAAAACATAGGTACCTTCCCCTCCACCATCAAGGAGAACAATAAAATTGTGTCAGTGAGTGAGTAATCCAGCTTTATAAAATATAACAGCTTTTTTTAACAAAAACAATGATAAATACATTCTACATAATCACTTGTTGTATTTAAAAAGAAGCCTAATCATCACAAAATAATAACTAATATTACCAAAGTATCAAAATCTCACGCCACGCTATATTCGTCTGTAGACGGCGTCGAATTTTGGCGCGCAGAGCGACACGTCCTCTCCCTGTAAGCGCTTGGCGCGGACTGCTTACTTGAGGCATGCGTCGAGTATTATAAAGCGAAATTTAGGTGTTTTTAAAAGATTATTTACAGCCTATTTTTTATTATTTAGCTATCTTTTTTTTTGGAAATGGATTGATTTTGAACCAAGGTTTATTTATGTTGTTTTAATTTTATGAACGAGAGTTTTATGTAGCCGAAATAAGAACCAATTCATTGCCCATTTTCTCTAAAATTTGACTAACTTAAATATTTGTTTACTCAATCTTTTTTTATGAAAGTGATAAAAAGTAATCCATACATTTGATAGATGACTTTTACAAGAATACACTGTATTTTTGTAATACTTTTTAGACGTCAAAACGATTAGTGAATTTGTGATATTCTAGACCTCTTCCAGCAAAAGATACGAAAAACTACCGATTGTTTTAGGTCGATTAATCAAAATTTAATGACAAAAATAAGAAAGTAGCTCACTTATTAGATCATTATTGAAATAATATTTCATGTTATGCATTAAAACTTATAAAAATACAGTATTTTCAGTGTAAAAACACGTCTGTAAAATCAGCGAAAACGGTAAAATTTAATAGGAGGACTCTTAACTATCTATACAAAATTTAAAGTTATTACATATATACTGATATTATTTAGAGGTTTGGTCTTGAAATATAATTATTATGACAATTCAATCAGGTAATTACTTTTACAATCTTTCAGTCGCGATAAACATAATCCTGTTCCTGGGCCCATTGGGAGGAGTAGAGAGAGTTGGCAAGTCCGTATTGGAATCGCTAAAACCTCTTATTAAGCCATGTTCTCCTGGTACTGCTGCGGATATCTACTTGTTGCGGAAACATTTCCATAGTCAGTTTATACTGTCGACTGTCGGTACTTGTCCCATGAAGTCAGCTATTTGAGGTTGTATGTCGATAACCCAGTTAATTGAATATTAATTACGTAAATGAGGTCAGTAAGATTGTCTCACCTATGGCTCCTTGAAATCCTGTTGAAAACCGGCGCCGGTGGTCAGATGCTGTTATTACACAAACACTTTTCACTTTGAACAGTTTTTGGATTGTTAAATTATTTAACATTGATTATTTTGTGGAGAAAATAGTTTGAACGTCTCAAAGATGGTGGACGTAGAATGACAAGTGGCGCCACACAGGTGTTGCGGACGCCGGGTGAATGTCAGCTGACCATAGATTATAAAAGAATTATACATTTCCCCCCACCGAAATCCGCAAGAAAGAAGAATTTCCCAGTTACGATACCAAGTTCGGTAGAATTTGTTAACTAGTTTGAGTGTAGGAGTATGTATAACATGTGTAATTGAATAGATAAATTATAGATTGAGATATAGTGTAATTAAAGTTAGAACAATGGACTGTATAATGTATAAAAATAAAATTAACGAAATCTAAGTAAGGAATTATAGTTTAGTTAAAAGTTGTGATCGAGAGGCAACGGGCTTACTTTTGAAACTGGACGAGTTAGTTCGTTGCCATTCGATGTTTTTAAACGAATTACACGGACCACGCCATCGGGGCCACTATGCAGTTTCGTAATTCTACCTAGTGCCCATTTGAGTGGCGGGGCACCTGAATTTATAAGAACAAGATCACCGAGTTGTAAATTGTTTGAAGAATTATGCCATTTTTGGAGTGTTTGTAAAGTATGTAAGTAATCTTGTTTCCAGAGTTTCCAAAATTGTTGAGACATCTGCTGGACAAGTTGCCATCGATTCAGTCTAGAGCCAGAAAGATCTGTAAGACTGTTCTCCGGTACAGACAGAAGCTCCCTACCTATGAGGAAATGTGCCGGTGTTAACACTTGAAATTCGGTCGGGTCGCTGGACAGCGCGCACAGAGGTCTCGAGTTCAGTACGGCTTCGACCCGTATGAATAGTGTGCCCAGCACCTCGAATGATAACGCTCTGGTACCAATGGTGCGTCGTAAGAGAGCGCGGGCTCCCCTAATGACGGCCTCATGGAGTCCACCGAAATTACTGCCCGTTGGAGGATTAAATCGCCAAACAATACCACGAGAGACAAACCCGTTATTGATATTATACGATTCGTCTTTTAAAAATTTAGTTATTTCACTTAATTGTCTATTTGCTGACACGAAATTCGTACCATTATCTGAAACGATAGAAGCGCACAATCCTCACCTAGCTGTAAATAGATCGAAACATGCCAAAAAACATTCCGTACTTAGTGATGACAACACTTCTAAATGAACTGCCCGTGTCGCACAACACACGAACACACAAAGATAGGATTTGGAGATGCGAGCGTTCCTACGCGTTGACTCTTTTGTAGGAAACGGTCCGCCCATGTCTACACAAACAGTGTGAAATACATGAACATCCTGAGAGCGATATCTAGGTAGTTCGCCCATTAAGGGTTGTCGACTCGTAGGAGTTGCTCTGAAACAAGAAATGCATTGCCTAGTTCGTGACCTAATAGCATTACGAGCGTTGACCATCCAATCCATCCATTCTTTTGTGTTAGTAGACTTTGAAGTGTGCGAGGACCCACATGTAAGTAAATTTTGTGGAAATGATCAATTAGAATCTTTGTGAAGTGGGCATCTTTAGGAAGTAAAAGAGGGTGCTTTTGTTGGTAAGATAACTTTGACTGGGAAAGTCGACCCCCCCCCCCCCCTCCCCCCCCCCCCCCTGAGGAAACAATCAGGGTCAATGAAAGGGTTGAGTTTCTTTAAAGAAGAATTACTATTACCACCCTTTACTAATGCCTGCATTTCACTACCAAAATGATGCTCTTGTACGGTTTTCACTAATATACTGTGGGCGCGCCTAGTGTCTGTCACGGTTAGACAGCCTGTACGTGCGCCTGAAGGCAGTCTACAGTTACGTATAAACTGATAGCATCGTGCTACCACATTGATCAATTTACTAAAACTGGAATACTTTTCGTAACAGTGTAAAGCGAGCTGGTTGAATCAGCATCAGTTGTCACTAACACTGTCTTGACGCACTTAAGTTCGGGCGGGTTGCAGTCACGAAACTCGTCCATGGTTCTAATTGGCCAGTGTAGGCGATCTAGATCGAGCCAGTCTGGTGTTGTGAACCATTATCGCGTGGCTAGCAAGACTGACGGTAAAGCTCCACGAGAGCAGATATCGGCAGGATTGTTTACCCCACTGACATGATACCAACACTCACAGGGGACACTGTAATTAATTTTAGACACCCTAGTAGAAACAAATGTTTTAAGTATGTGACTAGGTGTATTCAACCAAGCTAACACCACCGACGAATCTGTAAACAACAACATGTCGTGTAGTTCAATCCGATCACGGAGTATCGATTGAACATACTTGACAAGTTTTGCTAGCAAATGGGCACCCATGAGCTCCAGTCGCGGGATGGTTACAGTTTTCAAGGGTACTACCTCGGACTTCGCAATGAGCAAACTGACCTTGGCTTCACCGGTAAGATTTACTGTCCGTAAATATACGACTGCCGCGTAACCAAGGGACGAGGCATCACAAAACCCCAGTAGTTGATACAGGGACGGTGTGGCCACGGCCACATGACGGTCATGACGTATATCCGATAGCATGAGAAGCTCCTTGACATAGGACTGCCATTGCGAAGTCAAATCAGATGGGAGACTTTGGTCCTAGTCGAGCTGGCGAATTTAAAGTTCTTGCATGAAACACTTAGCGTAAAAGGTGCACGGTGTCACAAATCCCAAGGGGTCCAACTGTCGACCGATTTGTGACAGCACCGTTCTCTTTGAAACAATATGGCTAGGTGGCGTGACTGTGAATCTAACTACTTTGCAATATTCCGCCACATGCAAATTACCCAACTCTCGTATTTATTCATGCACAAGTCCGCCCTCCAAACCCACTTAGGCCGAAAAAATAGAGAAATAATTTTGAAAATAGAATAAATATGAGAGTTGTGTTATCGTGCAAAAAATAATAAAAACCTCGACACGTGTTTCGCCCCAACCAGGGGCATCATCAGGAGATGTCGATGGCTCGGCGCACGGCGACCGAATTTTTTTTCGGTTTTTGTGACCGAATTTATTCTATCGCATCGGGTTAGTTTGCTGTACGAAAGCAATCATCTAGCAAGTGAAATTGGTTAAACATTGACGGAACGGTAGTGTATTGTACGGCATTAAAATGTGGAACGTTGGCTTAGGTAAATGATTTTACAAAGAGTTATTGGGCATTCTATCCCACCGTGACTGAGGTTATCGAAGATAACCGATGGAACTAAGGTGGGGTGCCCAATAACTCACTACTCCTAGGGTGGCTCCTTTGTTAAAGACTGCGTTTTTTATGGACGATTTTCTGTGGTTGGTGCCGACTGTCGAGGAAGCGCTAACCATTCAACAAGAAATCATGCAAAAGTGGTCTAGCAATTGCAATCAGGTTCTCGACAAGCTCAACGAGGATCATCTTGAAAAACCAGTGACCTTTGATGATGAAAAGAATTTAGCCATTAAGGTTCTGGGGCTTCAGTGGTTACCTGCATCGGACGCCTTTTCCTTCACAGTCACGCCACCTAGCCATATTGTTTCAAAGAGAACGGTGCTGTCACAAATCGGTCGACAGTTGGACCCCTTGGGATTTGTGACACCGTGCACCTTTTACGCTAAGTGTTTCATGCAAGAACTTTAAATTCGCCAGCTCGACTGGGACCAAAGTCTCCCATCTGATTTGACTTCGCAATGGCAGTCCTACGTGAAGGAGCTTCTCATGCTATCGGATATACGTCATGACCGTCATGTGGCCGTGGCCACACCGTCCCTGTATCAACTACTGGGGTTTTGTGATGCCTCGTCCCTTGGTTACGCGGCAGTCGTATATTTACGGACAGTAAATCTTACCGGTGAAGCCAAGGTCAGTTTGCTCATTGCGAAGTCCGAGGTAGCACCCTTGAAAACTGTAACCATCCCGCGACTGGAGCTCATGGGTGCCCATTTGCTAGCAAAACTTGTCAAGTATGTTCAATCGATACTCCGTGATCGGATTGAACTACACGACATGTTGTTGTTTACAGATTCGTCGGTGGTGTTAGCTTGGTTGAATACACCTAGTCACATACTTAAAACATTTGTTTCTACTAGGGTGTCTAAAATTAATTACAGTGTCCCCTGTGAGTGTTGGTATCATTTCTCTATTCTTTCGGCCTAAGTGGGTTTGGAGGGCGGACTTGTGCATGAATAAATACGAGAGTTGGGTAATTTGCATGTGGCGGAATATTGCAAAGTAGTCAGATTTATTTAATTTTTCTGTAACCAGTTTGGCTCGACTACTTGTAGTTATAAATATTTATGTTATAAATTCATCTTTTCATTACGAGTCCATCAGTATTACATAGCAAACATGAAATTCGTTAAACAAACACAATCGTTACAGGTCAATACAATCTGTGACGATTTGACAAAAAACAAGTTACGCCATGGAGAATTATTACCGAATACAGTACGTTGCATCATTTGTGGACCATCAAATTGTGGAAAAACTAACTTATTAATTGGTCTTCTATTGCATGAAAATGGATTGACATTTCAGAATGTTTATGTATATTCTAAAACTCTACATCAACCAAAGTACCATCGACCCATAGCTGTCACCTCAGTCATTTGCAAGGTGCTCGAGCTTCTTATTAATAAGCAGCTCACGCGATACCTGGAGGATCACTCGCTAATCAATGATCGGCAATATGGCTTCAGGCCAAAACGATCAACGGGTGACCTCCTGGCATTCGTCACGCATGTATGGGGTGAGGCTATGGAAAAGTTCGGCGAGTCCTTGGCTATTAGCCTGGACATCGCCAAAGCTTTCGATAGGGTCTGGCATGCTTCGCTCCTTTCCAAGCTTCCGGCATATGGTCTACCTCCTCAACTGTGCAGCTGGATTGCCAGTTTTTTAAACGAGCGCCGAGTGCGGGTCCTCTGCGATGGCCAGGCTTCTCGCTTTTTGCAAGTGAATGCCGGGGTACCGCAGGGGTCCGTACTGTCACCAACTCTCTTTCTTCTGCATATCAATGATATGCTATCCCTCGGGAACATTCATTGCTATGCAGATGCTATGCACGGGAGTTACTCGGTTCGTCCGACGGCGGGGCGATCTGTGATAGAGGAGGAGAGACGACATCTCGTGGGTGATCTCGACCGAAACCTCGACAGTATCTCCCAATGGGGTGCCGAGAACTTGGTCGAGTTCAATGCCCACAGAACACAGGCGTGTGCATTTACAGCGAAAAAATCCCCTTTCCTTCCCCTACCCACTCTTCAGAATGCAATATTACCAATGAAGGACAATCTAGACATCCTTGGCATAGACGTTCGTCGAGAGCTCAATAACACAAAATACATTGAGAGATGTATTGGGCTAGCTTCGCGGAAACTAGGAATACTGAACAAGGTAAAGCGATTCTTTACACCGCACCAGGGGTGTCTGCTGTACAAAACGCAGATAAGACCCTGCGTTGAATACTGCTCTCACCTCTGGGACGGCTCCGCGAAGTATTTGCTGGACGCACTCGACGCTATGCAGCGACGCGCTGTTCGCATTATAGACTGTCCGGAGGTAACGGGAAGCCTTGAGCCGCTAGCCCAGCGCCGAACAATTGCTTCCTTGGCCGCGTTCTACCGTATTTACCACGGTGAGTGTTCTGAAGAGCTCTTCAACCTGATCCCACCCTCTCCCTTCCGATCCCGAACAACGCGTGCCGGGCAGAGATGTCACCCTCATACCGTGGAAACCGTCTTCGCGAGAACCGAGCGTTTTAAACGATCGTTTCTCTGCCGAACGATGGTGGCTTGGAACGCCCTGCCTGCGCACGTGTTTCCTCCAACATATAACCCTGGGCTCTTTAAGCGAAGCGTGAAGAGGCACATTACAGGGTCGTCAAGTTGAGGGCCACTCTCTATAGTATTCCTGTGTACTGTGAGAGTCGCCCTCAATTGCCAGACGTCGCTTCAGCTTACCATCAGGCGAGTGGCGTCAATTTGTCGACCTAAATATAAAAAAAAAAAAAAAAAAGTACATCTTTTTAAAAAAAGTTTTAAAACGAGTACCAGGTATCACTCTCCAGAAATACCAAGCAAATGATGACGTTTTGAAGGTTACAGATGCGAAACCTAATTTTGTGATTATTTTTGACGATGTAGCATGTGAAAATCAAAGTAATATGCGTGATTATTTTGCCATGGGAAGACATAAATTGATTGACAGTTTTTATTTAAATCAAACTTATACCAAAATACCTAAACAACTTGTAAGAGATAATGCTAACTTAATTGTGCTTTTTAAGCAAGATGAAGTTAATTTGAAACATGTTTACGAAGAACATGTTAACACCGATATGACATGGTTGAAATTTCGAGAAATGTGTTCCCTAATATGGAAAGAGCCTTTTGATTATGTGGTAATTAATAAAGATTGTTCTAAAAACAACGTTTGCTATAGAAAAACGTTTGACACTTTTGTGTTATTAGATGAAATTTGAATATTTAAGTAGACTGCAGTCACTTTATTGTTATTCTTTAATTGGTTCTTATCCGATTACCACCTATTTTACATAATGGATAAATCATTGAAAAAACAAATTGTTGATGCAACACAAGCTGTCAGGAAAAAAATACGTAAAATGAAGGATTTAGAAGATAATAATAGGCATGCTCTTGATACAGTTTTTAAGCCTGTTACAGAATCTCTCAATTTAATAACCAACACTAATAACCACTTAGCTCTAACAAAAAAGGAGGAAAAAGGAGAACCCCAAGAACCACAAGACCAAGATATGAAAGAAACAGATGATAGCAGTAATGATAGTAACGAATCGGAACCCTCATCCAGATGTATCATCTTGGTCATTATCTTCACAAGTACTATCGGATGTACCATTTGGTATAAGAAATAACCGTGGACAGTTAATGTTAGGTTCCTCTAGCATAACGATTGGAGATAAAGTTATTACTGTAGCCGGACACAAGTACGAAAGTACACCTGGATTGCGAGAGTTACTGTTAAAAAAAGACATTGATCTGAGCTTGGTTAATGACTATGACAAGCAAAATTATAAGGCAATGTTACTTGTAACGAATGCACATCGTCGTAATTTCGATTCAAAAAAACCAATTAAAAGTAATAAAGGACAAAAATATTTGCAAGTTATTAAACCACTTTTCGAACAAGAAAGTAAAAGTCCAAGTTGTAGACAGAAAGTAGGAAAAGGATTACCTTTAACAAAAATGTGGAAAAAAAACACAGATTTTGTATATTGGGATGATCCCAATGAGTTGGTTGATAGATTAAAGTTATTAATTGCTTCTCGAGATGCTGGTAACACAGGAATAGACAATGAAATAATATCTATCATTGAAGAACTACGTGAAAGCAAAATCATCAAATAAATAAATCTACTAATATTATATGTGTATCATTTTACTATATACCGTTCAACATAATACACCTTTAATATGAATGTAGACAAATTTGGTCATTATATTCATAAGCGAATGCGTATATCGGAAATACTTGATTTTAATGATAACGCATTAATAAAATCTGATCGTGGAGATTATGACTTGAAGACATCGAGGTTAAAAGGTGTCAAACCTCCTCAAGACGCAGATGATGCAGTAAATAAAGCATATGTAGATGAATTGAAAGGTGTACTAATGAATGAATTACAAAAATTGCAAAGTTCTATTCCAAATAGTGTTCAAAACCACATAGAGAAAGCTTTAAAAACAATAATGTCTGAGATAGTGACTCATTTGGAAAACAAATTTTACACAAGAAAAGCAGTTGATAGACTAATTCAAGACGCAATTCAATCTATATTAAAAGATCGAAAAACATACATCTTAAAGTTTATCAAAATGGCGAAACAACAAATTGTCAATGAAATACATAAAGCAGCACGAAAAAATTTTCCTCGACGATCTGTAATTTTAAAAGGTATTGATGATTTGTGGCAAGCAGATTTAGTTGATATGCAAAACCTAAAAACCCTTAATAAAGGATATAACTATATTTTAATAGTTATTGACTGCTTCTCAAAGTACGTTTGGGTGGAACCATTAAAACCAAATCCAAACATGATGTCTCTCATGCATTTGAAAAATTACTTTCTACTAATCTTAGGATACCAACTCATCTGCAAACTGATAGGGGTACTGAGTTCTATAATTCTACATTTCAAAAGCTTTTACAGAACTATAATATTAATCACTACTCAACATTTTCAACCAAAAAGGCTTCAATTGTTGAACGAGTTATTAAAACGATTAAAAATAAATTGTACAAATACTTAACTTGAACGGACACTATAAGTGGATAGATGGTGGCTTGAACGGTGTTATGAAGACATATAACAACACAAAACATCGTACTATTAAATTTGCACCTGTTAATGTCAATAAGTTTAATGAAACGGACATTAAAAATAATATTACAAATTCCATGATAAAGGTAACCCAAAAATGTCGTCCAAAGTTTATAATTGGTGACAAAGTTCGAATTAGTAAGTACAAACATATATTTGAGAAAGGATACACTCCTAACTGGTCAGCAGAATTATTTACTATAAAAAAGATAAATAACACTGTACCAATAACATATCGCATCGAAGATAATCAAAAACAAGTCATATTAGGAACTTTTTACGAACAAGAGCTTCAAAAGTCGTCCTGCCCTGGTGTCTATTTGATAGAAAAGGTATTAAAAAAGAAAGGAAACAAACTGTTTGTAAAATGGTTGGGTTTAAATAACAAAGAGAACAGTTGGATTGATAAGAGTGCAATAGTGGAATAAGTTAATTATATAAGTGATATAGAATTTTAAAGTTTATTCATTATACTTTAGACGATGCAAGGTGGTGGACTAATAAACAGTATCATTAATCATTCGAACTTCACATACCCGGTTATAACTATTGTGGACCAGGAACAAAGCCTTTCAAAACGATTACTACGTGGTGATAAAGGTGTAAACAACTTAGACGAAGCTTGTATGCATCACGATATCGCATACGCAAACTACATAGACTTGCCTAACCGTCAAAAAGCCGACTTACGTCTTATAGATATGACTAAACAAAGACTTAAAGCAAAAGATGCTCGAACAGGGGAAAAGATTAGTTCGTGGATAGTAAACAAAGTTATGAAAGCTAAATTGAAGTCTGGTGCTGGTGTTAAGACCATTAATAACTTTGTTAGGAAAATAAAAAAGAAAAATCAAAAAACTCTCGCCTAAAGATAATAAGTCACTAATAAATATAGCTTATATGGTTGCTAGAAAATTAGTTCCATGCATTCCAAAAGTTCGCGTACCTCGAATGATACCTATACCAAAAACTGGAGGCATTCTACCTTTAATCCCAATTTTTGCTGGTTTGTCTGCTTTAGGAGCATTAGCTGGTGGTGCAGTTGGTATTGCTAAAACAGTGAATGATTATAAAGACGGTCAGAAAAAATTACAAGAAACTGAACGTCATAATAAAACTATGGAGGCTATAGCAATAGGTAAAGGTTTATACATTAAACCACATAAGCAAGGTCAGGGATTGTTTATAAATCCATCAAAAAACTAATTGATCAGCTACCTAATCGCGCTTTAACTAATATCGATATTCAGAAGTATGCCTATTGTATTCCTTACTTTCGAGGAGTTTTCATGAAGGATCAGTGACCAAAAACACCTAATAATATCACCTTAACTAATATCGATATTCAGAAGTATGCCTATTGTATTCCTTACTTTCGAGGAGTTTTCATGAAGGATCAGTGACCAAAAACACCTAAACGAATTGAATGTGGTATAGTTAACCTAGATAATTTGTCAATTGTCAATCTCCTATACTGGCACCACGAAACGTTTGCACAACCACTAACCAATGTACAGTAGAAATATCCACAGCCCCTTTAAGTACAAGTGACGACCTTAAATTGCTAGAGGAACATGCCATAACTATTTCACCAATAAAAACACAAACTGTTAATAGCAGTGGGAAATCTGTATATACGCGTACATCGTCACAGTCATCTGTCTATCCTAAAAGAAGAGTGGTAATATTAGCTGATGCTCAGGGCAGAGAACTTCGTGAATGTCTTCAAAAATTGCTCGGGAATGAATTTTCAGTAGTGTCATTCAGAAAACCTGGTGCAAACCTCGATAAAATACTGTCCCCAATTCATGAATGTATCGCGAGTCTCAGCAAACAAGATTATATTGTTGTATTAGGAGGGTGCAATGATAAAAACCCTTACGGTTTAGAGATCAACCTACACGCGTGGCTATCTATAACTAGTAAAACTAATGTTATTATAAGTGAAGTACCCTACAATCTAAACTTAATTATTTGTTGAGGTTCATTTGTAACAAATACGAAAATGCCACATATATGGATATGAATTACGCCAAATTGATCCAAGGTCAAAAAACTTTACAGTCAACATTGCTCGATCTCTTTTGAAGGAGATTCTTCGTCTATATTATCTGGAAAAAAGCTTAAACTATCAAAAGAGGATAATAATAGAAAAATGAAAAAGTAAAATGTTGGTAGACAAAGGGACACAAACAGAAACTGAGGAAGTCTGTATTGATGTGATAAATAAGACTATGAAGAGTCCCATTAAACTCAGCCTAACTAAAAATAATGACGACAACAACGACACAAGTATTAACGACGATGGTGGTAACACTGATTCTAACAATGATGACATAAACTCAAGCTTCAAACATTTATTTCGTGACTAATCACATTACAGTAATGCATCAGAACATAGACGGTCTTTTACATAAATCTGATAGCTTAACGGTTTGCTTGAATCAACTGACTGCCAACAATGTAAACCCAGATATAGTGTGTATAACGGAACATAACATGATAGCCGGGGATGAAAAGTACTTACAAATACCGAATTTTAAAGTGGCCTCCTATTTTATGAGAAGTACACGGCACGGGGGTTCTTGTATCTTACTAAAGAAAGACATTCGTTACAAAAATTTAAACCATATTAATAAAATGTCAATTACCAATATCATTGAATGTTCCGCGGTTGAATTGTTGGACTTGGAAATGAATGTGTTGTGTTTTTATAGGTCACCCAATAATGCCGTTGATAAACTTAACTCGTTTTTTCTAAGTTTAAATAAAATCCTAGCAATTGTTTGTAAGAAAGGTAAAAAGACTGTAATATGTGGAGATTTCAATATTGACATTCTAGAATCTTGTCGGACAACTACAACATTTAAAGAAATTCTTTCGGGATTCAATCTTTTTCTTCAGTTTCACCAAGCTACTCGTCATGCTAGTGGTAAATGCATCGACAATGTTGCTCATAATATGAGGAGTTGTGAACCTCATATCGAAGAGCTTGCACTCTCTGATCACTCGGCACAAATAGTAAAATGTATATGCAAAAGATACTGTAGACTGAAGTATTGGTACATAAAAAAACGTGATCTCTCTAGAGAAAATAAGGTAATCTTTTATAAATACTTGGGCCAAATTTCTTTTAATAATGTGTACGAATCAATTAATCCCAACGAATGTTTTAACTCTTTCCAGGATATATTTAATTTATTATATGACCTTTGTTTTCCAATTCGCAAATTACGAATTAACAATATTGCGAAACCAAGGTGGTTATCTAGGGGAATAAAAATTGGTAGTAGGTGCAAACGAGAACTCCTTTGGATATATAGAAAAAATCCCATTAGAAAAAATAAAACACGATTTCAGACATATAACAAGAGGTACAAAAAAATCATAAATCTAACAAAACGATCACAAAACAACTTCTATATAAATTCAGCTCAAAATAAGTGTAAGGCTTCATGGAACGTGATCAATAGTCAAAAATGCAAATTTCCTAATCACAATATCGATACTATAATTCTTAATAATGACATAATCGCGGATCCCTCGTGCATAGCAAATGCTTTCAATGATTATTTTTTGAGCACGGCGAAACCATTGAGCTCTCAATCGTCCATAACACATCGTCGTAAAATTTTAAATGTGTCAAGTGATTATCAGTCGGTTTTTCTGCCCCCTTCAATTCCATCTGATATTCACAGATTAATATTATCTTTAAGAAATACAAATAGCACGGGATACGACGGAGTTACAACTAGTGTGGTCAAATATGTTGCCCCTATAATTGCACCACCTTTGAGCCACATTATAAATTTGTGCGTAGGGAGTGGTATCTTTCCGGATAATCTAAAGTTGACTGTTATAAGGCCACTGCACAAGAAGGACGATACAAACGTTTTAAAAAATTATAGACCCATTGCTCTTCTACCAATATTCGCTAAGGTACTTGAAGGAGTGATATATCGATGTATTTATTCATTTCTTGAGAGTAGAAACCTGTTTTCGGAATGTCAGTACGGCTATCGTAAGACCAAATCAATTAATATTGCATTGTATAACTTTCTGAACAAAGTTCTGGTTAATATGGACAAAAGAACTTCGGCTATTGCTCTATATATGGACATGTCTAAAGCCTTTGATCGTGTTAATCATCAGAAGCTTCTAGATAAAATGTATAAGTATGGAGTTCGAGGCAACGTATACGATCTCATTAAATCATACCTTCAGGATCGAAAACAACGCACAGAGATTAGAAGGTTATCACTGACAACTAAAACAGAAGAAACATATGTCTCTGAGACAAAAGATGTCATGATAGGTGTTCCTCAAGGCAGTATTTTAGGGCCTCTGCTGTTCTTGATTTACATAAATGACTTACCCATGATCACTCAACATCATATAACTTTATTTGCTGATGACAGCACAGTATTGTTCTCATGTAATGACTTGCTTAGCATTAAATCTGTAATTATTAATTTTTTGACGTTAATGATTAATTGGCTTGAAGACAATGACTTACTAATTAACTTTGATAAAACTAAGGTAATGAATTTTCGACAGCGACCTAGATTAAACGAAACATTGCATGTTCGGTATTCAAATTATGATATAGAGGAAATAGAGGTAACCAAGTTTCTAGGGCTACATATAGACAATAAAGTAAATTGGAAGGCACATATTGACAGTCTTTGTAAAAAAATCCATTTGTTTTCCTATGCTCTGTATCGATTGCAGAAGATTGTTAATTTGTCAACTGTGTTAACAGCTTACTACGGCTATGTTGATTCAATCTTAAGATACGGGATAGTTTTCTGGGGTCATTCTTTAGAAAAGGAGTATGCATTTAAGGCACAGAAGCGATGTATGAGATCGGTATTTAACATACAACAAACTGTATCATGTAGACCATATTTTAAAAATTATAATATATTAACCTTACCATGTCTATACATCTATGAAACAGCAGTATTTGTCAAATCAAATTTCAATCTCTTTGAGTTTCATACCAGAGCTCGCCACAAAGATAAATTGCGCGTCGTGTCAAGCACTACTACATTGCTGCATGAAAGTATATTTTGTATGGCACCACGTATTTATAATAAAATTCCAAGTCACATTAGAGCAGTCACAAATTTAGTAAACTACAAACGAAAACTTCGCCAACTGCTCATAGATAGGTGTTATTACTCGATAAAGGATTTTCTAGACGATAGCTCATTAGAAGCTTGATGTTGAAATTTGTGGTTAATTAATTTATGACATTGCTTAGAAATTTTACTTTTATTATTATGATTTTAATTTTGACATGACATGGTTTTTGACATTCTATTGTGATTTATTTTGACATAAAAATGTATTCTTATGTAGTAATGTTTAATTTTGTGATAATAATATGATTATGATTTAAAATCACCACCTACCTACCTATTTTGCATACCGTGAGGTAGAATATGGCTGTGCACAATTAAAACCAATGTAATGTAACCCAAATATGTTACCCATATTCGCAAATAAATAAATTGATTGATTGATTGAATTCAAAAAATTATGGAACGCATTGGGTAGCTTATGTTAAAATAAATAATTATTGTGAATATTTTGATAGCTTTGGCGATTTAAAACCGCCAAGAGAATTAATCCTATATTTTAAGAACTGTGATGTTTATTATAACTTTAGTAGATATCAACAATTTAACACAATAATTTGTGGACATTTGTGTTTAAGATATTTGCAATTTTTTGGAATAAATACTATAAATTTTATATCACTCTTTCATTTCCATCATTTGCAAGATGTCACTCACCTTATCGATAACTGGAAACTCATCGGTATTATCTACCTATTATCCAAGCACGCTGCCATTAGTTGGGGAGTATGAATGTGCATTATTACATTTCTCTACATATAATTCTATTCCAAATTTTGATAATACAAACAATAAATTATATTATGGTTCTAAAAATGTTATCGAGATACCTGAAGGAACTTATGAATTACAAGATAGTTTTAAATAGTCGCTAACTATTTAAAAACTGAGATAAAAGATGAATCCATAAAACTCAATTGTAATAACAACACCTTAAAAACTATGTTATTTTGTACATCAACTATAGATTTTACTAAAGAAGGTACATTTGGAAATTTATTGGGATTTAAAAAACAGATCTTAGAAGCAAATAAATATCATGTATCAGAGTTTCCAGTTAACATTTTGCCTACGACTGTCATAAGGATTGAATGTGACATAGTTAGCGGTTCCTATATAAACGGTCAATCCAGTCACATCTTACACGAATTTGCACTTAATGTTCCACCTGGATACAGGATTATAGAAATTCCAAAAAACGCAATCTACTTTCCAATAAACCAAACCAATATAAGCTGCATACAGATAAGGCTGTTAGATATAAATAATAACTTAATAAATTTGCGAGGTGAAGAAGTGCAGTTGTATCTACATATCAGAAGAAAACATGATAGATTATAATAAATATGTGGTTCATTCAACTAAACATAACAGTCCTACTCAAACTATCAAACCAATAAGAGCTCGATCCAAAAAGGTCATAAAATTGAATAACAATAATAAAGCTTTTCTTAAAGCGATTGGTTTGTTAAAATGAATTTACTAGATGTTTTATCCGCTCCTGCATACAACAACTCTGTGGAAGGAATTGAATTTCACTCTTACAAGCCTTACGTAACCAGTTTCAATAGAAGCGATGAAATCAGGATACCTATTAATCAACAAGACTTGTATATATTACCATCAGCAAGCACTTTGTTTTTGGAAGGAACTATTGTTGTAAACAAGGCTGAAAATTCTAAAGAGAGAGTCAGTAGCGTTCATTTCACAAACAATAGTTTACTTTACTTGTTTCAAGATATAAGGTATGAGATAAATGGAGTGGAAATAGATAAAATAAAAAACGCTGGTATAACTACCACAATGAAATCGTTAGTATCAATGAACGAAAACGAGGCTAAAGTATCTAATGCTTGGGGTTGGAATATCGATGGTATAAATAGTACAAATGGGGGTAGCTTTTCTGCTTCCATACCCCTCTGTAACATTCTTGGTTTTGCAGATGATTTCAAGAAAGTAGTGATAAACAGCAAACATGAATTAATATTGTTACGAAGTAATACTAATCTGAACGCCCTAAAACTTAGCGCTGGTGAAACGGTAGAAGATATTATTATAAATAAAATAATATGGCGAGTACCACATGTCAAAGTATCCGATAGAGAAAAAATAAATATGTTAAAACTGTTAGAAAAAGACCGATCACTCCAGATGATATTCAGGAATTGGGATTTATATGAATATCCGGCTTTACCAAAAAGTACTAAACATACTTGGTCCATAAAAACATCATCGCAAATAGAGAAACAAAGATTTGTTATTATTGGTCTGCAAACAAATAGAAAAAATAATCCTAAATTGGATATGTCTCAGTTTGATCACTGTGACGTTCGTGATGTTAGAGTATACCTAAATTCAACCTACTTCCCTTATGAAAATTTAAATTCAAGTTTCTCGAATAACAGAATTGCTTTAATATATGAACAATACACCAGATTCCAACACTCATATTACGGAGGTCGTCGTGGTGAACCGTTATTAAGTGAGAAACAATTTAAAAATATTGCTCCGTTATTTGTCGTAGATTGTTCTAGACAACCAGATAATCTTAAGTCGGGTCCTGTTGTGGATGTCAGAGTGGAAATTGAAAGTGACATTGATATACCAGATCAAACTTCGGCATATTGTCTTATATTGAACGACTGTATAATTGAGTATAAACCATTAAGCAGTACTGTGAGAAAATTATCATGAACCCGAATACGATTATAGTGGATGTCCAGGGGTTTAAAGACACTTGTAATAACTTTATAGTCAAGGAATTAGCTCTGGCCACTCGTGTTTATACCCAAACGTTCTTAATAAAGCCTCCATACTTATTTAAATACTTAACTACGAATGAAAAAAAACAAGTTACGTGGTTGGAGAGAAACAGAGGGATTTACTGGAATGAAGGTTAAATCGACTATAGAGAATTTCGACGTATAATTGTTCCTTATCTAGAAAATAAAGAAATTATTGTGAAGGGCTTCAAAAAAGTTAAGTGGATTCAAGATCTTTGTATGAATTGTATTTGTATAGATCTTGGTGAAGACAAGTGTCCAAATTTATCACTGTTGCATAACAAATATTCAAATATTGAAACCAGTTTTAATTGTATTAATCATATTAAACAATGTGCACTTAAAAATGTTTTATGTATAAAGACAAAGACCTTATAATACAACGGACATAGGATCTAGAACAAATCGCAAGAAAATAATGTCCCGAGTCGACCTATACATTATACATAGGCATACATAGATATAAACAAATTTCATATTAAAATTTAAACCTTGATTCAACGGAATAGTGTTCACTTTTGTTTGCACTAATTTATCGCATTACGTAGCTTCTATCTGTCCGCCTGACTAATTCACCTTATGCAGCTTATACTTGAACTACGTGAACATAGAAACAATGGAGTAGGTTTATTTTGTTAAAGTCTTTTAAGGATTCCATGATATGTACCTACGTAGGCGTAATAATTAATGTAAGACTACAATAAATTCCATAATCTTATAAATTGTAATTACTTGTTTATGTTAGACGAAATAAGCTGAAAAACTAATTAACGACTGACAAAGATTTTTTTTTTCGAGTCAGTTTCATAATAAGTAACTGTAGTGTATGAATAACAAAAAGGGAATTAATGAATTTAACTAATTATAATATTATAAATGCCAAACTTCTTGCGGGTGTCAAAGTTCTTCCGCTTTCATTACTATTTTCATAACGCTATGTCGCTACGTCTACTACAAGATAGCCGTGTTTCAAGTGACTGAATTAGTTGCTAAAACTGCGCATCATTAATTTATTTTTATCTTATGGTTAATTTTTGGGATACGAAATTATTGGCTACTAGCTGATCACCGTGACTCCGCCCGCGAGATATAGTTATCTCGGCCCCGATTCCCGTGGGAATACATTACCGAGAATCCAAATAAAAAGAAAATAACAGTACATACACGAAATAAAATGACATGTGTAATTATATTTATGACAAAACAATGATACCCTGTGAAAATTAAAAACATTTTTGGGCTTATCTCCTCCATTCAATCAAGGGATTCTTGTACAAGTTTCATAAAGATCGGACCTCTTTTTGTTATGTCCATAAAATGAGCCGAACAAACAAGATTGTTATTTTTTGGATCAAAATATTCTTCTCGCCGTGCTAGGGCAATAATATTTTTCCATTGTGCACAGTGTACTGGATCCCGAGGAAAACTGAAATAGATGTTGGTTCATATAACGAAAAAAAAATCATAAAGAGCCAAGGCGTCTCCACTATAATCTTTGTTCCAAATAGTTTTATCACTATCGGTAATCCGAATAAATCTGAATGGTCATTTTGTTAGTACATTATTCAGTGAAAATGAAATGGTCTCTTTCTTTTTACTGAGCTTGGGATGAGTTCGAAAGAGACAGATAGGTACTTCGGTATTGGACTGGATTGCAATATTTACTTTTGTCTTTTAATTTATTATCGACGAAATACTGTATTTTAAGTGAAATAATAAATTGCAAATAATAAAACAAAAGCTTATTTACTGAAAATATGATACACCGTCTTCAATTTGCTTTTTTTTCGTAGTTTTTACACGTTTTTACAATACAGTACGGCATTGTGCAACGTGTTGTCGTTCAGTTGTCAAAATCAAGACTGGCGCGCGATTGTTTCTCTTTTAGCGTTTTGTTTCTCTTTTAGTTCGGACACTTTTGAGCGATGAAACGAAATCCATTGTATTTAAAATCATTGTATAAAGAACTATTTAATAGAGCAAGAAAGGTAATATGTCTTCCTATACGCAGTTTTAATAAATAAAACAATTTTTTAAAGTAAATGGTTTTTTATTTTTTAACACATATTTTTAATATTTATAATTTTTTAACATATATTTTCATAGTAAATATTTTTTTTATAAAATCTAAATATGTCATCACTTTATCTACTAGTTACACTAATGAATTATTACCTAATTAAAAAATATGATATGAGTAGCCACACAATTATTACCTATGGTTTTTATTTTTTAACACACAACTTAATATTTATAATTTTTTAACACATATTTTCACAGTAAATAAAATTTTAATAAAATCTAAATATGTCATCACTTTATCTACTAGTTACATTAATGAATTATTACCTAATTAAAAAATATGATATGAGTAGCCACACAATTTTTTGGAAATATAGTGAATTAATTTTTCAGCTTGATCCGATATCTCATCTACCGTATCTTGTACAATATACTGTGCAGTGATTATCTCCTTAACTTCATCTTTGTCGTCTCTTGACTCACTGAGTTCCTTGATCGTAATTTTTATTAAACGTCGTCCTTTTCTTCTTTCATTGTTAATAATATGGGAATTCAATGCACTGCGTTTGTTTGTAATTGGTCTTCTTCGATTAGTTTTCTTTTTGTTTCTTTTTACTTCTTCATTGGGTGTTATTATCCAAGGTCTATTCATTGCGTTGTCCAAGTCGAACTGATCTTGCAGATCTGGAAGATATTCAGGAGAGCTCTCTTCTATTCCGTTTGAAAATTTGTTTAAGTTGGTATTCTGAAAATTATTTAAAACATTAGTAATAAATCATACTAAGTATTTTGTAAATAGATTGAAATTTTCAATAGATTGAAAGTTATAAAATACCTACCATGTTGTTAGATATGCTCGTCTTGACTGTTTAATAAAGAATGAACTAGGTAATAATATTTTTTCTAACGCAGTTGATGTATCAAATTATGCTAACATAAAGTATTTATTGGTATGATGATCAAGTTAGAACTTGAAATTCAACCATTCAATAATTCGTATGTGCATAATGTTATTGTTATGTACCTACTTAATAGTTGTGAAATTCTTATGAATTTCAAACGTGTTGTAACGTGAATGTTGACGTATTTCGTTATTAATATCAAGTAAGGAATATAATAAAAACACAATAATTATGTAATTGCTTATTTTAATTTATTCGACATACTAATACAGAATCGGGTAACCAGTTAAATACCTATAGGCACCTTATCAGGTTGTGTCATACGAAATGAACTACAATAGGTATTCCTAATATTTCATATTTTGTATTGTCTAAACTCTCCAGCTATTCTATAGAATATCTACATTATTCCTTACTGATGATATTATATTCTACAACTTCTTTGGGAGCTACTCTAATTGAGTCACCAGAGCCTATTCAAATTTGATAAAATATTCTACATTATGTATAACTACGTGCTACTTTAATTTTACACTTTTTGGAATGACCAAAATATAGTATAGGTATCTACTTACAAATTGATTACGTGGTTCTCCGCGCTGTCCATGAGGGTTCCTTGTCAATTTCTTCCGTGATGATAAAATATCTGAAAATAAAATTATATGTAGGTTTAAGTCTAATTATTGAAAATCTAATTATTGAAAATGTAGTCCGAATATGTCAAACCTACACAACTTCTTCGGAAGTTACTCTAATTGAGACACCAGAGCCTATTCAAATTTGATAAAATATTCTACTATATGTGCAATTAAGTGCTAGCAAGAGATTAAATATTTCAGCGTTCATTATTTTATTTACTACTTTTTGAATTTTGTACAGAACTTAAATGTTATACGAAAATTAAGGATAACATAGCATCACGCCTTTTTCCCGAAGGGGTAGGCAGAGGTGTGCAAACACACCGACATCTCGCCAGCTATGTTAGGTCCCATGTAATAGGGGGCGAGCCTATTGCCATTTACCGGGCACAAGTTCCAGACTCTGGGATAATTATCTGGGTAAAATTCTAAAGAGAATTATACATTATCCACCAGACCCGGGAATCGAACCCGAGACCTCGAGCGTGGCAGTCCGTACATAGTACCATTGTGCCACCGAGGTAGAAAATTAAGGATCATCATCATCTACCTGCCCTTATCCCAATTATTTGGGGTCGGCGCAACAAGTCTTTCTCCTTCACACACCTCTGTCAGAAGTCATCTCTTCATTCACTCCTCTCCTTGTCATATCCTCTTTCACACATTCCATCCATCTTTTCTTTGGCCTACCTCTACTTCTTAAAGCCTCTACAGTCATACTTTGTACCTTTCTAACGACATTGCTTTCCTCTCTTCTCATAACATGTCCATACCATGACAGCCGCTCGCTTCTCAATTTTTCATTCACTGGTGCAACTTTCAAACTTCCTCTAATATACTCGTTCCTTACCCTATCCATTCTTGTCACACCACACATCCATCTTAACATTCGCATTTCCGCTGCATGCAATTGTCTTTCATCCGTCGCTTTTACGGCCAAACATGAAAGTCCATACAGGACGGCAGGTCTGACGACAGTCTTGTAAATTTTCCCCTTAAGTTTCGGAGGAAATTGGGGGTCGCATATAGTGGCTTTGACCTGCCGCCATTTCATCCAACCTGCGTCAATTCTGTGCTTCACTGTACGATCGATTTCCCCATCCTCCTGGATAAGAGAGCCGAGGTACCGGAAACTGGAGCAAACTGGTATTGGTGTGCCGTCTAACACCATGGGTGTAGGACTGGAGAGACCGCCGAAATCAGAGAACATGTACTCAGTTTTGGTTCTACTGATTTTCAAGCCTACACTCTCCAGTTTACATTGCCATTCTTCCAATCTACTCTGTACCTCAGGCCCGTCTTCACCGACGAGTACAATGTCATCGGCAAATAGCATACACCAGGGGGTCTCTTCCTGTATCTCCGATGTCAAAGCATCCATTATTAACAGGAAGAGATATGGGCTTAGCGCCGAGCCCTGATGCAAGCCTACCGCGACACTGAACTCGTCGGTGTTGCCAGCAGCGGTTCGTACGTAGGTTTTCGATCGACAATACATCGCACAGATTAACTCTATATACTTCCCAGGCACACCTTTCTCTTTCAAGGCCCACCACAAAACCGTTCTGGGTACCCGATCGTATGCCTTCTCGAGATCTACAAACACCATGTGCAAGTTTTTATGTGCACGCCTATATTTTTCACACAGCTGGCGGAGTGCAAATATGGCGTCTGTAGTCCCGCGACCAGGCATAAACCCGAACTGGTTTTGGGTAATCTCGCTTTCCTCTCGCACTCGTTTCTCTATCACTTTCTCCCAAATTTTCATACTGTGTGACATGAGCTTAATTCCTCGATAGTTGCCGCAGTCTTGCACATCACCCTTATTTTTAAAAATGGGCACTAGAGAACTATTGCACCATTCACCGGGGATCGTCACTTCATACAACAACTTATTGAAGAATAATGTCAGCCACGCATATCCATCTTCTTCCAATATCTTCCACGCTTCCACTGGAATACCGTCGGGCCCTACGGCTTTCCCATTCTTCATATTTCGTACCGCTTTTCTTATTTCATTTCTTTCATCTTTACCACCAACATCAGCTTTTAAAGTGAATATAAATCGGGGTGCCTGGCTTGATAGCGGCCCACCAGGGCTATCCCAGGATTGCTTTACGTGTATTAACGATTCGATTAGTAACGGGTCTTTAGAATTTATAATATAATCGCCGAATCATGCACAATTCCGAGATATGGAGGTAGGTGCAAGTAGTCGACGCCGCCGCCCGCGCCGGTATGAATCTCGAGCTGGTGAGTCGCCAATACCAGTAGATACTGGTGTTGAACTTGATAGGGATCAGCGGGTGGGTGGTGAGTGCCTGCCTGACGCTGTGCGTGCCGTGAACTGTACCCCACGTACTGAAAGCATAGCTAAGCCGGTTCAGTCGGCGCTTTCGAACTCGAGTATATCGAATTGTTGTAGTTATGCCAGAGTTATTAGCCAGCAGAAACAGGCCAAAGAAGTAAGCACAGAAGGATGGCAGACGGTGTCACGTCATAGTAAAAAGCCAACATATCGTTTTACGGGTAAAGCGGGTATAGCCAGAGATACAGAATGTAAGTTTAAAGCCGCGGACAGAAAGATACCAATATTTCTTACTAATGTGCACCGTGATACCACTGAGGAGGACATTGTAAATTACATACGCAAGAAAACAAGTGAGACGGTTGTACTGGAAGTGATTAATATGAAAAAAGAAAGGAATCATAAGGCTTTTAAATTTTTAATAAACGAGGTAGGACTCCCTATGTTTATGGATGAATCACTGTGGCCTGAAGGAATAATTTTCAGAAGATTTGTCAGTTTTAGACATCGAACGAAGAGCTACAATAATGCCACCGGCCAATCCACATCCAAACATGAATAAAGATTTTTATAGATTTGCTACCTTCAACTGTAAAAGTATCAAGCGGTCCGTTGACGATGTAAGACAGCTGTGTCGTACATGTGACATTATTTGCCTTCAAGAGACTTGGTTGATGTCGCATGATATACCGTTTGTTGGGACGTTGGACAGTGGATTCGGATACACGGCTGTGTCAGCAATGGATACCAGCGCGGGTCTAGTTCGGGGTCGACCTTGGGGAGGAGTGGCTCTTTTGTGGAGACATCAAGCGTTTACAAATGTGTCAGTGATTCAGTGTAATAATAACCGTATTTGTGCTATCAAAATAATGACGTGTGATAGCCCAGTCATAGTGATAAATGTGTACATGCCAACTGACTGTGCGGTAAATTTGCCTGATTTTATAGACTGTTTCGGTTGTGTGCAAGCTATTATTGACGAATATGGGATAGACTCTGTGTTTATTCTAGGAGACCTCAACTCTGCGCCCGGTGAGTTATTTTACAGGGAACTATCTGGCCTATGTCATGAACAACAATGGTCTGTAGTGGATATCGATATCCTGGGAATTGACTCGGATACTTTTACTTTTGTCAGTGACGTACATGGGACCTGTAGTTGGTTAGATCACTGTGTGGTAACTCGGTCGGCGAGGAGGTTGGTGTTGGACGCTAGTGTTAGTTATGACGCCCGTTGGTCGGATCACTATCCACTTGTTATAAAATGTAACCTTAATGCTCTCACACCAATATACGCCTCTAAAACTGTAAATTCTAACATAAATGTAGAATGGGGTGAGAGAAGTGGCAAACAAGCGGATTTATATGCGAAGGAGTGTCATACTAGGCTTAGATTAATTGACTTTCCGACGGAATGTGTTGAGTGTGCCGATGGTTACTGTGAAATCCGTGATCACAGGCGTATTTTGGACAGGTTGTATTCTGACATTGTGTCCGCTC
This sequence comes from Nudaria mundana, assembly GCA_963556515.1. NCBI lineage: Eukaryota > Metazoa > Arthropoda > Insecta > Lepidoptera > Erebidae > Nudaria > Nudaria mundana. Next base: position 1,281,001 of record OY748286.1, on the reverse strand, counting down.
TCCGTGGGGCAGCGATGGCCGGTCGGAGGGGCGGACGTGAGCGGGGGAGGGGTAAGCACATAATGGGATGGAATAAGCATGTCAGCGACGCTCACAAGTTGGCCAGATTAAGTTTCACAGAATGGTCGTTGTGTGGTAGGCCGAAATCGGGGCCTATGTATAATGCAATGTGTGATACTCGCAGAGTGTTCAAATCAAAGCTGAAATGGTGTCAAAACCATCAGGAGCAAATACGAATGGACGCGCTGGCTGATGCTCACTCTGGGAGTGATTTCCGAGGTTTCTGGAAAAGTACGAACAAACTGGGTGGTGTTGCTGGTCTTCCCGTGAGCGTCGATGGTGTGAGCGATCCTAATGACATAGCAAATGCGTTTAAAAGGCATTTTTCTATAACATCTCCGCTGGGTCCGGCTCGGACGGTGCTCAAGATTGATAGTAAAAAGCAATCAATTACCACCTTTCGTGCAAAAGATGTGAGTAATGCCATTCGAGCTATATCGCGAGGTAAGTCGCCGGGACATGATGGACTCAGTATTGAGCACCTTCTGCATGCTGGACCACATATATCTAGACTTCTTGCTATGTTCTACTCATTGTGTGTGAGTCACTCATACCTGCCGGAAGACCTGATGAAAACGGTGGTGGTACCAGTAGTTAAAAATAAAACTGGAAACCTTTCAGATAAGAATAACTACCGACCTATATCACTAGCCACTGTCATTGCAAAAGTGCTTGACGGTCTACTTGAGGCCCAGTTAAATAGATACGTTACTATACACGATAATCAGTTCGGTTTTCGCCCTCGTCTGTCCACTGAAAGTGCGATACTGTGCCTCAAGCATACTGTCAAGTACTATACAAATCGAAAGACTCCTGTTTACGCTTGCTTCCTCGACCTATCAAGGGCCTTCGATCTGGTCTCATATGACCTTCTGTGGGAGAAGCTGTCGGGTACTAATTTGCCACAGGAACTGGTCTGCATGTTCCAATACTGGTATTCACATCAACGTAACAGTGTTAGGTGGGCGGGGGCAGTGTCGGACTCCTATCAGCTTGAATGCGGTGTTAGGCAGGGAGGACTGTCCTCTCCGACCCTATTTAATTTATATGTGAATGGTCTGATTGGGGCACTGACCGAGCAACATGTCGGCTGCCATATTGATGGTGTTTGTGTTAATAATTTAAGTTACGCGGACGACATGGTGCTCCTCAGTGCGTCGGTCTGTGGTCTGAGACAGCTGATACGTACTTGCGAGAGGTATGCCTGTGATCACGGATTACTGTACAATGTAAAAAAGAGCCAGTGGATGGTCTTTGAGGCTGGTGGTGACTGCCCCCAGGATATACCTAAAGTCTTGCTTAACTCGGTCCCGTTGCTTAGAGTAAATAGGTTCAAATATCTGGGGCATGTGGTCACGGCCGACCTTAGGGATAATGAAGACATAGAGCGTGAGCGGAGAGCATTGTCGGTGAGAGCTAATATGATAGCTCGCAGGTTTGCACGTTGTTCAGCTGAAATCAAAATTACACTCTTCCGAGCATATTGTACATCCCTTTACACGTGCAGCCTGTGGGCGGATTATAATAAAAAAAAATACAGTGACCTCCGCGTCCTGTATAACAACGCGTTTAGGATGTTGTTGGGGCTGCCTCGATTCTGTAGTGCCTCGGGAATGTTCGCGGACGCACATACCGCATGCTTTCATGCGACTGTGCGCTCGCGGGCAGCCTCGTTGGTCCGCAGGGTGCGGGACAGCTCGAACAGCGTCCTACAAATGATATCAAGGAGGCTAGACTGTCCGTACCTCCGACATTGTTGCGAGAGGCATATTTCTGTTCCGATGCCGAAGAGGTTATATTGAATTAATTTAGAAATATAAATATTTACTTGACTATTTTGAATTCGGAATCTATTAATTTATACTCTTATGATAATGTTTATTTAATTATTGTATGTTCAATTTATGGGTTGGAAACCTGAAATAAATGAATTTTATTTTTATTTTTTTTATTTTTATTTCTATCAATCTCCTTCACTAAACCTACATTCACACGTCTCTCTTCTAAATTTCCACTCCATGCATTCTCTTCATTCATAAGTTTTTCGAAATACACCTTCCATCGATTTCTTACTTCATCTTCTATTATTAAAATCTTACCCTTTTCATCTTTTATACATCTTACATGTCTTACGTCCTTCGTTCTATCATCTCTGTCTTTCGCTAAGCGGTAGATTTCTTTTTGGCCCTTAGTTCCATCAAGAGCATTGTATAGTTGCTCTTGGGCCTGAGATTTAGCTATTGCTACCGCTTTTTTCGCCTTTTTGCAACATTCCTTATACTTCTCCTTTTTTTGTTCTTTTTCACTTTCATTCCCTTTTTCTTTTTGCCATTCCTTAAAAGCGTTCTTTTTTTCTTTAATTACCTTTTGCACTTCTCTGTTCCACCACCATGTATCCTTATCAAGTACACCTTTACCTTTCGTTTCTCCAAACACTTCTTTTGCTACTTTCCTGATACAACTCGCCATTTCATTCCAACATTCATCCACTGATTTATCCATCATATCTCTCATTTCTATCATTTTATTCACCACTCGTTCTTTAAACTTACTTGCATATTCTTTCTTCTCTATCAACCACCACATAATTCGAGGAGGGGGGCGTTTTTTGCCTTTTTGTGAGATTACTTTGGTCTTTAAGTCCATTATTAATAGCTTATGTTGCTTCACTACCCCTTCTCCTGGCAGCACCTTGCAGTCCTTGACACAGACCAACCTACTCCCCGGATTAGGAAATAGTCAATCTGTGTCAAATGAACACCACTTTTATAGGTGATTAGGTGTGAGTCCTGTTTACGAAACCACGTGTTCACTATGGCCAGGTTAAGGGAGGAAGCAACCTGCAGTAGTGTTTCACCGTCACTGTTCCGGGTTCCGTATCCCCATCCTCCATGCACTCTTTCATAATCCTCATTTACTCTTCCTACATGTCCATTAAAATCTCCTCCTATACATATTTCTTCACTTTCTGGTATACTAATCATGACTTTATCAAATTCCTCCCAAAAAATTTCTTTCTCTCTGTCATCACACCCGCTCTGTGGTACATACACGCTGATCACATTTAGCACCATACTCTCCCATACTACTTTCACAACTATTATCCTGTCGTTTACTCTTTTCACATCCGTCACGCATTCTTTCAAGTTACCATCCAGTACTACACCAACTCCATTCCTTTTTCCATCACTCCCAATGTAATATAACTTATATCCTTCACCAATCTCTCTAGCACTTGCACCCTTCCACTTAGTCTCCTGCAAACATGCCACATTTATTCTTCTTCTCTTAAACACATCAGCCGACTCTCTTCCTTTCCCAGTCATAGAGCCAACATTCCAACTTGCATACCTCAGTCTTACTTCTCTTTCGCGATGGGCTTGCGTCTTACGTCGCATCCACCCCCTATGCGACAACCCTTGTCCATTTCCCACAGGTACCGGGTGCTGTCCCTGCGCGTCGCCTGTGGGGTACGCCCTAGCCCTATTTCGCTCTCTATTATTGCTCCTCATGTTGCAAAAATGGTTTTGGCAATGGTTTTTTTTACAACCGGCCGCCTGCCTGACGTCAACCCTCCTTGGGAATGCTATTGTGGACGGTTTGTCCCCCGCCTGATGGGTGCCCTGCAGTGCTGGTTATTGTGCACCGGGCCATCTCCCTCAGTCGACTTCTACGACACCCCGGGTTGTGTAAGGGCTGGACCATTCTAAGTTTTTCCTTCGCTCCCAGGCCAGCATGGAAGACTACGAGGTAGAAAATTAAGGATAATCGTATAAAATTAAATTTAAAGGACTTCCATAGAAAACTACGTCGCCTTATAAATTAGATATTTAGTAGGTAAACTAACAAAGAATTATATATCAAATAATTAACATTATAAGTAATTACTTACATGACATTGCTTTTATTTTGGGTCTTCCTTTTAATCCTCTGAAGGACGTAGTGCACTGCGTGGTTGGTAGCTCGATGCAAATGGTAGATATTGTGGGAACAGAATATGAGACATTCCTTGCGTATAGGAACGATGTGACGATGTAACACACATAGGTAAACAAGTAGAACATACATGAACAAACTGCTGACTTAACATTGGTCGTAGCTTTGTATAAAGGTACGTTGTTAGCCGACTTGGATAAAAAGAGGTGTATTACCATATAGTTTAAGCACATACCAAAACTATTTGCTAATATTTAAAAGTTATATTTTAAATGATTATTTGTAATGTTTGTTAACATATTTGTGGGATAAGTCTGTAGTAATATTTTTGAAAAATTATTTTTATCGAAACGATTCCAAAGGATTTTTAATAGAATACCGTTAACCATACCTATCTTGTATCAAATTTGAGAACCATAAACCAACATACCTACAGATAAATAAAGTAACCACCTTTTGTAGAAGTCGGTTAATATGATGTCGTTATTGCATCGCTGAGCAAGTAAACTAACAGATACCTTGCTTCCACACACAACACACACACACACACACACACACACACACCCATGAAAACCGTGCATAGCAATTTGAAACTTCTATAATTGTGACGCAAACTAGATAACTTCCAGGGTACGTCTACCTTTTAAAAATAATTAAATACCTACCGTGTACTAACGGTCAGCTTATATTGGTGATTTAGGTATAGCCGACGGTCCTTACATACATAAATTGCATAATTTTACTTCTGCGCAATGTATGAGTATATTTCATTAATACTTTTCATGTACCTATACATAATTATATAGTTACCACATCATATACTTATCGACGACGATCAACGAACATACCTACATAAATTATAATTACATTTTATATGTATCATACACAAATCATAACATTCGTCGGAATTAATCGGAATTAGCTTTGGCGGTGTTGGTAAAGACATGGTTTTGTATTTCAATTGTAATAACAAAAGTGGAATTAGACGAAATGAGTTTTCAATCATTTTGATTTAAATAGTCGTAAGTAACATAAATTAATTAATACACCTATATAAATAATAAGTTAATATTTAATTTTGTTGGGAGGTGATAATTGCTGAATTGATACTTTTTATGTATAAAAACCCATCAATTTTTCAAATAAATTACATTCGCTCCAGTATCTTCCAGTGATCTTCTCCAACAAGAAAATGTGAGTAAGTGTTATTAAATTAATTATTATTTGGTTAATTATTATCCAGCTGAGTTGCTTGGTTAATTCCTGCCGGCTGATAATTATTAATTATTATTTAGTTAATTATTATCCAGCTGAGTTGCTTGGTTAATTCCTGCCGGCTGATAATTATTAACGCATATTATTATAAAATGTGATTATTGATTATGTTATCCCACTGAGTAGTGAGTTGCTTGGTTAATTCCCGCCGGCTGCATTATCTATAATCCTAGATTTATGCGGAAAATTTTGGGAATATATTTGTTTATAATTTGATTTTATTTTAACAGGGCTGATTCGGAGTTTGAAACTTCTTCTGTAGTAGAGTCTGAGTGTGTAGCACCGACACAGAAACGCAAACAGGTGGTAGAGAAAAAGCAAAAACAACCGAAGCCCAGCTGCACCCAAAGTGTACAACGAAAAAACACTTCACCCGAGTTTAACACCACAAAGAGGTAGGTTTCATTATGTTCAACTAAGTTTAACATCGTCACATTTTAATTAAAATTGAATAAGGTGTAGTTTACACCTTTAACTTAATTGTACACAAATGAGTGACACTCATACACTTAATTTATATACATAGATAGATCTTTTGACAATACTTGTACGTTTCAATACCTGCACGTTTAAATACTATAACTTTTTTTGTGTTTTGATCCCAAGTTCTTAGTCACTTGAATAAGTACTTTTATAATTAACACTTTTTTCTATTTACAGAACGAAGAAAACAAATATTAAGAATATTTTGCGGGCTGAAGAAGGCAGTTGCAGTGAACCACGGCGCGACTTAGCTTCCAGTTTCTCAAGTCGTGTTTCAACTGGGACGTCTCGTCGCTCCAAGAAAACGGAAGGAGGGTATGTGGTTGATTTTAAACACTATAAAACCAACGATTACATATCACACGCCCCTGATGTGCGCTACAGGACAGCGTTGGTGACTGTAAAATTACAGTGCGATGAGTCCTCACTATCTTGGGAGTCACTTCTAGACTTTCTAGGACATGCATATAAAGAATTTCAAGACACTGAACCAGTGCATTATGTGGATAAGATTTTTATAAAGTAGATTTAATTTTTTATAGATATACCTTATGTATATTATTATAATATACACACATCAAAAATTGTTTGAGATCACTTTCACGTTCTAACGTGTAGATCTATAATACATAAATTTCTTTAATTTTTCATGTTTTAAACTTAGTGTTGTAGGAGCAAATATTTTATTTAATAATAATGCCTTTTTGGACTGCGTGTAACACATCAGTACCCAGTAAATCATGGGTAGGACATTTGCGAAGTAGTTCACATAGGAAAAGTAGTCAAACAATAAAACATAGTGATGGTGTAGAAATCATAAACTCAGCGTTTCGCAGTCGTATATTAACCTATAAAATATTAGCTCGTGATGAACATCAAGGAGCGTCAATTGAATCCTTTTTTTCAAGTATTTTTGACCAATTAAAATCTCTTTTAAATGAGTTCCTTGCTAAGCATACTTGTGTTAAGGTAAACTTTGAGTTTTTTGGTACATTTTTAAAATTCAAAGATAATTCACAAGAAGTGAAATCTTTTGGAACCAAAAATAAAATATTATATTCTAACTTCGATTTCGAAAAATTGTATATTGAAACAGTTAATTATTTAAAAACATCTATTGAAGAGTTTGAAGGTCGTGATAGTGAATGGACATTTATAAACAATTTGTATGTTGAGATGAATCTCAATAAATACCAACCACTTGGTGGTTCTAGTTATATCAGTTTACCCAAATTAATTCAGGCTAAAAAAGCATGTTTGAATATTTTGAATAATGATCACTATTGTTTTTTATGGTGTGTAACAGCGGCTTTATATAGCTAAGAAACACTCTGAAAAAACGTCTTTTTATCCTAATTTTCGAGAAATATTTAACTTAAGAGGAATGTCTTTTCCTGTAACCTTTAATGATATTAGAACATTTGAAAAAAACAATCCACATAGGTATTAAGTTTATAATTTATGGCTTAAAAAATCATAAAAACTTTGTAGGTCCTTTGTATAAATCTGAATTCAACCTTAAATACAACGGAAAAATGATACACCTTCTGTTTTTAGAAAATAATAATTATTCTCATTATTGCTTGATCAAAGACTGTTCCAGACTTTTTAGAAGTCAAGTCACATCTCATCACAGCAGATTACATCTTTGCGATTTATGTTTGATATTTTTCAATACCGCTGACGAACTTAACAACCATTTATGTGGAGGTGTAGTAACTGTCCTTCCAAACAGAGGTTCAGTAATGAAGTTTAAAAACTATGAACGGAAACAACCTATGCCTCTTTGTATTTATGCAGATTTTGAATCGATGCTACAAACAAGTACTGAGCCTAATAATTGTTCTAGTAAAAATATGAATATGTTTCACCAACACGTAACGGTAGCTTTTGGTTATTATATTGTATGCTCTGATGAACCTAGCTATAATCGTTACGTGTCATATCGAGGTCCAGACTGTGATAAGCGGTTTGTTGATTATATAATTAAAGACGTGCAAAAAAATTATGATATAATTAAGTCACCAGCTGCAATGATATTTTCCACGGAAGACAGGTATGATTTTGAAAATGCAACACGTTGTCATATCTGTCAAAACTTTCTTTTTTGGGACAAAGTCCGTGATCATTGTCATCTTACCGGTCGCTATCGTGGAGTTGCGCATTCGTTTTGTAATTTGCAATATAAATGCCCTGCATTTGTCCCCATTTTTTTTCATAACTTAGCTGGTTATGATTGTCATTTATTTTTTAAAGCATTGGTCCCTGGTGAAATAAAGATAATACCTAAAAATAAAGAAAACTATATCTCATTTACGAAATTTGTATCAGTTTCAAATAATAAGTTTTTTCAAATGCCTTTTTGTTAATTCGTTTAAATTTTTGGGGACAAGCTTAAACAAATTATGTAAAACTTTAAAACCAGAAATGTTTAAAAATTTACAAAATCACTTCCCTGTCCGAGATGAATTCCAATTACTTACTCGCAAAGGCATTTATCCATATGAATACATGGATTCGTGGAAACGGTATGATGAAAAATGTTTGCCTCCAAAGAAATACTTTTATAGTTCCCTCAATGATGAAAATGTTTCTGAAGATGATTACCGGCGTGCACATTTAGTTTGGTCAACATTTAGAATTACTAGTTTAGGTGGTTATACGGATCTATACCTACAAACTGATGTGCTTTTATTAGCAGATATTTTTGAAAATTTTAGACAGACTTGTAAACAACATTATCACTTAGATCCAGCTTTTTATTTAACTGCACACAGTTTATCTTTTGACGCTATGTTATTAAAAACATGTGTTCAATTGGAACTAATTAATGACTTGTCTATGATACGCATGTTACAAAGTGGTATAAGAGGAGGAGTGTGCCTCTGCTCTCACAGGCATGCGAAAGCAAATAACATATACTTACCGGATTACAAATCTTCGGAACCTGATTCCTATGTCTCTTATATAGATTGTAATAATTTGTATGGGTATAGTATGTGTCAATACTTACCATTATCCAACTTCAAATTTCTCACTCAACAAGAAATTAACAATTTAGATATAACGAAAATTGCAATTGATGCAGATTGTGGTTATATTTTGGAAGTGGATATAGTATACCCTAAGCATTTGCATAACTTACACAACGATTTACCATTTTGTTCTGAAAACTTTATACCCCCCGGGGGAAAGAGTTCTAAGCTAATCCCTAATTTATATGATAAATTTAAATATGTTATTCATTACGTGCATTTACAAACTTATATGAAACATGGGTTAATATTGAAGAAGATTCATAGAATAATCAGTTTTCGACAAAGCCCATATTTAAAACAATATATTGATTTAAATACCAAACTGAGACAAAAAAGTTCTTCAACTTTCGAACAAGATTTTTTTAAGCTCTTGAATAATAGTGTATTTGGAAAACCTTTAGAAAATACTGAAAACAGGGTTAATGTCCATTTAGTTTCTCAGTGGCGAGATATCAAAAACATAACTAAAAGAAGAAAATGCGCTCAAAACCTTATTGCTCGTCCAAATTTCCATAGTGCAACGGTTTTCACTAAAAATCTAGTAGCGGTGCAGTTAAATCCTGAACAAATAACTTTGAACAAACCAATATATATTGGCTTTGCTGTTCTAGAATTATCAAAAAGTCATATGTATGATTTTCACTATTCAGTAATGCAACCTTTTTACAAGGATAGGATACGGATGTGTTACACGGATACAGATAGTTTTGTGTATCATATACAAACCCATGATTTCTATGAAGACATAAAAAATAACTTTTTATCTTACTTTGACACCAGCAATTTTTGTAAAAATAATGTGTATACTTTACCCAGACAGAACAAAAAAATACCAGGCTTGTTTAAAGATGAAATGGCTGGTAAAATAATAAGCGAATTTGTTGGATTGAGATCGAAGTTATATTGTCTCAACACCATTCACAGCACAATTAAAAAAGCCAATGTACGCCGTCTATGCGCAGTTTGACTCAAAAACAAAACTTTACAAACCTGTTAATATCGTGAACTACTTATCTTACAAAAATGTTAATTACTAATAACTTTAGGAAATTTTGTAGTCTCAATAGTTAGTAGAGAAAATATTTCGATTAATACAGTATTTGTGCATTCTATCAAGATAACCTAACAGAGGTTTTCTCAATTACCCTTTCAGCATCAATTTCGAAGCTGCAAATATATGAAACTACTGACAAAATTAATTAACAAAAAATATTAACCAATCGATAAGATCCTTAGGAAAATAGTTAGTTAAAAAGATTTTATGATTTAGGTATATTATTACAAGAAATTAAAATTCAAACAATGTGAAATATTAGGAAATTTAAAAGGTTTTTTCACCGATATATCTTATTAAATTCAATATAATAATAATTCAACTTAAAAGATGAATATCTTTTTTAAAATACCTAATTTGAATTTTTAATAAATTTAATACTATATTACTATATTTTCTATAAATTTTTGAAAACTATTATAAAACGTAGCGCGTCAATCTATTCAAATCAGTTCGCCGCGTGGCTTTCTAGAGTTAGGATGTGTCGCTCGGCGCTCTGATTGACCTGTGTTGACCTTTGCCGTGCGTATAAGGATAGCAGACATTTATAGCGTCATCGACAAATCTTGGTACTTTGGTAAGTAAAATATTATATGTTTTTTTTAGGCAGACAATATTTTTAGTCATAACAAATTATATTTCAGCCGCAATGCGAAATAAAACCAAGTTATTTTTAGCGACGAAACGAAAAAGGAAATTTGGAAAAGGCAAGAGCTAAAAGGTATATATGATATACAGGGTTATTTGTAATTAACTAGCATCCTCCCAGGGGTAGATAGCTGACATCATAAGTAACAACGTTTGTTCTTCAACTTTTTATAATTCATTAAATTTTACTTTAATACAAAAATAAATGTTAATTTAGTTTCGCGTCTGACAGTTATTAACTCTACGCCGCAGTTTACGCACACCGTAAAAAAATTAGGTAAACAAACTCGTATCATCAATTCATGCAATGCACGGATAGGGACGGGGCGGTGGGCACGGCGCTAGCGCCTTTGACCTTGACCCATTTCGCTCATTAATGCTTGCTTGGAGTGATAATAATGTGGCGGAAGCCTGCCGCCAATATGCAGTAAGGTTTCCAAATCTAATTTGTAATTAACTAGCATCCTCCCAGGGGTAGATAGCTGACATCATAAGTAACAACGTTTGTTCTACAACTTTTTATAATTCATTAAATTTTACTTTCATACAAAAATAAATGTTAATTTAGTTTCGCGTCTGACAGTTATTAACTCTACGCCGCAGTTTACGCGCACCGTAAAAAAATTAGGTAAACAAACTCGTATCATCAATTCATGCAATGCACGGATAGGGACGGGGCGGTAGGCACGGCGCTAGCGCCTTTGACCTTGACCCATTTCGCTCATTGATGCTTGCTTGGAGTGATAATAATGTGGCGGAAGCCTGCCGCCAATATGCAGTAAGGTTTCCAAATCTACCTACACCGAGCCGGGCAACGATGTTATCTGCCACACAGCGATTACGCGATTATGGACAGTTCCAGCCCAGGTTCAGTGATAGTGGTCGTCCACCGAGGCACTCAGTACGGGAACAAGAAAGGAAGCTGAACTTATAATCCCGCTGCAAGTACTAATGATGCCACGCTACGGTTTAATGTATCGCAGTTCTTCGCGTGGAGTGTCATTCACAACAAAGGCAAATATCCATTCCATCTTCATCGTGTCCAGGAACTCACCGACCAAGCGCGCGCGAACGTGCGTGTGTCGACCTTCAGTTTATGAATGAAACATAGACTTAATAGTGTCGCGTTATAACAATAAAAACTTGAAAACTCATTACAATCAGTTTGACCGAAAGGAATTGGCAAATGTTCACTTCCCAAAACATTTTTCATTTGCCAAATTATTACTTAGCAAAAAATTTATTCAGAAAAACTTTTAACGCAAACCTAATGTTTTGAAAATGAACGTTTAAACTATAACTTGTTTATCAACTAGTATGTACAACTTATATTTTTTTTTATTTCATCAAATATTTCAGTTGAAATAACTGTTTTTACGCAAAATCAAATAAGCCAAATATTTTGTATAGTTAGTTTTCAATTCTCCCTTTCCTATTCAGTCAAATGCTTCAATGACAAAAATGTGTTAAAGAAGAAATTAACACACACTAACACAACACACTTCTAAATAGTTCAGTTCCGGGTAACCTACTAAAAACAATCTTTTTTTTCTATTAATAATAATTCAAGTTGTTTCTGGTGCAGGAGGTCACCGTTTTAACCTAACCTAACCTACCCATTTTGTTTACTTCCCATATTTTTTGTCTTAACAAATCATTTCACCATACGTTTATTGTCTGAAGATTGTTTACTGTAACAAATCATTTGATTAAAGACCAAATGCCATAATGACATTATACCTGGTAATATTTTGCCAAGTAAAAAATTGACCAAATAAAAATATGCGTACTAAAAACATTCGAATGCAATGGTAATAAAAAAGGTTGCTAAAATTTGTTTGGGTAATGAAATTTTGTCAAAATCTTTTCGGCAAAACGGCAGGCACCCGTAAAATAAACTACTAAGTTTTAATTTAATACCAAAAAAAAATCATAAATTTATGATTTTTTTTCAAACTAACTACAATGGAACTATAATGTTCACTTGAACGGATCAAGATATATTATTATTATTATTTATTTATTTCACATCTACATCTATTTTTACAGGGTAACCCCTAATGCAACAGAGTAGGCTATCTTATTTTATCTATCTCTAAAAACAAGTTTCTATTGTTGTAAACACAAAACAAACAAAGTGTAAACTGTGAATTCACTCAAGGTACAACTAAACAAATCGATTCCATGAGCGACATCGTTGAGTGTCCGGAGTGCGCGGGTCAGTGGCGCCTCCTGCAGTAGGTTAGTGCGTGCGGTTGGCAGCCGCAGCAGCTGCGGCCTTCGACGTCTGCCCACATACCCGTCCGGTACATTTAAGTTAATATGCCCTAATATATCTGCATTTTGGATTCTAGCTCTAATAACTTTGAACAAATACATGGCTAACGCAAAATCCCTCCTCACCCTCAACTCATAGTAACCAACCATACCTAGTATGAAGAGTGTTGGATACCTTAATGGATAAAAAGGGTATACACCGTAGTACCTTAGGTATAAGTATCTAACAAATTTATTCTGTACGCGCTCCAACATAAGTTTGTATTTAATTTCATGTGGGCTCCAGATCGCTGCGTTGTGTTCTAGATGGCTTCGTACTAGTTATTAGTATTAGTTTGATTATAGCACGCCAGCGCTTCACACACAGTTACACTCGTGTCGCGCTGCTTCTGTGTGGCTTTGAATTACCTAAAGTTAACATCGCGCTCTAGGCGTACACGCTCTTAAAAAGAATGTTGTACGTGACCTTAACGTTACTGATTAGAAAAAAACACTTTATGATGGTGAAATTGTTCATAAAACAAATGTTTTATTTAAGTCAATAAAACATGAGCTTTTACATGTGCTGTAACAAAAATTGCGTTGTCTGGTGATGATGATAAAAGAGCAATTGCAAAAGATTAGATTTCAACTCGAGCATGGGGTCATACCAATATTTTTAATTTTTAAATTAGTAAATAAAAATGTTTAGTAATTCTCACGTTCATTATCTGCTAACGTATGTAGTACCTTAATAGCTAAGTAGGGACAGCTAGCCACGCCATAGGTGAGGGTATTCAAAGAGTATTTTTAGATTGGTTGATCTAAAGAATAGCGCCACAGAATGTGTTGATAAGATCGCTGGTCAGGGTCCATGATAATCTGGCGATACATTTTACAGATGTCTGCAGACAAACAAACCTCGTGAAGACTAAAGTTAATTAGAAGCTGGTTGATATCTGCCTGCAGTTTAGGGCCTGGAAGTACGACTGAATTCATCGACAAACTGTTAAATGACTTACCTGACGCATCAAATACCACATGATGAGACGTAGTGGAACTGCTAGGCTTAATGATGCAAAAATGCGGTATGATGTATTTCGATACCACATCCCGGGCATCACCAAGACAGGTCATATGTCCGAGGTCCTCGTATTCACGCATAAATTTATGGTACTGTATTTTAAGCTCAGGTTATCCTTCCAATTTTGACTCTAAGTTACGAAGTCGCCGAGCTGCCATTTGACTCGAGTCTCCCAATTCCACCGACTCACGAAACGGATACCTCACTATATACCTACCCGAAGTGTCTCGCCTGTGGCCTTTCGCGAACAAGTGCTCTGTCTGCTCTTCATCCGGACTTAGCGGTACGTTAGATGGTACTTCTTCTGTTTCCAAAAACGATCGCATAACTTGTTCAATTGTGGAAAACGCGCAGAAAGAGTCAGAGCTATTCGCGTTGGTAGTTGTAGGATCCCTGGAGTGACAGATGTCTGTCTGCCCCACAAGAACATAACCGAAAATGGAGCTCATAGCAACAGGTAAACCAGATTCTCACGGAAGTATTTTTTGACCGTCATAAATATGGAAACAGATCACCGCCGAGTAACATATCTATAGCCGCAGGTCGATAGTACCCTGGGTCAGCTAACCTTATATGTTGAAATTCTGTAACAATCTTATCGGGTAGTGGCAGCGTTGGTAAATTACCAGCTATACTGGCGACTATCACCGCGTTCGTCTTCAGTACAGGACCAGGAGAATGTCGTGGTTTAACATTGCATGTAGTTAAACCGAAATCCTTGACCAAACTACCACCCAGCCCAATGGGTTCAAAGTGACATTGACGTCGCGTCAGGTTTAAACGTTTTGCACAGTTTTGAGTTATATAGCTCGTCATGGCGCCGCTATCAATTAAAGCACGTACGGTGTGGAACTGGCCCCAACAATCTGCGACGTGTATAATAGCGGTGCCGTGCAAAACTGTCAAGTTAGCCGAGCACGTCAATGCTACTGCACTAGTATTCGAATTTGCAAGAGAATCTATGTGCAATGTGTGATGATGCTTATTTTTGCACACTGTACATCGTACCGTAGACGGACAGTTGTCGATCGAATGTTCTCGTAAACAATTCTCACATAGACGTAATTGTTTGATCTTATCGAGTCGCTGCGCCGGTGTCAGATCAATGTAGTCAGTGCATCGATAAATAGAATGCATCTTTGTACAGTACAGACACTTAATGGATTTCATTGACATAACACTTTTGTCTGTACTTGTACTTGTAACAGCTGACGACAAGGTCGTTCGCTGTGTTTTCCTAGGTTTTGTGGTAGACGGTTGGCTACCACTCGAAGAACCAGGAATGTGTCCAGCCATCTCGAGAACACGTACGTATTTCTCCACGAATAGTATTAATTCCTCATAAGTAGGTATCTCAGACTGTCCTATCTCTTTTTCTAACTCGCGCCTAGTGACGAAGTCTAAGTTACGCAAAGCGACATTAAATTATATAAATCCCGATAGGTTGTTGACCGTAGCTGTAAGGCCTTAACATTTTCTTGATATGTCTGTAAGAATTCGTTAAGTCCCGTGACAGATTCGGTATCTAACGGTTTAAAATTAAATATTTTATCTAAATAATTAGTAGCTAATGCGCGTTTGTTGTCATATCGCTTCACTAAAGTAGATCAAACAATAGGATAATTGTCAGACGTAACTAGCATAGACTTCACGATATTTGCTATTCCACTATTACTATGAATTAAGCTGAGAAATGTGTCTCGAAAAGTAGGCCAGTTTTCAAGTTTACTATCAAAAGAAAATAGTTCCAACTTAGGTAGTCTAGGTTTCGCGCACTGACTTTCACTTTTACAAGTTTTATTCAACTGATCACTATTTGATTCACTGGAACCAAACATACCTTCATAGACGCCACGAATGTGATAGTACATAGTATCAAAGCTACTTAGATCATTGTAGGACGGTACATAACTCGCATACAGACTTTTTTTATAGCTGTTATAACACTGACACTATTTTCAAACTTTTCGCGCCACTGCTGCAAGTCGGGATAGCGAGAACAAAATTCACCAGCAGATTCGGCGTCTGTACCTTGAAATATCAAATAGTTTTTGCAATCTCATGAAACACATTTCTTTTGTTGTAATATGCGAACCCGCTAAACTGTGAAACTTAACATCAATCGCGGCAGCTAACTCGCTCGTACCTGCAGCTGCGTCGCCTTTAGTAATTTTAAATAAATTACGAAACTGCTAAGTATGAACAACAATGGCGGTCACGATCGTGATCGCAGATATTTTTGTAAAATTAAAACTTAAAGTACTGTGTTTTGCGTTAAAATATACACTGATTTGAGATACGGTGTATATTTCTATGTTTCACACAGGTTTTAGACTCCTACAATAGGAATTGACATAGAAATATGCAAATATGTCGCACCCGTGTAGGTACCTACTTAATAGTTTTATAATGAAAGTTGATGAAATAATGAATTTATATCGATAAATACATGTAAATACATAGATATTCAGTTGTATTGATATCGTAACTGATCGATCCTGGCTCGATTGGACCAAAATGTATGTCGATAACCCAGTTAATTGAATATTAATTATGTAAATGAGGTCAGTAAGATTGACTCACCCATGGCTCCTTGAAATCATGTTGAAAACCGGCGCCGGTGGTCAGATGCTGACAAACACTTTTCACTTTGAACAGTTTTTGGATTGTTAAATTATTTAATATTGATTATTTTGTGAAGAAAATAGTTTGAACGTCTCAAAGATGGTGGACGTAGAATGACAAGTGGCGTCACACAGGTGTTGCGGACGCCGGGTGAATGTCAGCTGACCATAGATTATAAAAGAATTATACAGAGGTTATAATAATGCGGATCCAGCTGAAAATTGGTAGGATTGTTCAAAACACCATCTTAAATGAAATGTAAAAAGTCCTCATCGATCCACACCTGGAAAAAGTTTAAATCGGTTCAGTATTTTCTGAGGAATCGTGTATGTATGTATCGGACAATGGTCCGATACAAACTTTACCCGCTCTTTTTTATCCTCTTACGGGTAGAATTTTGGAAAACCCTTGCTTATCGGGTGGGTACGTCATACAAAGAACACACTCTCCAAGTTTCAGGTCTCTACGATTTGCGGTTTAACCTATGCGTTGATCCGTCAGTTAGTCATTCAGGGTAAATTTACTACACAATTAGTACACAACGTATAAGATGCTGAGACTGACTGATCAACGTTCAGCCTAGATTACTGACCGTAAGGACCTGAAACATGAATATATATGTGTATTTGTTACGAGTATTAATGAATGAATGAATTATAATTTTGAAAAAAAAGAATGAATTATAAGTTTAACGAGGTATTGGACTGACGGTGATGGCTCAAAAACATTTATGAAATAAAATTGATGGTAGTCCATAAGTTTATATTATAATACCTATCCCAAAAAAAACATCTTTACTAAATGACGTTAATCTGGGTGTCTAGAATCTCCCTCTATAGGCGTAAGCGGAGCTTTGCATTTGTATGAGTGCACGTACGTATAATGTGACTTGTTGTACACACAGCTACAGACAGCTTTTTTACTCTACTTTTCGTGATCACTCACACAAATGCAAAGCTCAGCTTAGGATATTTATGCTACAATGGGGATCTTTGGTACTTACTAGTACTACGGTCTTAACCTTCACACACACCTATCGGACGTGTCCTATATTGGACTCACTAGTACACGAC
Source organism: Nudaria mundana (assembly GCA_963556515.1). Taxonomy (NCBI): domain Eukaryota; kingdom Metazoa; phylum Arthropoda; class Insecta; order Lepidoptera; family Erebidae; genus Nudaria; species Nudaria mundana. The sequence goes on along the minus strand of OY748286.1, from coordinate 1,263,469 downwards.
TCTCATTGGCGAATTCCGGCTCATGAGAGTTCGTAAGTCTATTCTCTATAATAGGGCATCCGATAGGTGTGTGTACGACATACATCAATACCAGACGAGTATGTGCAATGTCATGTTTAATTTGTTAGTACATAGGCCGATTCGTCAATGGCAAATATATTTCCGAAGGCCTAACACGAGTCACTGGGCGCCACTGGAAATTCTCTGTGTGCTCATCAGAGGCGCTTGGCAATAGATGTAGGAGCCGGCAGCGGCCTTAGGCCGCGGAATTTTTTTTAAAAAGAAAAGGCCTGTTATGTACTTAAACCTTATTATTTTTGTAACGGTTTTTGATGGCTATTTTCTAATATTCACAGTAAACAGTGGTGTCATATCGTAAGATTGGGGCTATTTTATTGCAGAAATTATAAATTTAAATAAAATTAATGCTTTAGTTTAATTAAATTATGGAGAGTACTTCTTTAAACTTTCGCGTTTTGTACACATTATAAACTTAAGACTAATAAAGAGGTAATAAAGAGCCTACCCTAGGGTAATAAAGAGGTATGTATATATCTCAATAATCGCGTAAAAGACCCGTTAGTCTTAAGTTTATAATGGTGAGTACATCCAGATGTAATAATTTAATTATAATGCAGAAATATAATACGAGTATAACTTATAAATAAATAGATGGCTGGCTTCTGTACCCCTCCATAATTTCCCACGATGAAATAACAAATTTTAAACAAAATAATTCTAAATATACATACACAACTAACCTACGAATCACTTTAATCACACTTTAATCACTTTAAAAATTACTTGGGTATTTTGAGGAGCGGCTCCATATTGGTTATATTTGCACCAATTTAGCTTATTACGACCAATGCTTCTATGGCAAAACGTGGTGCTTATATTCAATATTGGTAATTTGAAACTAAAGCCAAGCCTGCGGGGCGAGCATGGCGGTAGGAAGAGTTAGTCGATAACCAATGATATCTCAGAGAACGTCGTTGACCAGACCTAATCAACACAATTTTTGAAATTTCCTGCTATATCATTGGTTTTTGATAAACTCTTCCTACCGACATGCTCGCCCTGCTGGACGCAAAGTTGAATCCAATATGGCGCCGCACCTCTAGATACTACTGTTTGTTAGAAACAATATTATATCGGTGTCAGTTGAATTTTATTAGTTAGGTTTATAAACGTGCAGGCTAAGTTATTAGTCAAAATATTTAAATATAAATTATAAATGACAAACGTAATTATACATGAAGCAACAATTTTGTGTTATCGGTACGGTCACCATAGCTACCAAAGAGAATACAATACTACGTAAGAAGAGACGGGACTCCCATAGTGCAAAATAATCTTACAAAATGTCAAATCAGAGATAACGTTATGTAGCCAACCTAACAAATGTTACACATACAGAGTCGCCAACATAAGGAAAGAAAAATAGAGATGTGCCACTTAATATTATTTTATTTATCGATATCGATAAATGCAGTGGCATTTATCGATATCGATAAACGCAGTGGTCCGTACTTTTTTTAACACATACACCCCGTCACAGGAAGCCGCTCACTTTACTTTAGGGACGTCCCCAACACTCTTTAAGGACGTCCCTCATCTCTTTACTTGGCGCCTAGATGAACATGGGACGTCTCAATCCATCCCCAATTAAGTAAGTTACATGAAACCAATACAAGGATATCAACGTCCCGGCATCTGTCTGGTGTGTCACTCACACTCTCTTTTTTTAGTCTCTTTACAATTCTATTAGTCTCAACAGGTTACTCAATTCAGTATCACTTTAACGGGTCAAACTTACTTTCACGGTTGGATGGAGGTTACTTTCCATCCATCCGTACAATATCATGAGAATGAGCTAGAAAGGTTATTGCAATGTGCTGACAAGTAAATTATCAGAGCAATAGCTTTAAATTACAAGTCAACCTACCCCGCAACTTTATCATCAAGCTTCTACCAACTATAACATGCAGCTAAGACACTAAACAGAACTCATTTGATATACTTAGCGTATAGACCGACAGGAATCAGGTCACCTTTGCATCTTTATCTATATACACTTGAACAATTCGCGGCTTCGTTGGCTCGCGTCATTGTTGAAAATTTAATTATATTTTTTAGAGGTTAGGTAGGGTTCTCCGTCTTAATTATTTGGATGTAAGTATGTAACCGCCCGCATACCAGCGATTACCTTGTTATGAAGATAAGGTTTTACATCACGTTCGAACACAAAAACACATTTATCAAATGTTTTGAGCGATAATTTGTCTTTCCATCATTCTTTCATGCTATGTAGTTATATATTTTGTTATCTTCCGGTGTTATTGTTCTCATCCATAGGAAATCTGGCCATGAAAATCCGTTTTGTGCCATCCTTTCTTCCAGATTTTAAACTACATATTTCACACTTTCTATACATACTTCATATTCGATTTTAATAAACAATGTATAAAACAGTCTTTTCTAGAGAACGATCTTACAAAAATTTTAATAAAATTCAGCTATTCTCCCAATTATTTCACTAATAACATTCAAAGAAAAACATTATTATTGAAATTGAAAATAACGATTAGACATCCACAGCGACAGACAGTGACACATGACATTTCATCAAGGAACGAGCGGGACAGATTGAGAAATTGAGTGAGACAAATATTGAGCCATTAAAATTTATCCCCGTTTCATAATAGTTTTTTTTTTGTATGTAGTTGCGACAGCCTGATAGCTACGTGACATTCTCCTTAAGACCTGCCGATGACATTTGTATTTGTGATTTATAATTTCTGTCAGGAAATATTTAAGAATAGTAAAAAAAACTCATTGCTTTCAAATACAGGAGTTAGTCAAAAATTTGGCACACAATGCATTTCCATAGATCCTAAATGATCCTAAATACCTAAGTTACATAATTCCTTATTACGGAAAAAAATTCATAGAATTTATACTTTTTTAAGTGTAAAATTCTAATTATTAAATATTAGAAATGTAATAAAAATGAATAACTATGACTCGAAGGACATCAAATAGGTACGAACACACATCTATAACATCAAGATAATTCTGGCAAACACTAAAATACTATGCTACTAAGCTTTCACAAATATCTAAGCTGTTTAGAAACTAAATTGAGATTTTTCACTTCTTTTTTAATAATTATATTATTTATTTGCATCTGCACTAAACAACTGCTCATAGTTTAGGAGCTGTGTTAAATAAAAGGAAGGTCTACCTTTCTTTTGAAGCTAATAAATAGATTTTGGATAGCGTTACTATTTGCTAGTCTCGCATCCAGTGCAATTCCGCAGTGACTAAGACAAAATTTAGTACTTAAAATATTTAAATACTAGTTAACATCTATAGATTTCCAATTCTATAACTAATCGGACTAAAACTACAGCTCTCCAAATAATAAGTTGGCGTTCCAATGGGGGCGACACATTACATTGAAACACGTCAAAAACGAGATTTTAGAACCATAACTCTATATGGCTTCATACGGGCGCATGGCAAAAAATGGAACTGGGATAATTATACCAGTTCCATTTTTTACCGTGCGCCATCTTATACTTTTAGAACTGTTCTTAAACATTTAATTGGAGGTAGATATTTCGCACTATCAAAACTGTTATGATTGTTATATAATTTTCCAATATGAATCACAAAAACTATAGTCTGGGCTGGACTCGAACCAGCGACTGATCCGAAGCGATAGCATCAGAACCCTCTAGCTGTGTCTAAACGTAATTGCAACATTACGTACAGCCTACCATAGTAGTTAGTTCCTCAACTACCGGTAGATGGCGCTCTGGCGATGCCGTAAGTCGCGATATTAACACAATGTGATCACAAAATTAGAAGTCTTGGGCTAATTGTGTGTTGGTCAGTTGGTAGAACATTCCTCATGGAAAGGGATCAGTCGCTGGTTCGAGTCCAGCCCAAGAATATAGTTTTATTGATTTTAAGTAAAATTATATAAGAAACAGTTAGCATATTTCACTGCTTATAAAATGTATTAACTGTTATGATTGTATATGCTTAAGCTTATTGGGGCCAAATGTCAAAAACATATTAAATAATATAAACTCTTTCGATTATAAATTATGTCATGCTCATTGCACATTCTTTAGTTAGGTATCCACTTTAGTAGTTTCCTTGTCGACATCACCTGTGGAGATAATTCTTAGTTTGTTAGTTACTGGGTATTGTTTGATAGTTACTACCACTCATGGAGGTTATCTATATTATTATTATAACGAAGTTAACTTTGAGAGTTCGTGAGGTTATCTGGATATACTGAACCGATTTTGAACACGCTTTTAGAGTTTTCGAAACGAAAATCTCTTATACAACAGTAATGTTACTTTCAACTCGAGAACGGTAAGAGCTAGAGAGCTAGTCAGTGTAAACGCCAATCAACTCAGCATGGTCAAAGAACTCTAAAATGAGCTTGACCTTTGACCTCTAATCTCAAGGTCAAGGTCGAAACGAGGACAACTCGAGAACGGTAATAGAGACTCAAGACCAGCTGCAATCAACTCGGCATGGTCAAAGACCTCTAAAATGAACTTGACCTTTGACCTCTGATCTCAAGGTCAAGGTCAAAACGAGGTCAAATCGAGAACGGTAATAATAACTTACGTAATAGGAACTTTTTTTTTATTTATTTTATTTATTTATTTTATTTTATTTTATTTATAATTTTTGTACATACACACAGAAAAATAAACAAGAAACAGAAGTACAAAAGAATAAAGTGAGCATAGTACAAGGGCACTACTTATTCCTAAAGGAATCTCTTCCAGCAGGCCTGAGAGAAGTAAGAGTGAAAAGGCTAAGTGTGTGCAGTGCAAGTAAATAAACAAACCTACATAAACTATGGGTGCTATAATATATACATAGATAAATATATACTGAGCTATATATACAATACTTACATATACTACCATATATAGCTAGGGTAAAGAGGACAGATAATGTGTTTTGACTTTACTTTTAAAGAGAGGAAGAGTTTTACAGCTGTGTATATCAGGGGGTAGTGAGTTCCACAGCCTGACCGCATGACGGTAAAGGAATAGGAGTAGAAATCGGTTTTGTGGGAGGGAAACTTTAGGCGGTACATAAGGTGAGATCTACAAGGAGTACCGGGAGTGTTCATGTAGGAGAACCGCTCCCGAAGGTAGGAAGGATAAGCCGGATTATGTAGGATATTATAAAGGAGACATAATATCCGAGTGTCTCTCCGAAGACGGATTGGGAGCCACTTGAGTTCCTTGCGAAATTGCGAAACATGATCATACTTACGTAGATTATTTTTTAGATTTGATTTTTTTTTTAGATTTTATGATAAAACTTTCGAAAACTAAAACATATGGCAAATTTTTGCCATATTTTTAACTTGTTATATATTATTATAGGATAATGGACGAGCAGAAACATGCTGATATGCCTATATCACACAGTATTCGTTTAGAAAGTCTTTACATATTATCGTTCTAGTCGCTATCTAAATTATTGTTTCGTAGTTCACATTTAGGTTTTGGTCATTAACTATTTATCTAGGCGAGATTTAAAACTGTTCACAGATTTAGCAGACACAACACTTTCGGGAAGTTTGTATAAAGCCTTATTATTCATGAGTGCTTGGTGCTATAGGATTAAACGTCCGCCTTAGCGTCTAATAGGCTTGCCCCTTACCAATAAAATTACTGGCAAAGCGGAGATGTGTAATGCACATCTGCCTACCCCTAATTATGGTGTGATGTATGTCTGTCTGTCTTAACGTCTATTGCTGGGCGTCCCGAGTATGCCTTTGAATGGATATGCCCAGGAAGCCACGGGTAAGTGCTACTTTTTATTCGGTAGTGTTCTCGTGGAAATCGAGATAACTATACCATACCATCAGCGTAAGGATGTGTTCTGTGTCCATTATAAAAATAAATAAAAATAAAATAAAAAAACCTTTTATTTCTTGCTTTTCGAAATAAAAAATTACAGCAACAACGTGCATGCAAAATTACTTATCAACATTATTCATTATCTATATATATATTATATAACATCTATATATAATATAACATCATCACAAAATATTCATTAACATTATTAACATTATTATTCACTAATATTAATTTCTTAATATTTGCATTTTTAATTTTTGCATTGCATTAATAAACAGTAGAATACGTAGTAAAAGATACGAGTAGGTACTTATTACTGACTGTCTGTTTTGTTAATATTTATAAATACGAGTAGTATAATTATTTAAATACTCAGGATCTTAAATAATAAATAATATAAACAATGTAGTGTATTATGATTAAAATATAATTTTGAATAAGTAACTTGAATAAAACTATAATTATAATAAAATTACTATCTCAATTGTAGTACATACATTTTACGAATAATAATTATTACAATTGGATTTTTGTTGCATTGGATGAAAAATGTATTCATTTATTAATTAAATTAACCAAGTAAGATTCAGAGCCAATGATTTTAGCAAGAACCCTCTCAATGAAAGGTAAAGGCCTCCTCCAGAGATAACATTATTAAAGTTAAATCAAAAATAAAATATCCTACTAATATTACAAACGCGAAAGCCTGCGAGTATGTATGTATGTATGGATGGATGGCCACTCCCCCACGCAAAAACTACTGAATGGATTTCAATGAAACCCCACAACAACACAACTTATACATCAGAACAACACACATGCCACACAATTCACAAATATATTGCGTGAATTGCTCAAAACATGACACGGCGCGACGGAAACGGGAAAAAATCCAAATTACCACGCGGACGAAGTCGCGGGCGACCACTAGTACATATATATTTTTAAGAACGCCATTAATTCCAGTAAAATAATAAGTCAACAAAGTATGTATAAATTTTTGTATGTTGCTATAACAGAAAATTCTTATTTTTTTTTTTTTTTTTTTTTTTTTGTCATATCTATTAGTTTTGTATTGATTTTCTCTGGAGGGTTTTGGTCGTAATCTTCCACGGGGACCAGCCGGATTGGAAGATGTATTTTGCTAGATATTGTTATGTGTTTTCCATGTGAAAGGGGGGCGGTAGTTGTTGCGGTTTAATGTTCATGTCTAATTGTTCGTTTGGTGAGTTTCCAGGGTTTTTTTTAGTTAAAAAACCGAGTATTCCTGGTTTGAGAACTCCACATGTTAGACTTGACGATCTCTGAACTCTTGGTTGAGTTTTGTTCTTTTTATTGACTTGTGTTCTCTGTTTTGTTTGTGTAGGATCGTTATTGTCCGGTGATGTTGGTAGTGTTCTTTTATTGTTTCCTGATGTATCTGTGTCTTTGTGGCGTATTATCAATTTATCATATCTGATAGTGGCATGGTTTCCTTTCTCTATTTCTATTTTTACTTGTGCTTGTAATTCCTTTCTTTTTTCTAAAATGTTCCTTGGAAAATCTTCGTTTATATAATAAGCGGTATCTTTTAATATTTTTCTCTGCTTAAAAATTTTTATTTTTGTTCCTAGTGTAGTAAATGTTACAGTAATCGGTCTTCGTTTTTCTCCTTTCTTCCCAATTCTCCTAGTTTCTTGTACATCTCTTCTCTCTAGCCCTATAGAAAAATGTTGATTTATAAAATTTATTATGTTTTTTTCTAAGATTTCATAAGAAGTTTCTGTCTCCGCTAGGCCAAATATAACGATATTCCTCTGCCTTGACTGTTTCTCTAAGAAGTATAATCTTTTCTCTTGGTCTTCCAGCTTTTCCTTAAGGGTATCATATTTTTCCTCGAATACCTTCAACTTTTCTTCTAATGTAATATTAATGTTTTGCGTAACTTGTTCAGTAACTTTTGCTGCTGATTGAAGGATTGTCGATTTTTGTTCGTCAAGTTCGTTTTGTATTTTTCGGAGCATATTTATAACTTCCTCCATGTTTGGAATGGTATTTATTATTGTACGATGTACAAGAAACTATTTGTTTTGGTACTGGTGTTGCCCTCTATTGATTTGGTGTAAGACAAACCATGAGTTTATCAGTGAACTCCCTAGATGGCGACGATGGTGTTATTCCTTTGATCGATATTCCGATGTCCTTGCAAGGTCATGATACAATTATAGGTTAGGATAACTTTTCACTTTAGTTGTTTATTTTTCACTTTTGCACTTCGAAAATAATCATTTGACTATTGCAAACCAATTTTATACGAAGAAAAATTCACTAGTAGTCTAATAAAGTAGTTTTTTCACTTCACTGTTTTTCATGTATTTAGCCAATTATTACTAGCTTTGGTATTTTGTCCACACTATATGTTAAAAGTCACTTATTTATGATTTCACTGCACTTAGTTTTTGTACAAAATAGCAGTTATTTATATTTTTTCTACATTAAACGCGGAGATAAACGTATCGTGGCTCAGTGGCGCCCCTCCCGATCTTTCTGTGTCCATTAACTAGTAATAAATAAACTGCTTCGGCGGCGTGGTCGCGTCGGCTTTCGACTCGGGAGTCTCGGGTTTGATCCCGGGTCGAATCAAATATTTGTGTAGTCCACAAATGTTTGTTTTGGAGTTTGGATGTATTCCATGTATAGTATGTATTATTTAGAAATATATTATATATATAAAAATGAGTCCCTATTTCCCTTGGTCACGACATCACGCGTGAACGGCTGGACCGATTTGGCTAATTTGGGTCTTAAAATATTCGTGGAGGTTCAGGGAAGGTTCATAAGCAAAATTTCAGGCGGTACGAAGTCCGAACGAAGACCCCTAGTATATTATATAAGTATGTTTATCAGTCTTCTAGATCCCATAGCCCAAGCTTATATTAGCTTAATTTGGGTTTGATGACGTTGTGTGAGATATTAGTTATTTATTTATTATTTAAATAGTCCGAGAAGCCCAGAACTTTAATTGGCTGTGCCATAACAGCTGACACGTAAGATTTTGTTGCCTTTCATCAACATTTCATCGAAGGCAAGGGGGATTAAATTTTTTTCAAAATTACAATATAGCTGCTACTTTTATTAAATTCATTCGGCCATTTTGTACATAACCATTATGAATGTGCACGGTGACGGCAATAGGCTTGCCCCCTATTACGTCAGATTAAAAGTACTGGCCAATTGTGGGTGTGCGATGCACCTCTGCGTACCCCTTCGGGGTTATAGGTGTAATATGTGTGTATGTGTGATTATTTAAATAAATAACTGTATTTATCTATTACTCGTTGATGGGCTTCTCTGTTTTTCAGAATCTACTTTAGGTTATTTGGAATTTCTTTTTCAGAAGTGCTAAATATACCTATCTCGTGAGGTTAAGGAAGTGACTAGCGAAATGTACACGTAATAAGCGCCTGTCTACGAATGTCTGTCGAATTTGCTTTCCTGATACTGGGAGAGTGAGATTTAAAAATATTAAGAACATTTTAAACATGCAAGTGTGGTCAATGTTCGGCCATTCACACACAGTGTTGATGGCGACAGTCGACAGTCAAAACGCAAACATAACATCGGCGGCATGCTGAATTTACAATGTGTTATTAATAGATGCGTGTTTTCACATAAAGGGGGAAACAAACCTTGTTCCTTGTCTTCAACATTCTTTGATAAAAATTCGCGTAACTCCGAATACGCTTTAGCCACACTGTCGTTCAAAATAATAATATGGAAGTTGTCTGGTTCCACACCTGCAAATGTTAAAATCAAAATTTGTTACAATTAAATAATCAAAAATCAAGTAGAATTCTATTGGTGAAAGAATTTTTAAAACGGAGTTCCTTTAGAGTAGCCATTCATCACAAACTTACAATAGAACTTTCATGTATGCTAATATTATAGAGAAGACAGATTTGATTGTTTCTTTGCACTAAATAGGCTCCTGAACCTATTTTGAAAATTCATTCACCAATATATACACATACATACATATGGTCACGCCTCTTTCCCATAGGGGTAGGCAGAGACTATGGAATTTCACTTGATACGATCCTGGCATACTTCTTTCGCTTCTTCCACTTCCATAACTATCTTCATGCACACTCTCCGGTTCTGGGTACTCTTGACCTGGCCTTTGGTCAAAACCTCTCCGATTTGGTCGTGGTATGTTCGCCTAGGTCAACCTTTACCTGCCTGTCCATTCACGCCCGCCTTATGTATCTGTTTCGTCAATCTTCTTTCATTCATCCTCTCTACGTGCCCGAACCATCTAAGTATCCCTTTTTCTCTCTTACTCACTACATTTTCTGATACACCGCAACGATACATTCACTAATATTTACCTACATTATCCCCGATGGGCTACTTTATATCCCGCTAATATGTTGCCGTGGGAATTTGGAACGAGAGGACGTTATCACGCGGGCGGAGCCGCATTAATCAGCAGGTCATTAATAATATGAGTATGGATATAATAGTTTATAAAACTTACCAAATGCTATCTCCTTTTTGGCAGTCTCCAGACGTTTCTGCAGTGCTTCTTCCTGCTCAGTGTTACGCTGACGCAACCGCCGCTCTAACTCTCCGATAGACGGAGGCATCACGAATTACCAACAAAGGGTTTAGATCTGTTGTTTTCACCTGTTTCACACCTTCAATCTCAATATCCAGAACACAGATTTTTCCAGTACGACGTACATCATCTACAGCTTGCTTACTGAAATATTAAGAAGTTTGTATTTGAGTAGGTTCTTAGTTATTTTGATGTCGCTGTCGTTAACACTACACAACAGACACTTCTTTATCACACTACTCCCGGCGCCGGAGTCCCGGTGAATCTATGGATTTACTAAGCACTAGTATAATTAGATCTCATCTTTTAAGATAAATACATTTACTGTTTTATGAAGGAATTCAACATCTAAATGTAAGGCCACTTTATTTTCAATATATTATTACTTTAGGTTGGGCCAAGTATAATGCCATAGGGTGTTCAAGTGTGTACCTGGGGGGGGCATCTTGTCGGAATTAAGAAACTTTGTGTAAAAACAGAAAATTATAGTAGGACAATACCTGTCTACATAAATTACCAAAAATTTTAACAACATAATGATACCCACATGTTCTAATAAGTATGAATTTTTAGCAGACGACAAAAAACGAGGAGGTTCTTAATTTGACTGCATTAAAATTTTTGTTTTTTTACTTCGTAACTTTTCAAATCAAAAAACTTATAATAATATAATAAAACTTATTAATTTCAGCACATAAGAATTTACATTTAAAACCAGGTTCGCAAAGCAATGGGTGAAGAAAAGAAAATGGGTGAAAAGAAGAAAATAACATGGCAATAAAACTTCCGGCCACTCTTTTTGAATTATCAGTACTACTAACTACATTCATGGTATTCCCTGCAACTAATACACCACGGAGCTAATGTAGAAAATTTCAATGTGCCTAAATCTCTACTAATATTATAAACGCGAAAGTTTGTGAGTATGTATGTATGTATATATGGATGGATGGATGTTTGTTATTCTTTCACATAGAAACTACAGAATGGATTTTAATGAAACTTTACAATAATGTAGCTTATAGATCAGAATAACACATAGGCTACAATTTATAAAGATATTGTGTGAATTGTTCAAAATATGACGTGGCGCGACGGGAACGGGAAAAAAATCAAATTACCACGCGGACGAAGTCGCGGGCGACCACTAGTATTTAATAAATGTTTCATTCCAAGCCTCTTTATCTACCAAATAATCATTAATTGTGTAAACCTTTGCAACATAGGATTTGGATATAATATATTTTTTTAAACTTTTATAATGGTAACCTTTTTACTACTACTATACGAGCAATCTATAGACTCGGACCCCGTGACTCGCTGAAAGAACTATTTAAAGAAATTAATATTTTAACAGTTGCTTCTCAATATGTTTACGACAACATCTTATATGTACGGAAGAACATAGATCTCTTCAAAAAAATTCCGATAACCATAGTTTTAATACAAGAAATAAAAATAAACTGGCAATGACAAAAATTTGACTTCATAAAGTTGGTAATTTGTTTGTAGGCAAATGTATAAAAATTTATAATAAAATTCCTCAGGATTTGGTTGACATGCCTCTTAATAAGTTTAAAATAGTAGTTAAAAAATGTTTGATGATGAAAGGCTACTATAATGTAGACGAATATCTTAATGATAAAAATGCATGGTCACCCTAATCTTCTGTTGTTGGCCACTCGTATAATACAATATAAACTAATTGTAACAATGTAAACAAAACAATATTAAAAAAGAAAATGGATAATCTACCTGAGTTTCTTGCTGGTATCTTCTCAGGAGAACCAACTTACCGAACCAGCGAAAGAATCATTTTCTAATGGTTATTTATGTACTTACTTAATTTAGTATTTTTATAATATTACTTGACAAAATTGTAAAATTTTGACATTCATATGTGCTCTTTATGTGCCTAAACTGAATAAATGAAATTAATTCTTTGATTCTTTGACTTCATTAGGTAGCTTATTGTAAAAGCATATACAGTTATCCTAGAATGAATCACCAGATTATTTTTATGTCTAGTATTAATATTGTGTCTGTCACTCAGTTTAGCAAAGCTATGTAAATTTTTGTGAATATACAGTAGGTTCTCAAAAATATATTGGGATGCAACAGTTAGAATAGTTTGACTGGGTGAACCGATTTTGAAGACTATTAAAAACTGATGAATTCTGTATTGTCCCATTCCGATTAATTAATTTGAAGTTAGTTTTGCTAAAATTATTTGCAAAGTTATTAAAGTCAGCCATTTTCCCAATGCCAAAAAATAACCCACAGTTCTTAGGATGGATGCTATGTCTGTACAGTTTTAGTATCAAACTACTAAATAATAGGGCATTAAATTCAACCTAGTGAGAAGAATTCCGTTTTTTCAGCTCCAGTCCCAAAATTATACTTAAATGCAGAATCAATAAGGCTAATAATCCAGATATAAATACATTAATGTGAGAAACACATTTTTGGCACCATTTTGGCACATTTTTGGCGCCAATCGATCCACACCAACAAGCACATGGCCAAGAGATTCTATGTGAGTAAAATCAAAAACAAATTGAAACATACCTAGTACCATACATGTTCCCACTGAAAGTTGCTGTTTCTATAAATTCACCCCTGCTTACAGCAGCGGTCATATCATCTTTGGTTGTAAAATGATAGTGCACACCAGCTTTTTCTCCAGGTCAAGACCCTCTTGTAGTATGTGATACACTAAAACCGAACTTATCCGGAAATTCTTTCAGGAGACGTTTTAACAAAGTGCTTTTTCCTGACCCTGAAGGTCCGCACAGCACCAGTGGACGAGGCCCCTTTTGTACCATCCTTGTGAAGCCTAGACAAAAAATAAATACATAAAATTACATTATAGAAGCCGCATGGACGCTTCTTGGTTTAGCTAAAACTTTAATACATATCTTACTTCTTATTAAATTCGTAGTGAAAACTAATACAAGACTCAGTAGATGATAATTCGATCTGACAAACACACGAATTTCCCTATTTAATTTATTAGAAAATATTTTGAAGTCAAGATTTTTTCTAATTCAATATTTTTTTATTGTGCCAAAATGAGCCCATGATACTTGACAGTTGACATTAGGTGACAACTTGACAGATCAATTTATTTATTTTTTTTCACTTTTCATAGATTTGATAACTAGATTCTAAACAGAGAGACCATCGAATGTAATTTTCCTATAATATTCAGCTAATAACATCCCTTTCGATTATCCATTACAACACGGACAAATTGTAAACATACTTACACCGGCTAAACACATAAAGTTGGTGATGCGTACACAAATTATGTTAACGTACATAATAGTTGGAAAGTTTAAAAGGGCGATACGAAGTTCGCCGGGATAACTAGTGAATAATCTAATGAATGCATGAATTGTCAGAATTTGTTCTATATTGTTCGTCAATATGTGAACGGCTTGGAAACGTAGCTGCGTTGGCGCTAATTCCTTAGATTAACCGACATGAGACTACCAACGCTCGCCACAACGTTGGTGCCAATGCCAAGTTCTAGATCCCCACGTTTGACCATGTTGGTGCCAATGTGTGGAGCTGGTCGTAAAGGACTCATATTTTGGGACACGATTTTCAATGGCGGAGATACCTACTAATCTTCATCGCCCTCTGTAATTGAGTAATCTTGAACACAATATGCATACACACATACAGGCACGCCTCTTTCCCGGTGGGATAGATATTAAATATTATTGACTGAGAGAGCGAAGCGACCGAAGTCTGCGTTTCAACTTGCAGACTGGGGAGAATTTCTTTCGTCTGTACCTCTACATGTCTACATCTAAGGGTTCCGTCAGATCATGTTTGCGGCCGTATTTATCAACCGATTTTCATGAAACTTTACACACACACTCCTTGCTTACAATGTATAACATATGAATGATATATTTTGGATTGGATGAAAAATGAAAGAGTAATAAAGAAAATTGAAAAATAAATGTTCTAAACAAAGCTCCCGAAGTCTACGGTCTGTCAAGAATGCAATCCGTAACCATGGCAACCTATATAAATAAAATCAAAAGTCATGCAAATAAATATAATTTAAGAATAAACAAAGTAGCTCCCGAAGTCTACGGTTCACAGAACCACTAGTATTAGATATATAATAATAATCTGGGATACCATGGTATGGTATGTAATATGTATATCTATTGCAATTCAACGTTACTTGTATTTATGTATGATAAGTAAGTACTTAATACATTTTTCCCAAGAAACTGTTTTATTTATATTCTTATTTCTTCACCAATGGCTACCCTCTCTTCCTTAAATTCTATTCCTTCTATTTTGTCCATCCAAAGGTTGCCTGTAAGAAATCACTTTTTAGTGATAAGGCCGCCATTTGTACATTATAAAACCGGTTTGTATTTGTTATGCTTTTTATATTGGTTTACAATAAAGTTTTATTGTATTGTATTGTATTGTACCATGGCGTTTCTTGTAGCAGAAGCGCAGGTATACCTCGGCACGCTATTCTAAACGACATAATTCGTAGGGCTCTTTCCACCGCAGGTCTTCCGTCCGTACGTGAACCAAATGGTTTAGCATGAAGCGATGGAAAGAGACCGGCCGGTATGTCGTTGCTATCGTGCAAGATGGGAAGGCCTTTGGTGTGAGACGCCACATTCGCTGACACCTTAGCACCTTCACACCTTCCAAGCACATCCGGATGTGCCGGCGCTGCTGCTGCATCGGCTGAAGGCCTCAAACGGCGTAAATATGCTAAGGTAGCAAGTGATTACATATTTGAGCCGTTTGGGGTTGAGACACTGGGGTCATGGGGTCCGAGTGCTCACCGCCTTTATAGAGATATTGCTAAACGCTTAATCGAAGCCTTTCAGGACCATCGCAATCCAACATGGCAATAAAGCCAGCATTCTGGGAACCTTCCCACTTGGCAATGACGCGGAGGAACTTTTAAACGATAAGTTTTTTGTAGTGTAAAACTTTTTTGTATATAATTATGTAAATTATAATTCTTATTGGAAACAAATTAAATATTAGATATATTATTATTAAATTTTCAGGTCTTGACAGCATTGTAAAGAACAAAGACAGGCACGGATCCTGCCGTGATGCAAATTTTGATTTAACTGCAAGTGTTGTGGCGACAGTGTGTTTTCTTCTTCCATAGTTGGCACCAATGCAATGCCAATTTTCAGACGCCAACTTGTGTTGGCCTAATTTGTGTAGCAGGCCACACAAAATTTAGTCATCACTAGTCATAGACAAAAATACCACCACACACAACGGAAGTATGTACAGGAAACGTCTTACAAAAGTTTAGCCAATCACATTTCAAATAGCTTGAGTAAATGACAACTCCGTACTCTATAGACTTTTAAAGTTGGCCGTTATTTATCTTTGAGTTATGTGTGCGAGCACAAACAGAAACAGCGAATTTGAGTTTTCTTGAACCTATACCGTAATTTAGATTCTAAACAGTGAGACCATCGAATGTAATTTTCCAATAATATTCAGCTACTAACATCCCTTTCGATTAATACGTCAAGCAAATGGTCATCCACGCTGAGATGGAGAACCAAATTATGAGACGACATAGATCCGTAAGTTTATTACACCAAATCTAGCCCACAAGATTTTGTAAATGTACGTTTGATTGAATTCATTACTTAAAATGCTCTTTATTGTAGGCGCAGATCCAGGATCAAGAAAATATCTATGCCATAAAAGGTAAAGCTAATGTTGCGATACCGACCAAAAAACAAGGCCTGACCGTTCGTGGTGCTTTAGGTGATATCAATACTAATGAACCAACTCAGCGTGAAATTATTGGAAAAGTAGCAGTCGCCACTGCTGAGTTTGAGAAGAAAGCCTCCCTTAATCGTGCTACGGTCCGAAGGTAATGTTTTAAATATACCCACCAGTATTTTTTTATCAGTTGTGAAATGTATTGTGTTATTTATGTGCCTTCTGAAATCTAAGTTTCTAACTATGTAGTATTTTAAAGTTGCTATCAATGTTGATAAACTACCATAAATTTTATAATTTACAGCAATTATAGTCATGTTGAATCGAGAGTTGATACGGGTCTTGCGGTTAGGGCTGCTGCTGCGCCAACGGCGCGGCCGCCATTGCGTCGAAAAGAGAGTGCTGCAGGTCTCGCAGCTCGAGCTGCTGCATGCAACAAGGTAATCTTACTTATACTAAGCTTATCAAAATATACAAAACCACCTGATTTTGAAGTTTGACCAGTCGTGTCTACATGCTACATACATATAATCAAGCCTATATCCCTCAGAAGGTAAGCAAAGGTTCATTGCCTACTCATATTTTTATTTAATTGGAGGCAAGCATGTTCAAACCACTAGGATCAATGTTCACACCTTCCATCTCTGCAGTCCGAGCAATCCTTAAATACAAATCTTAAGCATTTATGTTGTGTTAGAAGTAATGGTAGTAAATTTATGTTAACATGGGAACAAGATTTTTTGAGTATTACTTGGCACTTTCTGACTTTCCATCTTAACCCTGTTTATAATATTCAGATAACTATGTGGTATCCCATACACATGTCCCAGAGATGTCTTTTAACCAGAGCATGTAGTGTAGTCATTAATGTTTTTTTTTTCAAGACATTGCTTTTGATGTTAGTGGACTAATTTTTACATGTTGTACAACTAAACAATACTTTACTTTATTCCAAGCGGACACCTGCGGCTTCACCTGCTTGACAAATTAATATACATAAAAACCTTCCTCGAAAAATTCTTCGCTTTACGCTGGATGTGTCTGATACTCAGTTTACCTAGCTTGCATTATGCCTAAACTTCATTTTCGATTAGCTTTTAGCCTCAGTATCTGTTTGCCTAAGTAGCCATTTGCCTACTTCGCATAAGGCTTTACGCTGGATGTGTCTGATACTCAGTTTACCTAGCTCGCGTTATGCCTAAACTTCATTTTCGATTAGCTTTTAGCCCCTTATTCGCATAATATCAGATTCGCAAAATATGAGATTCTCAAAATAGCAGATTCGCAATATAGCCGAAATTGTACACTTAAGTTGAAAAATAATATTTATATTATAGCTAGCTTTATAAAATATTAAAACTAAAATTATTTTAATTTTAAATTGTTTTATTTTTATGATCGCCTGGTACTTTTTCAGAATAATGAGTTCAAACATTCAATCGGTTTTCACTGAATTTAAAAGAATTTTAAAATCTTGAAGGCTCTTATGTTATGTATTCCTGGTACATTTGAGGTTTGTGTCTTTTATAATGGATAATCATTTTCATCTGTACTCCATGCACCATGTTCACACATTTCTTTATTTTTCATCGGGACAAAAAAAATGTATCATGTGCTTAGTAGGGCCACTATGGATATATCTTACCAGAGCCGCTTGGGTCCCTTAACTCTCTATTTTAAGATACACAAACAACAAAAGTACTAGGAGTACAGAACTACAAAAGAGCACTCGCCAACAGTTATCTCGCTCAGTTTGGTTTATTCAAAATGTGTTCGAACAAGATTTGTTCAGTAACCGTTCACCTTTGATCGTGCTTTAAAAAATGTCCTAGATTCTTCTTTTTTATGCTTTGATGAGGTAGACAGAGCTGTTGTGGATTCTTTGATTCTTCTTTGATTCTTTGAATAAAATACTAGGACTACAGAACTACACCATGCACCATGCATAAGCACTCTCGAAATCGCATTCGAATCTCGATCCCTTTAGTTTATTTAAATGTGTCAACAGGTGCACCGAGTACAGATGAAAATGAGTATCCATTATAAAAGACACAAACCTCAAATGTACCAGGAATACGTAACAACATAAGAGCCTTCAAGATTTTAAATTCTTTTAAATTCAGTGAAAACCGATTGAATGTGAACTCATTATTCTCAAAAAGTACCAGGCGATCATAAAAATAAAACAATTTAAAATTAAAATACTTTTTATTTAAATAATGTCAGCGGTAAAAGTAGTATAAAATTACATGGAACAAATGGGACAAAAATCGTATATTGTAAGGTTGCAAAAGTTCCAAGTGGAACTGCCTTCATGAGT
The DNA here is from genome assembly GCA_963556515.1 of Nudaria mundana. NCBI lineage: Eukaryota > Metazoa > Arthropoda > Insecta > Lepidoptera > Erebidae > Nudaria > Nudaria mundana. The sequence goes on along the minus strand of OY748286.1, from coordinate 1,244,889 downwards.
TCCATGAAGCTGAACGAACTGGGAATAATCAGTTTTTTTCAGTCATAGATGTCAATATCACATCACTATTAGTCGGTGGTACCGTTTAACTTTAAAAGACCCACGGTACCACCAGGGGTATGGCCAGGGGTACCATGGGTCTGAAGTGTTTTTTACGGGGTATTTTGTAACATCCTGAATATAATATCATTTGGGGTTAAGAGTTGAGTTAAGAAAGCGCTAAAAGACTAAATCTCAGTTGGTCTGGTTATTATTTGGTCTTAATAGCTGTTGGCCTGTATCGAAGTAAGTCTAACTAGCGTTATGCCTAGTTCTACTTTTGGTTAGGCATAACGCGAGCTAGGTAGACTGAGTATCAGACATCCAGCGTAAAGCCATTCTTCCATGGGGAACGGAGGGCAACTTTGTTATTTACAATTTTATGATTTTCCAGGCAATTTTGAAAGAATCACAACCCAAAGCTGAAATTAAGGATAAAGAAAACAAAAAGTCTTCAAAATTGCCGACAGTGAAAGAAAACAAAGAAAAAACATTGAAACCAATTCTCAAGGAATCAACCGAGTCACTGGGAAAGCTGAAGTTGGCAGATACTTTAGAACAAACTGACAAGAAGAATATTGAATGCAATTCAGATTTAGTGCACCTTGATTTGAATGTGACACCCGCTTTACCTGATGACATCGAGGATATTGATGCTGGAGACGACAGTCCTCTGCTCATGTCAATCTACATAAAAGATATCTACAAATACTTGATAGAATTGGAAGAGAAATATTCCATCGAGCCTGACCACTTAAGTAAACAGGTTTGTACTGCTAGTTAATCTATATTGACTACTTCTATGTCAATGTATTCCCTAGCTTATTACTGTGGTTTCACCCGTGTGATCTTGATTTCTTGTTCCCAATTTCCTCACCATTGCTGGGATAAAAAGTGTATATCACTTAGGGATATAATATAGCTGCATATTTTAGGTAAAGAATTTTCTAATATTGGTTCTGTAGTGTCGGAGCCTATAGTCTTGGGCTGGACTCAAACCAGCAATTGTTCCCTTTCCAGGAGGAATGGTCTATCAACTGACCACCACATCACTAGCCCAAGGCCTCTAATATCGTGACTTCATTGCTTATAAAAATTGGTTCCCGTCGCCCGGAATTATATTTCCCATTCCCGTCGCCCGCAATAACATCTAACTTCGCAAATAATTATTTTATGAAGAATTAAATTTCGGATTTTTGATTAATATATTCCCATTTTGCAGACTGTAATCACTGGAAAGATGAGGGCTACTCTCATTGATTGGCTGGTGGAAGTTCAATGTCAGTTCTCACTTGTACTGGAGACATTGCATCAAACCATTGGAATTATTGACCGATATTTACAGGTAAATATATTGAACACATTGCAACTTCTTCATCATCATCACCACAGGGCATTATTATGACCTAGTTGGGAGTTTGCTTTCCAGTCTATTAGTCTATTGGCGATATTGTAGTTCTGTAGTTAGACTAGTTGTATTTTTAAGGGCTGCCCGTAACGACTGCCATAGATGTTCGTGTAGCAATCATTAATGTGGGCTTGCTACCTTTATAGCTTGTCATTATTTCCATTTTAGCACATAGTAATTACTGTCTACATTAGGTGGTAAGGTAAGTGTAACATTCAGTTTAAAGCTTATCCACAGGTTGGTAGAATTTGCTAATTATTTTATTTAGCCATGAAGTGTATATTGCATTGACTGAAACAAAGAACTAGCATTCTGTTTGATAGTCTCTGTAACGTGTCGAACCCTCATGGAAGACCCATCGCGAGCTATCGGTAAGACTGGCATGTAGAATTCATACCGACTAAACCATACACGGCCATGCTCCTGGGGCTGGAAGACTCGTCCACGACGTATTCCTTAGGTTTCCAAGAAACTATTAATAATCTCGGATATCAGAAACATACACAAACTCGGCTATTACCCCTGATTGGGTAGATAAAGGCACATTTCGGCAGACCCTTTGTAAGTTCCATGCATTGACATTTCCGGGCACTTAGACAACTTGCCAGTCTTGTAGTGGTAATGAGGTAACATACATACATAAAATCATACCTGTCTTCTCAGAGGTAATATTTTTGGCAGTAACTCTGCTAGTCTCTTATCAGAACTTTTGTTGGTTAGATTTACCGGTAAGGTTGAGGTTGACTTGGGACCAAGAATGTTGGAAACAAGAAAGTTCAATAAAGTACATTCCTATTATTAACTGCCTTTCAAAAAAGACGGAGTTTCTGATTACAAGTGTATTTTTTTTATGTTTGTACCTATCTTTTTTATGTTACCTTTTTTATGTTTGTTACCTATCTTTTTTATGTTACCTTTTTTATGTTTGTTACCTATCTTTTTTATGTTACCTTTTTTATGTTTGTTACCTATCTTTTTTATGTTACCTTTTTTTATGTTACCTTTTTTATGTTACCTTTTTTATGTTTGTTACCTATCTTTTTTATGTTACCTTTTTTATGTTTGTTACCTATCTTTCAACTGGGTAAACCGATTTTGAAAATTTTAATTAAAAGCTACTTCAATTTAGTTCTATTCCAGTAATTTAGTCGGTTCTTTGCATTGATGTTTTAAGTTTTTTTGTTTATTCCAGGCGGTACCTAATGTACAAAGGAATCAACTGCAACTAGTGGGTGTCACCGCCATGTTTATTGCCAGCAAGTATGAAGAGATTTACCCACCAGAAGTGGGAGATTTCATCTATGTCACTGATAATGCATATTCTGAGGCTGACATGTTCCGCTGTGAAAGGGATATTATGTCCAAATTGGGCTTCTGTTTAGCTAAACCTGTCCCTCTTCATTTCTTAAGGAGGTAAATATGTCTAAAGTTAATACTATCAGGCGTCACTTTTCGGAAGTCCATAGTTAAATTAAATAAATCTAACTACTTTGCAATATTCCGCCACATGCAAATTACCCAACTCTCGTATTTATTCATGCACAAGTCCGCCCTCCAATCCCACTTAGGCCGAAAGAATAGAGAAATAATTTTGAAAATAGAATAAATATGAGAGTTGTGTTATCGTGCAAAAAATAATAAAAACCTCGACACGTGTTTCGCCCCCAACCAGGGGCATCATCAGGAGATGTCGATGGCTCGGCGCACGGCGACCGAATGAGCCACAACTCGTAAACCGCACCTATTTATATCCTAGGTTTTTTATTTCTACCCACAACCATAATACGAAATTATTTTATGTCTACCCACCACCGTTGTTTGAATGACGTATACCTACCCGCAGCAAAGGGGAAGAGGCGAAATTAAGTTGATCATTTAAAATATTAGGGTTCAAGCGTCTATGTTTGTAGATTTCTAATTGTTCCAAAACCGAAAGCCTCAGTCCTTTGTTGCAGATGTGCAGAACGTCATAAGTGTGAGGATTAGGTAGGGAGTGACCGGAGTCCAACAAATGTTTTGCGAAATGAGACCGTTCTGGGCGATTGTTTCTAAAAGCTGATATATGTTCTTTATACCGCGTCGCGAAGCTACGGCCGGTTTGGCCAATATAAACACCCTCACAATCCCCCCACTTAAGCCTATACACACCTGACTTCCTGTCATCACCAATTTTCTCCTTAACATTGCAAATGTTTCTCCGGATAGTGTTGTCCGTTCTAAACGCGACATGAATATTATTTTTACGTAAAATTTTGGCAACTTTATCAGATATCGGACCTAAATAAGTTAGACTAGCTCTATACCGATGGACGTCACGATCCGGGGGAACAGCATATAGTAAACTACGCGTAATTGAGGCTCGTCGCCTTCCAACTAAGTTGTCCACAAGCTTGGTACTGTAACCATTAGATTTAGCAATTTGATAAATAATATTTAATTCGCGGTTAAAATTTATTTGAGAAAGTGGAACCGAAAATAGCCTGTGAACATAGCTGTGGAAGGCGGCAAGCTTGTGCTGCCAAGGATGACAGGAAGTAGCAGGAATTACTGTGTCAGTATGAGTGGGTTTGCGAAAGATCCGGAATTCATGCCCACCCTCATTTCTAGTAATAGTCAAATCTAAGAAATTTATGGACCTATCCTTCTCTAACTCGAGTTTGAATTTGATTTTAGGGTGAACACTATTCAAATGAGATAAGAAATCCGTAAGTTCCACATCGGTGCCCCGCCAACACAATAATATATCGTCAACGTACCTATAATAATAATGGATGTTTTCGTTACCTACAATGTAACTATTTTCAAACCTATCCATAAAAACATCGGCCAGAAATGGGCTCAAAGGTGAACCCATCGCCAGTCCATGCTTAAATAGATAGTACTTGTTGTTGAATTGAAAATAGTTTTGGTTCATGCATAAAGAAGTTAAATCGATTAGCTCAGCCGCCTCCCCTGGATGTAGACGCTGTTTTTCAAAAAGATCTTTAAGTATTGTTAAACATTCCTCGTAAGGGACATTAGTAAATAAGTTATCGACATCCAGTGAAAGCAACCTTGCATTAGGGGGAAGCTTGATATCCCGTATACGATTGATTAAGTCAGTCCTATTTTTAAGACTATAACGAGGCGAAAAGGCAGTCTTCCCCCTAAGGATGTTATTAAGTGATTTTGCTAGATCATATGACGGGGAACCGATGCTGGACACCACCGGGCGGATGGGGACGCCTTCCTTGTGGATCTTTGGCAAACCGTATAATATTGGAGGTCGTGGATTCATTGGTATAACTTTGTCGTATTTCCCATTGTCAAAAACAAAGCGGGTACTTTTAACTAATTCTTTCAAATCGTTAGAAAACTTTTTAGTGGGGTCCGATCGTAGTACCACAAAGTCGTCGGTCTGTAGAACATCATCGACTTTCTGGTTATAGTCATCACGCTCCAAGACAACAATGCTGTTGCCTTTATCGGAGTTAGCGATGACCAAACCAGAGCCGACAATCCTCCGCCGCAACGACCCTGCAGTAATAGAATCGGGAGAAGGTCTGTCTGTCTGTGTGTGTAAGGATGTTTTAATATGATGGGATACTAAGTTTTTGATACTATCCTTAGAATCAGACTTACTAAGGATAATAGCAACCTCTGAATCCACGGCCAGTGTTTCCAGTGACCTCTCATTGATTTTGCGGGGGATATTATACTTAAAGCCTTTATTTAATAGACTCAGTTCACTGTGTGTGAATTGAGTACTAGTGAGATTTGTAACGCGTGGATGAAATGAAGAGGTCCCTGAATCTTGATTTGTCCTACCCCTAGTTAACTTGTTGAGTTTATCACGTTGACGTAGGTACCTCTTATGTACCTCCATCGACGCGATATCCCTAGCTTTTTCGTCCAGAATGTCAAATTCAACACAGTGCAAGGAGAAAGCTAATTCAGTATGTAAAACTTTTAAATGTAATTTTAAATTATCCCTAACCGAAAACCAATGTCTTGACTCTTCGTTGAGCCAATTAAATTAAAAAAAAATTAAATTACATTTAAAAGTTTTACATACTGAATTAGCTTTCTCCTTGCACTGTGTTGAATTTGACATTCTGGACGAAAAAGCTAGGGATATCGCGTCGATGGAGGTACATAAGAGGTACCTACGTCAACGTGATAAACTCAACAAGTTAACTAGGGGTGATACCTTTATTGTTATACTCCTTTGGCATACTTAGGTGGACTCAAACGGAACTAGACGCCCTGGATAGGCGAGTCCGTCAACAACTGACATCGCATCGAATGTTACACCCACGATCTTCTGTCATGAGACTGTACATTCCGCGGAAGTGGGGGGGTCGAGGCTTTTTGAATGCCAAGAACCTCCACAACCATGAAGTGTGCAGTCTGAGAGATTACTTTCTACAGAACGGGTGTGACATTCATTGCGATGTCGTGATGGTTGACAAGGGCCTGACACCTCTTTCCTTGGCTAACGAGAACTGGCGTAAACCAAAGGTGCTAGGTACTGAAGACCGTAGGGACGTATGGAAGAGTAAGGAGCTACACGGGCGGTTCTACCGGGTCTTAGCAGGACCCGACGTAGACCTGCTCGCTTCGGTGAACTGGTTGCGTTTTGGGGACCTCTTTGGGGAAACTGAAGGTTTTGCCTGTGCAATTGCAGATGAGGTTATCAAGACGAACAACTATCGGAAATACATCATGAAGGACGGTACGGTCGACATTTGTCGAGCATGCCACCGTCCTGGTGAATCACTTCGCCATATTATTTCCGGTTGTTCGTATCTTGCTAACACCGAGTACTTGCATAGGCACAATCAAGTAGCCAGGATCATCCACCAGCAACTTGCTCTTCAATATGACCTTATTGAGTTTGAAGTACCGTACTATAAGTACACACCAGTGCCAGTTCTTGAGAATGGTCGTGCATTGCTCTACTGGGACCGATCAATCATCACGGACAGGACTATTGTTGCCAATAGGCCCGATATCGTGTTGGTTGATCGGACCCAGCGGCGGGCAGTGCTCGTCGATATCGCCGTCCCGCATGACGAAAATCTCGTGAAGGCTGAGAAAGACAAACTTAGTAAATACCTTGATCTGTCCTTCGAGATAAACCGCCATGTGGGACGTAGACTCGACGATCATTGTCCCGGTGGTCGTTTCGGCAAACGGATTAATAGCGAAGAGTCTCGATCAACATCTCAAGAGACTCTCGTTAGATTGTTGGATCAAGAGTCAGATTCAGAAGGCTGTTATCCTCGACACGTGCCGTATTGTTAGGAGGTTTCTTAGTCTGTAGTTGTTTTTTTTTTATAAATGTATTTAAAAATGTATAAGATAAGAATGTAAAGAAATAAACGAAATAATAATAATAATAAGCCTTTTATTTCCAAATAACTTAATATTAAAATGCAATCTATACGTACTTACACAAATTAGTTACAATTATGTTATTTCATAACGATAATCTTCTTGATATTTACTTGCATTATTTGTGTACTATTTATTTATTTATTTAATCATCATTATTAACAATTATAAATTTTATCTGATTAAAATATTTATCTATTTCTTTATTTAGTAGATATTAAATAACTATTCTGCACTTAATCAATATTCACATTAAGTATAGATCGAAAATTGCATGCATTTAATTATAAATTTAACAATTAATTATTACAAACGGTCTATTACATTCGTACATTATACATTTTAATTATACATATATCATTTAGTACATTTTAATTATACCTATGTTAGTTTTCTATTAATTAATAATGTCTATTCAATAAATTCTATTTAATAACTGTAATCCACTGACTTGACTGACAGGTAGTTAGCATGCCTTCAATCCTGTCATTTGGAAACCCATTTCTGGGCGTAGGCCTCCTCCATCCATCTCCACAAAGTCCGGTCTGCCGCGTGTCGCATCCATGTGACGCCAGACACATCCTCGATGTCGTCTCTCCAGCGCTGGCGAGGAAGGCCTCGCGCGCGTCGGGCAGACTCATCGCGCGGGTACCAGTGTAGGACGCGTTCCGTCCATCTGCCATCTGATGTGCGCGCTACGTGACCCGCCCATCTCCATTTTAGTTTGCAAGCTAGTGTGGCTACGTCGACTAATTGAGTCCTGTCTCCTATCTCCGAGTTTCTTATGCGATCTTTTAGTTTAATATTCAGCATGCTCCGTTCAGTTGCTCTCTGAAATACCTGTAACTTTCCTATGACCTTCGATGACAGCGTCCAATTTTGGCAACCATAAAGCAAAGTCGGAAAGACCGCCGCTTCCATGGCTTTTTTCTTAAGCGCTACAGGAACTTTTGCCTTAAATATCTGTTTCAGGGACCAGTACTTGTTCCAGGCCAGCCTTATTCTTCTATCTACTTCTGTTAGTGTCTGATCGCGGAAACATATACTCTGACCCAAGTAAATATACTCCTGTACATACTTTATATCTAATCCAGTGACTTGTGTAGGTATTTTTGCACCATTTGTTAAGATGCATGTTTTTCCAACGTTTATTTCTAAACCACATTCGATACTTGCTGAGTTCAGTGTTTGGATCAAGTAGGTTAGTTCAGTATGACTTTCACTCAGAATTACGATGTCATCGGCGAAACGAAGATGATTTAGCAGCTCCCCATTGATGTTGATACCCTTTCCTTTCCAGTGTGGATAAAGTGTGCCAAATATACTTTCTAGCAGCGCTGTGAAAAGGTTTGGAGAGATTGGATCACCCTGCTTTACACCTCGCAGTATTTGAAATGACTCCAATGCGCTCCGTTCGCACTGAGACGTGCTATTCCCGTAGATATTTTTTAGTATTTTTATGTACTTCATATTAACTCCTTGTGACTCTAGTGCTCTCCAGAGTGCTCTATGTGAAATTGTATCGAAAGCCTTGGAATAGTCAATGAAGGCGATGTAGAGTTCTTTATTATATTCATTGTAGCGCTCAACAATCTGCGTCAGTGTAAAAATATGGTCCATAGTAGAGTATTTTGGCCTAAATCCTGCTTGTTCTCTAGGTTGGTGTTGTTCCAGCATGTTTCTTATTCTTCTCAGCAGAACACTTGTGAATATTTTGTATGTAGTTTGTAGTAAACTTATTGGCCTGTAGTTGCCGATATCCAAATGATTACCTTTCTTATATAATAGGGTGATTATTGAGTTTTCCCACTCTTTGGGTATGTGGCATGAGTTCAGAATACTGTTGAAAAGATCTGTCAAGATGGGTGTCAGTGGGTCGATAATAGCTCTGATGACGTCATTGGAAATACCATCTTCTCCTGGACTTTTAGCCGATTTCAATTTTTTGATGGATTGATAGATCTCAGAGTTTAGAAACGGCATGACTTCTGGTTCTCGCAGAGTCGCTTGTTGGTAGATTGTACTTGAATTTTCCTCGGTGTTTTGGTATTTTTGGTTTTTATCACTGTAGATATTTTTGTAGAAATTTGTTGCTATTTCAAGAATATCTTTTCGGTTTGTAGACGGCGTGTTGTCCCTATGCGATAGAGCTGGGATCCATTCTTTTGTCGATTCAAGCCTTTTCTTTGCTCTTTTAATGGAGCCTCTTGTTTTTATTTTGTCTTCCATGATTTTTAATTGGTGTTTTTGTTTATTTTTGTATATTTTTTTCTTAATCTTGCGGTATAATTTTGTCAGTTCCCTTTTATCATTTTTTGTTTTATTTTCTTTAGACTTCAAATTAGTTCTATCCTCTATAAGTTGGCGTATTTCAGGAGTAAACTTGTATGAATCTGATTTTTTAACCTGTGGCAGCACGTCCAAGCTTTTCCTTATGGTGTCTATTGTATTTGTATAATATGTTTGTGTCGTGTCAGCTTTTGTACAGCCCTGAAGACGTTCAAAGTTATTTTTGACCATTTCTTGCTCTTCTGTAGTAAGTTCACATTTTCGCCGTCCATAAGACTTTCTGTTTTTCTTGGTGTCGGTTTTTAGGTTCATAGAGGCTCTAACAAACCTATGGTCCAATGGATACGATGTCCCAATGATCTGAATGTCATTTATTAATTTCAAATTTTTCGTTAAGATAAAGTCAATTTCATTCCTTACTTTACCGTTTGGTGATATCCAAGTCCATTTCTTTTTATTGTTTTTTTTAAAGAATGACTTCGCTATTGATAATTGATTTTGGAAACAGAACTGTATCAAAGTTTCTCCTCGTTTGTTTCTTTCGCCGTAGCCCCACGGTCCCATTACTTTTTCATCTTGACATGGTTGACCTATCTTAGAGTTGAAGTCACCGATTACCAGAATGTACCCAGATGCACTATGTAGAGTTTCTTGTAGTTCTTCATAAAATTTCTCAATTTCTATGTCATCTGACTTAGTTGTAGGAGCGTATACCTGTATTATATTAATTGTGTACCCGTCAAATTCCAGATCTAGTCGGCAAACTCTATCGGATTTCGCTACAAAATTTTTAATATTGTCTTTGAATTTTTTTGCAATCATAAAGCCAACTGCTTTCGACGCCGGAGTCTCGGGTTCGATTCCCGGTCGGGACAAACTTTGTGTGATGACATATGCGTTTGTACCGAAGTCTGGATGTTTCCTATGTATAATATGTATGTATTTACAAAAAAAAATGTATATAAGTATTTATATCAGTTTATCTAGTACTCATATCACAAGCTCTGCTTAGTTTGAGACTAGATGGCGTTGTGTGCATTGTCCTAATATATTTATATTTATTTATATTTATTTAACTCCATTTTCTCCACTCTTTCGTCCGGTGTACATCATAATATAGTTTTCGCACTCATAAATGTTTGTACCTTCTTTTTTTACTTCCGATAGTCCGATAATGTCCCATTTAATATCTTGCAGACAGTGCTCCAGTTCATTTATGCGACCCACACCGACAAGGCCTCTCACATTGGAAGTACCTATGTAGAGTTGTGTTTTCATTTTGTTCATATGATGGATGGAGGGTTGTGGTCTTATGCTCCCGCGGGGACCAACCGTATTGGGAGATTTGTTTATTATTACAACTTGGTTTGGAAACGTATGATTTTTGTGGAGAGGGGCCCGAGGTAGTTGCTATTGACACATGTCAATTTCTTCCAGTTCGCCATCGAACGTACCTGTGTCGCTTGTTTGTGAAACACCTCTAGTTTTCATGAAGGCCTCTATAATGGGTTTCGTTTTCATGACACTGTGGTTATTTTTATATTTTTTGGAAATTCCATAGTTATTACGGGACGGGTTTGGATGTCTTTTTTTCCTTGTACTTTTACTTAATTGATTGTCCAAATTGTCTCTGTTATAGTTGTAAGGTACTTCAAGTATATTTGTTCTCGGGTGTTCTTTCAGTGTAATAATTTTGTCGTAACGCAATGCTACGTTTTCGCCTAATTCTTTCCGTGAAACAAATTCTGCTTGGAGTTCCTTTCTTTTTTTTAGGACTTTTTGTGTGTAGTCTTCTTTTATATACATGTTAGAATTTTCCAATAACTTTTTATTATTTAATATTTGAATTTTTAAGCCCATAGAGTTGGCTGTCAGTACTACCAGCCTATTTTTATTTTGACCATTGATTTGTCTCCCAATTCGTTTGACCATCTCTATGTCCCGTCTCTCACATGTAACTTTCATGTTTTCGTTAATAATTTTCAACATAACTCCTTCCAATTCATTGTATGATTTTTCATTCTCGGGTATGCCATAAAATACAAGATTTTTCTTTTTCAGTTGTTGTTCTATTTTCTCTATTGTTAATTGTTGGTTTTCAATTAGTTTTTCCAATTCATTAAATTTTAATTCCATTTTTTTCAAATTTGATGTCTATGTTTTTGTTTATGTCCTGTATAATAGTACTTTGCATTTTATCAATGTCCTCTCTTTGGGTTTGCATTGTTAATTGGATATTTTTGAGCATTTCCATAATTCCCTCCATGATGAAGTATCCTGGTAGTAATAATATAATATCTTAAGAGCTCGTATTGATTCGATTTTTATTAGTTATGTAGAATAGTACCATCTATTGGCGAGTAGCGGAAGTAAATAGTACGTTGACAGTAGCTTAGATGGTGCTATCGACAATATCCGATCTCCAATGTACCGAATCATGAAGCCTGCAGGTAAACTTAGCAGTTTATGGATCACTTGTATGGGTGTCATGAATTGTATAAATGTCAATAATTATGTTTCGGTGATTTCATACGAATGTTCGTTTCAATGTTTATATTAAATCAAATAGATGTCACTTCAAATATAATTGATATGTCACTGTTTAATGGTAATAATATTAGTCCACCTACATTTAAAAGTTTATAAATATCGAGAAAATATTATTTTAAATTGTCTTATTTACATTATATTGTTCGAAATCACATATATCCAACAGCACACAGTCATTTATTTGCATATTGTTCTATATTTATCATGATACAAACACTGATGGCCAACAAAAACATGTCCCTTTCGTGTCCGTTGATATCACTTTGACGTTGGTTTATCACTATTTTTGGTATTTTCCACAGGATTTGTTGTTTATTTGTAATTATTTTTTGTACTGAATAACTTCCAATAACTTTCACGCACTTTAAACCCTTGAATTATTTATAAAGAATATTCTTTTACGGAGCCGATACGAACCGTGGCACAGTAGCGCCCTCTAAAACCTGCCGTTACCTGGTTCTATAGAAAATCTATAACCAACCTGTAAATCAAACCAAAAATCCAACAGCAAAAACATGGAGTGCTCGGTAGTGCATCTGCTTTAGATGCCGGAGTCTCGGGTTCGATTCCCGGTCGGGACAAACTGTGTGTGATGGATGACATATACGTTTGAACTGAAGTATGTATGTATTAAAAAAAAATTATAAGTATTTATATCAGTTTATACAGTACACATATCACAGGCTTTGCTTAGTTTGAGACTAGATGGCGTTGTGTGAATTGTCCTAACATATTTATTTATTTATTTATTATTTACCTACTTGTATTTTTGTTGACAATTGGGAATGAAAATAGAACAGTAAATTTTCATGTCTACCAAATAATGAATAGACACTGTTTCGAAAGACTTACAATATTTATTGGGTAAATTATGTAAATAACAAGCGTAGGTCTTAGCTATTTCACACCATTTCTGGGAATTACTAGTATAGCATTCGTTTATCTATGTCCATAGTAATTTGATTTATAAGATACTTATATTTTTACAGGTTCGTAAAAGCTGCACATGGTACATCAAAAAATCACCATTTAGCCAAATATTTCGTTGACCTTTGCCTGATTGAATATTCAATGGCTCATTATAGACCATCAGAGTTAGCAGCAGCCGCCATCTGTCTTTCACTCCACCTACTATCTGGGAAGCCCCTTGAAGATGTATGGACCTCCACAATGTCATATTATTCTGGGTACACACTTCAACACATTGACATTATCATAAAAAAGCTAGCGAAAGTTGTAGTGAATGTAGGCAATTCAAAATATATGGCGGTTTACAATAAATACTTAGACACATCGCTTGCTACAGTTTCTAACTTACCTCAATTGAGGGGTGACGCTATAAAAGAATTGGCCGATTCATTACCTAGCTCATGAACGGATAATCCATGTAGATAATATGGGTTTATTAATATATTTAGTAGTGACAAGTATACATATGTGACTGAACTGTTTTTTATAAGATTTGTTTTAGGTACCTAAATTGCTAGTTTTAGTTTATAGTCCGGCAATTTCGTGCGCGACCGTCCCGCGGGGTGACAGACGGTGGCGGGGCCGAGGTAGCGCGTCATTCTAGCACACGGCTACACACGAAGAGAAGTGTGCCAGGATAAATCTTGCGATAAGTTGTACTTACTTGTGACGTAATATAGGAGTAAATAAAAAGATGGAACTACTTTTATTATTTACCTTTTTTATTATGCTTGAGGACAAATTATTAGGAAAACTAAAATTATGATTTTATTATAAATCAATTTCCATATCACTTTCATGTTCACTCTCTGTTTGATCTTCTTCATAACTTTCGTCGTCATCATCATCGTCGTTTTCACCCAGTTGAACTATGAATCTAAAAAGACAAAAATGTACTATAGAAATAATAAACAACTTCACGTACAATGACATGATTCCGAGATTATAGCTTGAGCACTCTGCCAAGTTAAAGCAATAATAATCGATTATGTTAATAAACAATAACGTACCTGTCCATTTCATCGTCAAATACTCGATCTCAATTATAATATTCGTCCTCGTTTTTTATGACATGATTATCACAATCGCGCCACTGTTCAACCGAATTTTTAGAAAAAAGCAATTCTAAATCTTTTAACTTTTTATCTAAGTTCGAATCAAGGTAAGTCCTTGCGAGCTCGCCTTTTACGTACCCCCACACGAGTTCAATTGGATTTAAATCCGGATGGTATGGGGGTAAGCGAAGCACGATATGTCCATTTTCCTTTAATATTTCATAAATTTTGTACTGTTTCTCCGTGTTTTGCTCATTAATTATTTTCATTAGATCACATTTACGCATAGCGCTATCATACTGAACACCTCGCCGTTCTAACCATTGCTGCATTTCGCTTTTCAGGGTACTCATTGTAGGTTTTTTATCGATCTGAGTGCTATGGCAAGCGGCGTTGTCCATTACAATAACAGAATTCGGAGGAATGTTTGGTAACAGTTTTTCATCGATCCACTTTCGAAAATTTGTTATGATAATCAATGTTGTTTATGATAATCACCGGTCTTGGAATGCGATTTGAACATCAATAAAGCATTAGGTACAATGCCATTGCGACTGCCAGCGTGTACAATTACAATACGAGGTCCTTTACCGATGTTTTGCATAGCATAGTTTGGCAGTATTTTCGCCTTACAAAAAATTGGTACATTTTATGTACAACTTCCTTAACTTGTCTTGAGATAGCCTTACTCATCCTGAGATCTTATCTCGTGTGCGTCGAACTCAAAGTAGTACGGAATATCAAGCACGTGTTGCCGCTTCGACTGCGCGGCCGAGACTGCCGTATTTGACACGCGCAGATGCACGCGTTTCCCTTCCCCGCTGCACCACCCGCTGACATCTTTAGTACCTCGTCCCCGCCACCGTCTGTCACCCCGCAGGACGGTCGCGCACGAGCTTGCCGGACTAGTGATTTAATTTTTAGACACATTTTGTATCTCGGTAGAGTTATTGACATGATAGTAGCTATTATAATACTTATGTAGATTTCTCACCTAACGTTTAGAACTTATATTTATTAATGTGAGTTTTATGTTTTACATACATATGACCGATAACCCCAAAGGTGTAGGCACAGTTATGAAATTGAACTCAAATAATGCGTTTTTAGTACTGGATTTGCCAATTATTTGGTACAAGTTTTATATTTGTATATTGTATGTAGCATTCTAAATAATATCTTGTATTTTGACTTAGTAATTTATGGAGGTTTGTCAAAGTCAAATCTCGTGTTTTCAGCAGGAACTGATTAAAAGTATGTGATTTAATTATATATTAAATTAATTTTAAGATACCTTTTAAGTAAGACAGTAACCAAAAATGTAACATTGCCTAAATACTGGACGGAACAAATCAACATACTTTTACCAGTTAAGTATTGACTAGATTGTTATAATTATAACTAAACTAATTTAAGACTTGTATTAAACTATAGTTTTTGACACAATGTAAATTTCTCTTCGACCTTGAATTCTATTAAATGATTTTTACAGATAAGTTATATAATATTTTGATTCCATGTAATTTTTTTTTGATAGGCGTTCTTGTGATTAGAATATGATGGAATTTTGATAATAAAACGATTATTATAATTTAATAGCTGCTTAATTTCATGGTGAAACTACGTCACTTATAGGGAGAAATACACAGTTTGAAGTGGCTGTTTAAAACAGATTATCTTGCTGACTACACGGTTTAAAACCATCAGTGTTCAATAGAACGTCGTACGGGTATTACGTAATTTGGTTTAGAATTACTGTTTACACGATTCTAAAACTCTGTTTTAAACAGTGTATTTTGTCCCTTTAATCTTATGATATGCGTTCACTTCATCAACTCCCATAATCGTCACCGAATCTCCTCAACCCATTTAGTGACTACTAGTTCACCTTGCGTTACTGAGTATTAGCCGCGTACCCACCTAACGCATAGCATCGCGTGGCAGCCTCTCGGTAGAGCGTTGCCGCGCCAGGCAACCCTCACGATAGTAGTAGTTTGTTCGCCTGAAACCGAGCCACTATATACATTAGAAATAAATACGTCCTCGAGCATGATATATATTTAAAACGAAAACAACTATTGCAATTCGGTTTGATCAACGCAGAAGCCAATGAATGAGAAACACGCGACGCTCTGTCAACGAGTAGGTAACGCTAAGACAATGTTTTTCATTTTCATCTTTAACAAGCGCGATAACTTGAACCTTTCCGTCAGGGCCGCGCCGACCCCTGGCAGCGCCGACCCCTGGCAGCGCCTGTGTGCGAACCCTATATAGCGCCTTTTTTTTATGAATCCTCATGTTTCAGTCTCTTTTTTTTTTAAATTATATAAAACGAATTCGCTTGCCAATAACTGCGAAAAATTAAACGCGAATCGGTTTTAGGGGCCACTCTAACATCTTCTCAGGTCCCCAGTGACCTCACCTACAAGCGGCGCACTTGCTGATCAACGAACGAGGCAATGTGAATTCACGGTATCCATACCTCGGTCTCTACGTGGGTACCAGGTGGTACATCAGTGTATGTACGGGGGTACCCTCGTGCAGCTGTGACAAAGCCCCCCGAGTAACCCAGCCCAGGTTGGGTTGTGTTGTTGGTTCAGATGCTGCACAGCCGGGCCCGGCGTCTCTAACACCAGAAGTATTTCCAGAGGCGCCCGGCGGACTTTGGCCACCTGTGTGGCCTCTTCGGGGGTTTGGTCGGAATAAAAGTCCCGCGTGATTGGGGTTGGGTCTTATCCCGCGTCGGTGAGTGAATCTGGTTGCCCCGATCATGGAGGTCGATGGTCTTGGCGTAGATGAGTCTGCGGTGCCCTGGCCGCTGACTGCGGAACTCAGCGGGGAGGGTACGCTCCTTCTCCCTCTCGGCCGCCTCCTTCGCGAGCATGACTTGCTCGCAGAAGGATACGGCCGCGTCCCACCTACTCGCTCTGGAGACCATGGCTTGGAGCATGGTTTTCAGCGAGTAATACAGCGCCTAACCTAAACAACCACCCCCAGGATGCTGCCCCACTAGGTCAAGGATAATCCTGATGTGCGGGTCCCGGTGACCACGCATCAGTAGGGTTTTGAAACCCTTCCGTCCAGCGGGTCGGCTCCCATCTAACCACACGGTTCTATGGTCCATGAGTCTTGTCACCGCCGGGCGCCACTGGAAATATGTTCTGCTTGTAACCAGAGACGCCCGGCAACAGACGTTAGAGCGGCCGCGGCCTTGGGCGGAATAAAAAAAAAATGCGTCTTGACACGTACTACTGCAGCAGATGTCGGTATACGGGTTCACACGGATACCAGACAGGTCAGATCACGCGTCCACTTTGCTGGATCTACTGGAGCTGGTGAGTCGCCCAGCCCGGTACAGTGTGTCAGTAGGCGCCCCACTGAGTAGCTCCGACCACTGTGTCGTCCACGCTGGCCGCCGCTGCCACCTGCACTTGTTGTGCAAATGATTCTTAGGAAGTGAATGGTAGAGTACAGCTGTTTATTATAATTGTATTTTTATCACGTTTTCATCTAATTTTGAAGACGTTAAAAAAGTCCTACCTACTTAACCTAACACAATGTATTGTTTTTAGCGTGAACCTACTAGAATATTAACCTTTAATTAAACTATCACGTTACAATCTACTCGTATTATAATATTCTACGGGAATTAGCACGAATCATACCGATAGATATGCACAGGTAACTACGACCGCTGTAACCTGATCGAAACGTCAGGTACAAAAGGTATGTAGTTACTACCAGTGCACATCTATCGGTATGATTCGTGTTAAATCCCTCAGAATATTATAAATAACATACTAGATTATTATTTTAATTTATATGACAAACAAAACAATTTAATACGCACCACTTTGCACACACTTTCGATTAAAGGATTGTTCAATTATTTTGACTCTCTCGTTAAAATCGGGGAATTCCCGTGGCTCCTTGTTACGGTGTGAATGCCTCGAAGAGGCATGGTTTGCGTTGAGTCACATCCCTAGTATGGAAACTTCCAGAAAGCGTTAGAACTTGTTTGTTTCGCAAGAAATTCCTAAGCCCATTGTCTTGGCGCCTCGTAAGATCGGAGCGATAAGAACCGCGCGGTTTGACCAATGGGAGGCCGCCTCGATAGTACGATCGCATCACTATGCACGTGTAGGCAGGGTCATTAGGTTTTAATTGCCAGACCGAAGTATTATAAGGAGTGCACAACGTCTAAGGAACAAAAGAAAACATTTGAATAGTATTGGTACTAGACCACTCGCAGCCGCCGGACAGCGCTGACGAAGTAATAAATTAAATCCTGTAAAAATAACAGAAACGTTAAGTAACCAAGTAAAACCGAAAAACATTATTGATTGTTAGTTTTGTTTTACATTAGTGGTGCAATAAATAGAACTCCCGGAAATACGGGGTAAGTAATGTGAACAGATTAGCTTACGTGCAACGTCCCCCGCGCGATCTATAATTAGAACATTACTAAATAACTATCTAATAGATCAACTTCATGGATTATTAGTAACCTAAAGCCAACTATAAGTGTCTAGATTAGAGCCACGTTCATCGTAGTTTCAACCGTGTTTAATGTAAACTAATATTTTATAAACTTGTATCGAAATAATATCCAAATCAGACGGTGCTGAATTTCTTACCACAAGATATACTAGAAAACAATTAGGACGGTGAAGTTAAGACTACTCCACGCCTAAATGCGATAATTATATTATGTATTGTATATGTATATGTGTTACATACGCAAATACTCATTTTATAACCAGTAGGGGATGATAGAATATAGTACATTGCCCCGTCGAATATAACGGTAAATTGTTAACAATAATCATACAAAGAATTCTCTTAAGGGCTATTCACCTACGGACTTTTTTTTTTTTTTTTTTTTTTATTTATCATATAAAAAATAATAACAATATCAAATCGTGCATGAGCATTATAGAAACCTCTGCGGTTTATAACTAATACTCATTTGAGTCTACTACAATATACAACATTATAACTAATCTTGACTAAATAACAGCGAACGGAATAAAAAAAAAAAACATCGTTACACAGCTAAATGCTAAATATACATTATAGGTAGGTACTTCAATATTCATGATGTTAGGGATTTTAGAAAGTGGTTTTTTAACTTGTGTTTTACATTTTGGGGTACAACGCTACCCAAACATTGCAATTCCGGCGGTAGTTCGTTAATAAATCTAGGAACTAGGTAAGCAGTCGTTCGCTCACCGTAGGTATTATTTGCGCCGTGTGTGCATAACTTGTTTCGAGCTACAGCCCGAGTATATACAGGATGTTTTATTTTGATTCGATATTTTTGATCGTGATAGTTTTCTTTTAATAACATATACTTTACCTGAGTTTGAACTGGTAGGATTTTGCAAAAGTTAAAGAGGCCATTATCGTCAACATCAAACTGCTGTTTAATATTTGTGGATACAATATTACGAAGAATTCGCCGCTGAATATTAAAAATACTTTGTAGGTATGTGTTATATGTGCGACCGTAGCTGCTAAGTGCATATTGAACATAGGATTCTGCTAGGGAGCTATATAGCATTATTTTGATCTTATATGGAATGTGATTTTTGAGTATGACCATATTGGCGAGGAATTGTCTTAGTTTATCACAGACATACTCAATGTGCGGGCCCCAGTTTAATTTGTCATCAATAATTACGCCCAGATAACGCTGCCTATCGGTCTGTTTAATAAGAGGACAGTTACACAGACGTACCGGTGACCTATGTAGACAGCTGTGTGTATGTGCAATTATTCCGTCACACGGAGAATATTTTAGGTGCGGAGATTTAATATGCATCAGTTGTGTCTTATCTGCATTTAACACTAACCCTGAGTCGTGACACCACTTTAGAAGTATATTGAAGTCTGATTGTAAGCGTTTAGCAGCTACTTGTGGGTCTTTGTCGGCAGCGATCAGGCATGTGTCATCCGCGAACTGGTAGCATGTGCAAGATTGGATACATTTGCCCATATTATTGACATAACAGAGAAAGTGGAGCGGACCGAGGACCGATCCCTGTGCAGTGCCCTCGGTGATGACCTTGTGGTCACTGTACATGTCATTAATGCGAACAGTAAATTTTCTATTATTTAAGTAATTTTCGCACCATCGAAGTAATGGGCCACGTATGCCAGTGCCATCCAATCTTTTAACCAGCTCCTTATGGTTTAGTGTATCGAATGCGCGTGAGAAGTCAATAAACAAGACCAGGACGTGTTTCCTATCGTTAAGGTATGTGTTTATTTCATCAGTAAACTTTGAAAGAAGCTGTGCAGTATTCTTACCAGATTGAAATCCAAACTGATTTGGGGTGATGACCTCATGCGTTATATAATATTTATGTATTTCCTGACCAACGTATTTCTCAATAATTTTGTCAACAGCAGACAAAAGTGTTATGGGCCGGTAATTAGTGTAACTATCTTTGGGACCTTTTTTGTGAATGGGCCTAACACACCCTATTTTTAATTCGTCCGGATAAGTACCACATGACACACTGGTATTGACAAGACTAGTGATTGCTCGTGACACTTCTATACCGGCCAATTTTATATGCGATATTTTTATATCATCAATACCTGCAGATTTGTTGGAGTCTAATGATTTTATTATTTTGTGAATCCTGTCAGTTGTAGCTTTTCTAAATAACATACTAGTATCAGTTTGTAAGTCATAGTTTTCTTGGTCAAATAGTTTGACGCTACAGTTTGGTATGATGTCTTTCACAGCGTTGTCAAAGCTTGTTGCGAAGTTTTCTGTTATTTTTTTGACAGATAAACCTTGGGTATCGAACGCTTTTAGGACAGCTGAATCTACAGACAATGATAACCTTCCAAGCATTTGGTTTAAAATCTGATAAACTTTTTTAGTATTTTTAAAATTGTCGTTAATTAGCGTAATATAATAATTGTTCCTTCTTTTTTCTATTAATTTGTGTATTTTATTTCTAATTGAATTGTATTGTAATTTTAATTCCGGATCATTTGGGTATTTTTTCCAAGATTTAAATAACCGATTTCTCTTTTCACATAATTTATTTATATTCTCATCGATCCAGGGAATTTTTATTCTAGCATATTGTTTATATGGTTTTATTGTTTTAGTAGCACTTGTGCAAGCGGTGTGAAAGGAATTACGTATGAAATCGTATATTTTATTGGGACATTGCATTTCATTTGTATCCGACCATTTAATTTTTTGAAGTTCATTACCTAGGATTTTATAATCAATAATTTTTTTGGTAACTTCCTGTATACGCTCCGGTGCAGTCCCCGCATCATAGATGCAAGCAAACATAAGCGCTCGGTGATCGGCTAGTGCAACATCTAACACCGCCGAGTGAGGATGACTGGCGGGGAAACGAGCAAAAATATGATCTATGCAAGATTTAGTGATTTTGTTTAGTTTTTTTTCTATTCTCGTATACTGAGAAACCCCGCAAGTCAATCCGCATCCGCCAAGTGTATCCATATACAAATCTTTACATGAGGATATGCTTTTCAGATCGATGTTCATGTCACCGATTAGAAGAAAGTTCTGATTTGAGTTAAATTTGGACAAGTGATTACCCAGTTCCTTTACAAAGATGCGTTTGTTTGTGTTAGGTGGCCTATAAGTAGCACACACAACCACCTCTTGCGTAGGATTCATTTTTTAACTTAAGTAGTAATTTATATTATTGTAATTTTAAATTGCACATATCACGAAGGAGAATCCGGGTGAGATATTACATCTACCGGCATATTTAATTGTGAAGCCGTACCATTTGGGGCACGGCCTTAAACGGGGAACCGATAACTTTCTAAATTTTTATTGTGAATAAGTAAAGTCAATTACCTGGAGCATATCCCACCTAGTTGGAATGTGCATTTTTATGTAATATTATATTATCAAGACGGCCATAGAGGGACCGTCGTTTTGGGGTTCCCTAAATTGGTGAACCATCAGGAGATACTGTTATGTAACATTTAATTATCTAGACTGCCATTTAGGGACCGTCCTTTTAGGGTTCCCTATTCTAGGGACCGTCCTTTTAGGGTTCCCTATTCTAGGAACCATAGTAGTATAACCTTTTATTATCTGGAATGCATTTAGGGACCGTCATTTTAGGGTTCCCTATTCTAGTGAACTATATTAGTGTAACATTTTATTATCTAGACGGCCGTTTAGGGACCGTCATTTTAGGGTTCCCTATTCAAGTGAACCAAATTAAAGTTTCAATTGTTAAATGGGAATTACGCATAGCGCAGACTCAGTAGGAACGTCGTCTCCGACGCGTAATAGGTAAAGATAGTCTTTCGAAATCTACCCACATCTGTGCTGGGGCTTATAGATAAATTTTATTATTTTATTATTAGATAATTATTACAGTGAGACTTTCTGCCGTCGATCGGAGACCGTTATATAGGAATAGTTCAAACACCTGTCTGTGTTTTCCTTGTTCCCATGTTTGTGTTATCCTTTGTTATGTGTGACCTTGCCGTGTACCCTCATGTGAATAATTGTACAGCGCGTCCGACAAGTAGGGAACCTGTACGGCGATTCACGTGTGGGCCTACGGCAAGCGGTGCCGAGCCGGTATCTAATCCGTTGCTTGTGTCTATTCCAGAGCTACCTTGGAGCTTAGATAAGCCATATTGCGAAAACCTACGACTACTGGGCAGCCTGAAGCTGCGCCGTCGCTCCGTGGCCTTCACCCGGAGCATCTCGGCCTGTTACCGTACAAGATCGATTGGAGGGCACCAGCGGATCTCGCCGGCAGACCGCCGTCGCCGTGGACCCACAAGTTAAGTGCACCGGGCACTTCCGTTAACAATATATGTGGTCCCATCCGACCGACACACTTTTAGCTACTCTTATTGTATAAAACTAGGTTCCTGCTATTAAAGTGATATTAATTGTTTTCTGTCGTTTGATTGAACTTCTGTGGCAGGGGTCGTATCATCCTCTCGGCATGCGTCGCACGTACCTACCGCATCGGGTTGCGATCATAAACACGGCGGGCGCGCCTTGATGAAATTGATCTAAGCACAGCGCAGTTCTTTGATTTTAGCTCGTAGGTAGGTACCTACCTAATTAATGTAAACTAAACAGCCCAGCTGTAAACAGCAAACATGAATATTATCATTGAGGAGCCTTGTACAATGCATTAAGTATGTAGGTTACTTACTTATCGATAGGTACCTACTCTACTAAAAAGAATACGTCTTGGCGCCTGTGTGCGAAGTGTGGGGCGGCTCGGCCCTGCTTTCCGTTTTGTAAAATGTTACAAACACAGGTTGACCTGGTGCCAATCGCTAACAACACGGCAATTAATTTCATCATCATAATTTCAACGAATGTTATAATAAAATAAAAAGACGGGCCGAGAGGTAACTCCCGTGCAATGTGCTGTCATCTGCATAGCAATAAATGTTCCCGAGAGATAGCATGATGAGGACGGCACCCCGGCATTTACTCACAAGCGAGAACCCAGACCACCGCAGAAGACCCGCATACGTCGTGACTTCTATTGATTCTTAAGTAGGTAGGTAGGTACCTATCTCATCATGAAATGTGTCGAGCATTTTCTGAAGCGAACAATTAATTCCTGTAATGGCTCGGCAACTAAGTTTTTAATAATTGGATAGATATAATCGCTAAGAATAAAACTTCTCATCGATATGAGGAGTTTTATTCGAAGCGACCTAAGAAAACAAATTTTTGTGAAAAAAAATTCATGTAAAAACATGGGGAGCCCGCATGTGAAGACGACCTCATTGAGTTGTATTGGCAGGTTATAAATCTTGGGAATTTAAATGTATATATTAAATATGTATATATTAAAAAGTCAATAAAACAAATGGAGTAAGGAGATGTCAATGGGTGGAGGGCTAAGTTGGCTGACGCCTAAGTAAAAGAATAGGCTTGTGTCCATTAAGAATAAATCGGATTGATTTATGTTTCTTATGACTATTTCCAATGAATAGATAACAAAAAGTAATATAAATTGGTACACAGAATAAATATTACTATTATTTTTATAAAATAAGTTCGGAAAAATTAGGCATTCAGTCACGTGACATCAAACACCAATCAGAAAATATGACTTCACAGGTTGCACTCTGACCACAGAGTAAGTCTGTATGAACTCTGACTTCTTGTGTCAAGTCGTGTCTGTGATATTGTGCAATTTAATTGTTCGTACGTTTTATTACAAATACAACAGATTGCCTCAGTAAAAGTTCCTCAAACGAAATATCAATATAAATCGACATGGACACAGACACGACATCGAGACAGGATTTATAATAATAAATAGCAAATAGCAGTAATATGCCCAAAATCGACACATGTATAAACAGTTTGTTCGGAGTTTTAATACTCGCACTATTACATTCAGGCACTACACAGTATCTACTTGTAATAGTTGTAATAAGACGGATTAGTTTTTAATGATGAATTTCATCACAAATAGTGTTAGCTGCAGCGCCCCCTGGTGAGTTGTCACCGTAACATCTATCTAGAAACATGTACCAATCTAACTCAAACCCATAACTGTAAACTGCATCAAAATCGAACTAGTAGTTATGGAGAAAAGTGGCAATCAGAAATAATGTTTGCTGTAGCGCCCCCTGGTGAGTTATCACCGTAACACCTATCTAAGAACATTCAACAATCAAACCCAAACTCATAACTGAAAACTGCATCAAAATCTGGTAGTTTTTGAGAAAATTGGCAACATTGCTTTTCACAAATAATGTTCGCTGCAGCGCCCTCTGGTGAGTTGTCATCGTAACATTTATCTAAGAACATGCACCATTCAAACCTGAACCCACAACTAAAAACTGCATCAAAATCCGACCAGTAGTTTTGGAGTAAAATGGCAACATGTATTTGCACAAACATCCTCTCACCCCAAACGCATATACATGGGGCACACTAAAAGTTTTGCACTTCTAGCTAATCGGAACTAATTGAATTTGGAATGTTATATTTTTTTAAACGTTGCTACCTTCTTAGTAATAAAAAAAAAACAATTGGCGGGAAATCATTTGTCAATTGTTTTTTATCACACATGAAAGTTCTACAACGAAAATAATGTGGCTACTTTTAAGCGGTTAATTGAAGAAAACCCGCGGATTACCTATGAGACAATTCGAGGACTATTAGGGATTGGTATGAGTCAAATCCAGAAAATTTTACACGAAGAATTGAAAGTTCGGAAACTTTGTTGTCGTTGGATCCCTCATGAACTGACAGCGGAGCAGAAGCGGGCTCGCGTGGAATGGTGCTCACAGATGCTACTGAAGTACGACCACGGACATTCTAATGCTGTTTATGACATTTTTTTTTTTTTTTTTTTTGATGAGTCAATTGGGTTTTAGTTTCAGGAGTGGCACTTATGGTATACGCCTTCTCCTGGAACCGTTTGCAAGTTGATTGTTTAGTTAGTGAAGTGTTTAGATGTTATGTGCCGTTAGAGTGTTTTAGTTGATTTACGATAAAGGTGATGTGGTGGAGGAGGACATTGTCACAGGAGACGAAACGTGGATTTATTATTTTGAACCCGAAAAAAAACAGCAATCTTGTGAATGGGTGTTTGAAAATAAGAACAAGCCAACAAAAGTGAGACAGGCGAGAAACGTTGGTAAAAAAATGATCGCGTTTTTTAGATCCACTTAAAGATCAAAAGAGTGTTAATGCCGAGTGGTATTCTACCATTTGTTTACCCAGGGTGTTAGAAAAATTTCGCGTAAGACGACCCAAAAGCTGCGTTCTTCTACATCATGTTCATGACAACGCTTCTCAACATGGCCAACACCACAAAGTCATTTTTAGCTTCCGAATAAGTACAACTCGTTACCCATCCTGCGCATAGACCGATAGCACCCTGTGATTTCTGTATTTTCCCCAAAATCAAAGATTTGATGAGAGGTTTCACTTTTACCAACTCCGAAGAGGCAGTGCAGTGATAGCGTTCAATCAGCACGTAGAAAACATGCCTTCAGATCTGTGGACCTCCTGTTTTAAAAAATGGTTCGATCGCATGAAAAAATGTTTAAAATGTAAAGGTTTAAAATGTAAAATATTTTGAAAAGCAATAAACATAATATTTTGGTTTTAACATGTTGTTTTTTTTAAGTTACGCAAAACTTATAGTGTCACCTACGTAATACTCGTACCATCTCCGTTCCGTCGTAGGTAAAAAGCTATGCGTGTCCAGTCTATAGTAGTGCATAATCCTTGTATTATCCTTGTATAATCCTAGTATTATCCTTGTATAATCCTTGTATAATAACGTAATTCAAGAACATGTCACAAGTGACATGTTCTTGGAATACGTTAAAGGAAACGCGTAAGCACCGTGAAATTCTCGGCGCTTTTGACCTTTGGGGCGCGAAAAATCTATAACTAAGAAGCGATCTTGCGCTTGAATATTTATATTACGATTAGACGACAAATTTATTGGTTAATAGCTGCAGCGAACTTAAGTTGTAACTCGTGGCAAAAGGCGTTCGTTTTTTGTTCCGGATAGCTTCTCTATACGTAGTAATAATAACTCAATGCCAGTCAAACACATTTTGATTTGTTTCGCAACCTGTGACGTCACCCAAGGCGCCATGACAGATTAGAGCGTTTTCATTACAAATTTAAATACATTTTTTAAATCGCAAAATAAACTATGTAAATTTTAATGATTGTTTTAAATCAAAATAATACATTTTTGTGACTATACCGGGTTATTTGTAATTAACTAGCATCCTCCCAGGGGTAGGTAGCAGACATCATGAGTAACAACGTTTGTTCTACGACTTTTAATAAAACTGAATACATTACCTACTTAATAATGAGTTATTTTCGGGGTTATTTTCAAAAAAATCCAGTATCCTTTCTTGTTCCCGTACTGAGTGCCTCGGTGGACGACCACTATCACTGAACCTGGGCTGGAACTGTCCGTAATCGCGTAATCGCTGTGCGGCGGATAACATCGTTGCCCGGCTCGGTGTAGGTAGATTTGGAAACCTTACTGCATATTGGCGGCAGGCTTCCGCCACATTATCATCACACCTAGCAAGCATCCTCACCATTTCCGTGTATTCCACATTGGAATACTGATAAGGGATGGCGATAATCAGATCGACGCAACACGGTAACGCGTAATATCGTGGCATACAAGGACAAGTGACACACCTGAGACGCCATCGCGCGCGCATCTACTGGCGGCTCGCAAAAAGAAATGGGTCAAGGTCAAAGGCGCTAGCGCCGCGCCGCCCTGCGCCCCGCCTCTTATCTGTGCATTGCATGAATTGATGATACGAGTTTGTTTACCTAATTTTTACGATGCGCGTAAACTGCGGCTTAGAGTTAATAACTGTCAGACGCAAAACTAAATTAATATTTATTTTTGTATGAAAGTTAAATTTAACGAATTATAAAAAGTCGTAGAACAAACGTTGTTACTTATGATGTCAGCTACCTACCTACCCCTGCGATGATTTTGGTTAATTACAAATAAATATTGGATGGAACCAGGCGTTACTTGGCGAAAATCCATGACAAAGCAATGGTAAGTAAAATATTTAAAAAAAATGTTTTAATCTTATTTTAAATATTTTAATAGCACTATTTCCCGCAGGATTAAAAAAGACAACAAAACGTCGACAATTGTTTCGCCTCTAAACGAAGCATTATCAAGACTGTCTCAGAGAGAACAGCAAAATTTGTGGTTAGAACATATTTGCTTATAAGTAAACGTGTGCAAATTTCATTATCGCGATGTAGGATTTTTTCACAATAACTAACGTGGGTAGAAACCTCAGATCATGCTAAGTAAGTACCCAAAAATAGGTATTCACCAATACAAGACTTTATCTTCTTAATTTTTAATAAATTGTGTAGAAATGCCAAATGACACATACAAACCAACAACCAACTAATGTGTCTGTCTGTTTACAACCAGATTAAGTAAGGGAGACGTGTGAAAATCTATTTGTTCATTGAGTAAAGTGTCTGCATCTCTTCTAACTATTTCTAGCCTTTCCCAAACACTCAGCTTGAACCCTTTCTCACATAAGCGTAAAACTTTAAAGGTGTTACTATTGTTCAAGGGGTGACCAGTGTCAAGGAGGTGCTTCGCGAAGAGGGACTTCTCGGGACAACCGTTGCGGAACGCCGCCATATGCTCCTTGTATCTGATCTCAAAGGACCTGCCCGTCTGCCCCACATACTTCATATCACATCCATCACAACTCAACAAATAAACACCCGATCTGCGTGAAACCGACACCGAGTCCTTGCCATTACACAGCTCCCTCAAGGTGTTCTGTGTTCTAAAAGCCACGAATATCCTATTTTCCCTCATGATCTTAACTATACTCAACGAAACGGGACCCACGAACGGCAAACAGGCAGTGTACTTCCTAGGTGGATCTTGAGTTGGATGCAATAAATGAAAACTAGCATTTCTGCGTTTTTTATTTAGTAATGAGTGGACCATACCTACGTTGTAGCCATTACTGTGTGCTATATAACAAATGATAGACAATTCCTCATTAAATGCCTGTGGGCTCAACGGTACCGTCAGTAACCTGCTCAGTAAGCTGTGGAAAGCTGCCATTTTATGTTGCCATGGGTGATTAGATGAGTAAGGGATAATAGTGTCTGTACATATAGGTTTCCTATAGATACGAAACTCATGAATACCATTCCTCCTAGTGATTGAAAGGTCTAAGAAATTGAGAGTGGAATCCGACTCCTCTTCCAGTGAAAAATCAATTCTAGGGTGTACTGAATTCAACTTGGAGACGAGGATACTGAGCTGACGCTTTGTTCCCGTCCAGCAGATGATAATGTCATCCACGTATCTAAAGTAGTACAAGACATGGACGTTCCCAACTATGTGGTTAGTCTCGAACGCATCCATAAATATTTCAGCTATTAGTGGGCTCAGTGGCGACCCCATCGATAAACCATTTTTTTGCAGAAAAAAATTGTTGTTAAACTGTAAATAATTCTGTGACATGCACAATCTTGTTAGGTTATAAATTTCTTCTATTTTATTAAAATTGATCCTTTTGATTGTTAATTTGTGTTTTAAAATATCTAAGACTTCATTGTAAGGTACGTTCGTGAATAAACTTTTCACGTCCAAAGACACAAGTTGAGCATTGGACGGTAACTTTATATTTTTGATTTTGTTTATGAGGTCAGTACTATTTTTTATAGAAAATTTTGGGTTAAAATCTATTGCTTCTTTAATGATTGTGTTCAAAATCTTCGACAAATTGTATGCTGGAGTATGCTGTTGTCGCATATAGGGGGGCCTATATGCGACAACAGGTCTAATCGGGCAACCTTCCTTATGTATTTTTGGAAGGCCGTAAAACAACGGACAACGAGGATTCATGTTTATCAAAGTCTTATGCAACGAAGAATTCTCAGGGAATAAGTAAGTCGTGGATTTTATAGCAAGCTTCAGTTCAGCCTGGAACTTAGCTGTAGGATTAAAGGTTATGTGTTGAAAATCACCAGATAAAATGATGTCATTGACCCTTGCTATGTAGTCCACCCTAGGGATCAAAACCACGGTGTTACCCTTATCAGCTTTGCTCAAAACCACATCCCCATCACTAAGTTTGTTGCGAATCGACTTTTGTACAGCCAATTCGGAGTTAAAAGTACCAGACAAACTAACAGAATCGATTTTTTGTGCTACAAATGCCTTTAACATTATGTCACCCTTATTTCTAATGATTGCCACCTCCGCATCCACTGGCAAAGGTTCTAAAGATTTTTTATTGTTAATTGATTTAGGTATGGAGTATTTTAAGCCTTTATTTAAAAGGGACACCTCACTGTTGTTGAGATGAATATTAGAAAGGTTCTTGATTCTGGGGTAAAATGTATGATTACAAAACACCTGCTCCCTTCGGTCAAGAAGTTCACCTCTACCCACCCTTAGATTAAATAATTTTTTTGATTGGATTAAGTATTTTTTGTGTATAAATTTTGAAGCTAAATCTCGTGCCTTCTGATCCAACAAATCAAATTCTATTCTGTGTAAACTGAATGACAACTCAGAATGTAGAACCTTTAGATGCCACTTCAAACTGTCTCTCACTCTAAACAAACTCCTTATTTCAGAGTTCAGCCACACTGTTTTTGCTTTTAAAATAGAATTCCTAGGAATATAGTTGGGAACGTCCATGTCTTGTACTACTTTAGATACGTGGATGACATTATCATCTGCTGGACGGGAACAAAGCGTCAGCTCAGTATCCTCGTCTCCAAGTTGATTTCGGTACACCCTAGAATTGATTTTTCACTGGAAGAGGAGTCGGATTCCACTCTCAATTTCTTAGAACTTTCAATCAATAGGAGGAATGGTATTCATGAGTTTCGTATCTATAGGAAACCTACATGTACAGACACTGTATGTAAGATGAGTAAGGGATACCTTACTCATCTAATCACCCATGGCAACATAAAATGGCAGCTATCCCCAGCTTACTGAGCAGGTTACTGACGGTACCGTTGAGCCCACAGGCATTTAATGAGGAATTGTCTATCATTTGTTATATAGCACACAGTAATGGCTACAACGTAGGTATGGTCCACTCATTACTAAATAAAAAACGCAGAAATGCTAGTTTTCATTTATTGCATCCAACTCAAGATCCACCTAGGAAGTACACTGCCTGTTTGCCGTTCGTGGGTCCAGTTTCGTTGAGTATAGCTAAGATCATGAGGGAAAATAGGATATTCGTGGCTTTTAGAACACAGAACACCTTGAGGGAGCTGTGTAATGGCAAGGACTCGGTGTCGGTTTCACGCAGATCGGGTGTTTATTTGTTGAGTTGTGATGGATGTGATATGAAGTATGTGGGGCAGACGGGCAGGTCCTTTGAGATCAGATTCAAGGAGCATATGGCGGCGTTCCGCAACGGTTGTCCCGAGAAGTCCCTCTTCGCGAAGCACCTCCTTGACACTGGTCACCCCTTGAACAATAGTAACACCTTTAAAGTTTTACGCTTATGTGAGAAAGGGTTCAAGCTGAGTGTTTGGGAAAAGCTAGAAATAGTTAGAAGAGATGCAGACACCTTACTCAATGAACAAATAGATTTTCACACGTCTCCCTTACTTAATCTGGTTGTAAACAGACAGACACATTAGTTGGTTGTTGGTTTGTATGTGTCATTTGGCATTTCTACACAATTTATTAAAAATTAAGAAGATAAAGTCTTGTATTGGTGAATACCTATTTTTGGGTACTTAGTTAGCATGATCTGAGGTTTCTACCCACGTTAGTTATTGTGAAAAAATCCTACATCGCGATAATGAAATTTGCACACGTTTACTTATAAGCAAATATGTTCTAACCACAAATTTTGCTGTTCTCTCTGAGACAGTCTTGATAATGCTTCGTTTAGAGGCGAAACAATTGTCGACGTTTTGTTGTCTTTTTTAATCCTGCGGAAAATACTGCTATTAAAAAATTTTAAATAAGTTTAAAACATTTTTTTAAAATATTTTACTTACCATTGCTTTAATTACAAATAACCCTGTATATAGATTCAAACTACAGAATTAATCAAGTTTTGAAATTTGGGACACAAGCCTATTGTAAATGTAATAATTTTATGATTGTAAAATACATTTAGTTAAGGGGAAGAAAACGTCTTTTATTTAAAGTAAGTAGATACAACCCCTCGCACAACTGTTATACTTTTAACTGAGCTCAACGTTACTGTATACCTATGTAGGTAAGTACCTACCCAGCGGCGGCCTTACCCATTGGGCGTTTTTACATTGCACGATAACGATATCGTCACGATATAGGGGAGGTATTGCATTGGGCATGTGTTGTTAAGCAATTTAAGAAATGTTTAAATTGTCATTATGCAGATGGGTACCTCATCAGGGCAGGGGCCTAAGTCGCGTAAATGAACGTTAAACGCCATGCTACTGCTATAGGGTAAAAGCGGGATAGATGCCCTACTTTTTGAAATTGCCTCCTAATTCTAAAAATGTTACTTTTTTATAAACAATTTGTATGAAGTTACCTGGTGTAATTATATATGTTGAATTTACTATTGGTTTTTTTTGACCTACCAAATACAGATTTGGCAGAATTTAGCTTTTAGAGGAACCCTTTTTTCGAGGATAGATGCCCCAGTGTATGGATAGTTGCCCCACCATGAAAATGCTATGAAGGATAGATGGCCGCAGTGCGGGATAGATGCCTTCTGTACTTTGTAAACGAAAAACGCAACCAATTTTACTCCTAAACTGCAAATGCTTTCAAGAAATATGGGATAACGAAAGACATTTTTTTTAAGGTTTTAATTTTTAAAGAATAATTTACAATAATGTCTTCTTAATTTCTATTATAAAATATTCAAAATCAAAGACTTATTATTATTATACTTATTATTTAAAATATTAAATAACTGATTCAACAAAACTATTTGTTATTTACAATAAAATTACAATATACCTATATACTAAAAATATTTACATTACAAAATATCGTTTAAAAAATCCTTCGCGTCATTGCCGACTGGGAAGGTTCCCAGAATGCTGACTGTGTTGCCACGTTGGATGGCAATATTTATTCTTTGGGCCAGGAAATAGCCAGCGTTCTGGTCCTGAGAAGCTAACAAAATTAAATATTTTAATATTTGGTGCCTAGAGACAAAGCATGTCGTGTTTCCTCATCCCTACTTCTTCGAACTCCTGCTCATGCCTCTAGTTGTTATGACAATTCGTTTACAATTCAGGCTGTCAGATTATGGAACTCACTACCACATGATATCCGTGCTAGTCGTTCATTGGACATTTTTAAGAAAAGGGTAAAGGAGCATTTCCTCTCCCAACTATGATTTTCCATAATTATTCTTTTGACTTTCATTTGTATCATATTATCTCCTTCTTATTTAGTAAGTATATTTACATCTGTATGTAGCATGTAGGTATTTAGCTTTAGTCTTATATTATTAAGTTCTTATGTGTATGTATTTGATTTCTGTTATATGTATTACATTTATTAGTTTAATTTTCTTCTTGTATTATATGTAATTTTGTATGTGTACGTGTTTACACTTTCCTCTTCTCTCTTTAGTATTATTTATCTCCTCTATACCTCTAAGGTCTGCTGGAAGAAAAGCCATTACTGGCTTAAGCACGCCTTTGTACATATTGTTATTGTTTGTTTTGTGTTTTGTAAATCTGTACAATAAAGAATAAAAAAAAAAAAAAATAATAATTATTAATTTTTAAAAGTTATTATAAAATTTTAATTGTCAAGAATTAACATGCATAATCAAAAATATAAAAAATTGGAATACCATTAGAGACATTTTTAATCCTTAATAGAAATTCATTTTCCACATTTTGAGCCATAATTTCTTAAAAGTGTACAGGTCTATCCAGATGCCCCTAAGGGCATCTATACCTCGGAAATTTAGGGCAACTATCCTTTGTGATAGGTATAGATGCCCAAATATTTTTTAAATAAATTACAATGAAAAGAGCAACTTTTTATACTTAAATGCACACTTAATGAACCAGTATACTGACGTAATAGAAAATATAACATAATTTATTACTACTTATAAAGTTACACAACGGCAAAAACTAACCTTTAAATTTTTTACGTGTTCCTGTAGTTCGCTGCGGAGATGTTTACACACACTAGCGAAATACGTCCTCACCGTGTGACAGCCCGGTGACTTGTGCATGAATAAATACGAGAGTTGGGTAATTTGCATGTGGCGGAATATTGCAAAGTAGTTAGATTTATTTAATTTAACTATGGACTTCCGAAAAGTAACGCCTGATAGTATTAACTTTATAGCTTGTTTACTAACTAGTACTTTTAACATTTTTTATTTAGTCAAATATTTCAGTTGGAATAACAGTTTTTACGCAAAATCAAATAAGCCAAATATTTTGTATCGAAGAAGAAATTAAAATCTAAATAGTTCAGTTCCGGGTAACCTACTAAAACAATCTCTTTTTTCTATTAATGCAAGTCGTTTCTGGCAATCGCCGGCCGCTGCCGCGGCACCGCTCGCTTCGCTCGTTCGGCTCGTGCGTAGAAGATTTTGCATAATTTCATTTGCCAAATTATTACTTAGCAAAAAATCTATGCATAAAAAATTGTAACGCAAACCTAATGTTTGGGAAATGAACGTTTAAACTATAGCTTGTTTACTAACTAGTACTTTTAACATTTTTTATTTAGTCAAATATTTCAGTTGGAATAACAGTTTTTACGCAAAATCAAATAAGCCAAATATTTTGTATTTAAGAAGAAATTAAAATCTAAATAGTTCAGTTCCGGGTAACCTACTAAAAACAATCTCTTTTTTCTATTAATGCAAGTCGTTTCTGGCACTCGCCGGCCGCTGCTGCGGCACCGCTCGCTTCGCTCGCTCGGCTCGTGCGTAGGAGTTAGCTTAAAACTGTGCAAATGTGCAAAATTATGCAGATGGGTACCTCATCAGGTCAGGGGCCTAAGTCTACTACTACTACGTTGCAACTGTAATTGGTCAAAAAATCGGTGGTCTGCTAAACTCACAAGCAACGCGCCAGGATGGCGCCAGAAAGGCACCAAACCGAATGACTGCAGATAACAATTATCATTAGGTTAAGTTGAATTTAGGGGTCTCCCTTGTTTGACCGAATGGAATTTGACAAATGTTCACTTCCCAAAAATTTTTTTGCATAATTTTATTTGCCAAATTATTACTTAGCAAAAAATCTATTCACAAAAAATTGTAACGCAAACCTAATGTTTTGGGAAATGAACGTTTAAACTATAGCTTGTTTATTAACTAGTACTTTTAACATTTTTTATTTAGTCAAATATTTCAGTTGGAATAACAGTTTTTACGCAAAATCAAATAAGCCAAATATTTTGTATCGAAGAAGAAATTAAAATCTAAATAGTTCAGTTCTGGGTAACCTACTAAAAACAATCTCAATGGCACTCGCCGGCCGCTGCCGCGGCACCACTCGCTTCGATCGCTCGGCTCGTGCGTAGGAGGTCACAGTTTTAACCTAACCTAACCTACCCATTTTGTTTAAAGAAGATATTAACCTAATCTAAGTAGTTGAGTTCCGGGTAACCTACTAAAAACAATATCTTTTGTTGTATTGTTTGCTGTAATAAAACATTTGATTAAAGATCAAAAGCCATAATGACATTATACTTGGTAATATTTTACCAAGTAAAAATTTGACCAAATAAAAATATGCGTACTAAAATCATTCGAAATATTGCAATGGTATTTTTTTTTTATATTTAGGTCGACAAATTGACGCTACCCGCCTGATGGTAAGCTGAGGCGACGTCTGGCAATTGAGGGCGACTCTCACAGTACACAGGAATACTATAGAGAGTGGCCCTCAACTTGACGACCCAGTAATATGCCTCTTCACGCTTCGCTTAAAGAACCCAGGGTTATATGTTGGAGGAAACACGTGCGCAGGCAGAACGTTCCAAGCCACCATCGTTCGGCAGAGAAACGAACGTTTAAAACGCTCGGTTCTCGCGAAGACGGTTTCCACGGTATGAGAGTGACATCTCTGCCCGGCACGCGTTGTTCGGGATCGGAAGGGAGAGGGTGGGATCAGGTTGAAGGGCTCTTCAGAACACTCACCGTGGTAAATACGGTAGAACGCGGCCAAGGAAGCAATTGTTCGGCGCTGGGCTAGCGGCTCAAGGCTTCCCGTTACCTCCGGACAGTCTATAATGCGAACAGCGCGTCGCTGAATAGCGTCGAGTGCGTCCAGCAAATACTTCGCGAAACCGTCCCAGAGGTGAGAGCAGTATTCAACGCAGGGTCTAATCTGCGTTTTGTACAGCAGACACCTCTGGTGCGGTGTAAAGAATCGCTTTACCTTGTTCAGTATTCCTAGTTTCCGCGAAGCTAGCCCAATACATCTTTCAATGTATTTTGTGTTATTGAGCTCTCGACGAACGTCTATGCCAAGGATGTCTAGATTGTCCTTCATTGGTAATATTGCATTCTGAAGAGTGGGTAGGGGAAGGAAAGGGGATTTTTTCGCTGTAAATGCACACGCCTGTGTTTTGTGGGCATTGAACTCGACCAAGTTCTCGGCACCCCATTGGGAGATACTGTCGAGGTTTCGGTCGAGATCACCCACGAGATGTCGTCTCTCCTCCTCTATGACAGATCGCCCCGCCATCGGACGAACTGAGTAACTCCCGTGCAATGTACTGTCATCAGAAGAAAGAGAGTTGGTGACAGTACGGACCCCTGCGGTACCCCGGCATTCACTTGCAAGAAGCGAGAAGCCTGGCCATCGTAGAGGACCCGCACTCGGCGCTCGTTTAAAAAACTGGCAATCCAGCTGCACAGTTGAGGAGGTAGACCATATTCCGGAAGCTTGGAAAGGAGCGAAGCATGCCAGACATAAAAATGCCAGGTATAAAAAAAGGTTGCTAAAATTTGTTTGGGTAATGAAATTTTGTCAAAATCTTTTCGGCAAAACGGCAGGCACCCTGAATTTAGTTACTCCCGACATTACTTCTTAACTTCCCAGCCCCTATATCCCGGGAACCGAGCTTCCCACCTAAAATCTGGGCAAATTTTTCTTCCCCCTGCACCCCCTCCCATCACAAGTTACATTCGCCTGCAAAAAAAATCCCGGGAATTCTCATCCCTCAAAAATACCCAAGATTCCCAGTACCCTATATCTCGAATACTAAGCATCCCAGGTCTTTTTCTCCCTCATTTTTCCGGCCCCATAGTACCCTAAGTAAGTATTTGAACCCCATCTTCCCACAAATTTTTCTTCCCAATTCTCATCCCACTTTCCACAAAACTTGAAGCCCCTATATTCCGGTAACGGAACTTCCCAGCTCAATTCTGAGCAATTTTTTGTTCCCCTGCGCCCCGACCGAGACTTATTCTATTAGCCTGCAAAAAAAACCCGGGAATTCCCATCCCACAAAAATACCCAAGATTCCCAGTACCTGATATCTCTATATTGATGTTATATTACCAGGATATAGTCCCCAGACCTACTCATAGTACTTACATATGTAGGGGAACATAGAAACACCCACCGGTAATATCAAAGTTTTTGGGAAGTGGGATGGGACTTGAGATTTTTTTTATGGGAAGAGATGTAGTTTTATTACTTGTACCTTCAAAGGGGGTTCGAAAAATAAGTAAAAATTGACCTGAGATGCTTACTTTCCCAGATATCAGGTACTGGGAATCTTGGGTATTTTTGTGGAATGGGAATTACCGGGTTTTTTTTGCAGGCTAATAGAATAAGTCTCGGTTGGGGTGCAGGGGAACAAAAATTTGCTCAGAATTGTGCTGGGAAGCTCCGTTACCGGAATATAGGGCTTCAAGTTTTGTGGAAAGTGGGATGATAATTAGGAAGAAAAATTTGTTAGAAGATGTACTATGGGGCCGGAAAATGAGGGTTAAATTGACTTGGGATGCTTAGTTTTCGAGATATGGAGTACTGGGAATCTTGGGTATTTTTGCGGGATGAGAATTCCCGGGATTTTTTTTTGCAGGCGAATGGAACTTGTGATGGGAGGGAGTGCAGGGGGAAGAAAAAATTGCCCAGAATTTAGG
The DNA here is from genome assembly GCA_963556515.1 of Nudaria mundana. Classification (NCBI taxonomy): domain Eukaryota; kingdom Metazoa; phylum Arthropoda; class Insecta; order Lepidoptera; family Erebidae; genus Nudaria; species Nudaria mundana. The sequence goes on along the minus strand of OY748286.1, from coordinate 1,207,569 downwards.
TGGGAAGCTCGGTTCCCGGGATATAGGGGCTGGGAAGTTAAGAAGTAATGTCGGGAGTGACTAAATTCAACTTAACCTAATGATAATTTGTACTCTGCAGTCATTCGGTTTGGTGCCTTTCTGGCGCCATCCTGGCGCGTTGCTTGTGAGTTTAGCAGACTTGTTTGCGCCAATGTGTTCTCAGCCTTTACACGTAACGTGTGTAATCGTCCTTATAACCCTACCACCTGGTCCTCATATCCCTCATCTCACTCCAACTCACCTCAAGCCTACAGAAGCGAGCGAGATGGATATATTTACCGCTCTCAGAAGAACGAAAGATTTGACAGGTGCAAATCTCTTCACTTGCAATTTGAATTTCGTCGAGTCATACAACGTATTGCAACGTATTTTTACATATTGCAACGTATTGCAACGTATTTTTACATAATTAAAACCGCCTTTTTTTATACACCGCTTTAAAACAATCTCCCGCATCTTGTCTCAAGATTTGAGATTAAATAATTAGTGAAGGAACAGGAAACAGGAGCTGGCCAGCCTGAAGGAGTAAGTAAAGCAGAAAATACGAGCGCCCCTTTGAAACAGCAGAAGGTGAGTCCTAGATCCTAATTCCTTTTCTTTTTAATCTCAATTTTTCGATTGTTTTATAATCCCCCGCAAATACAGTCCACTAAAACCCGCACCGCTAGAATCAGCGCATACATTCTTTTGGTCCTTGTCGAACCGAATTTTATATTCGTTATTCGCAAAATTGTGTAGGCATACTTGTGCATACATACTACCGCATTTTGTAAAATTCTTAATTTATACCTTTCTGCAAAGTACCCACATTAAAATAAAAGTAACCGTTATATCGTACGATTGTCGAAATATCTGTATTGGTACACCACGGCAAGGATACTTTATTGTAATCCCGTGGGATATAGTGTTTTGTGTCGTAAAAGGATTATAAGTACCTACTTAGTATCGTTACCGCATTATTGTGAACTATTTGTGCAGTGTGTTTCTTACGAAGATATACTGGTTTCCCCCCGGGAAGAGGCATAGTACAGGTTATACACGAATAAATAGTTTCATCCAAACGTAAGTACCAATCTATTCGACTTAAATACCTACATTTTTCACTGTATTGTTCATTCGATTCGTCCAAGTGGTACCGGTTACCTACATCTAAAAGTTACTTTTCGTTACTTTGTGATACTAAAGTGTTACGTTAATACCTACATTATATTTTATATTTAAATCCCGCATTTATTTCCGTTGTTATAAACCTATTGTATTCGTCAGCTGATTATAATGACGGATAAACAAATAGTTAGATTACAAGCAAAAAACAACGCGATATTTGAAAGTTTGACTAGACTTCATGATACCGCTAAGAAAATACCTATAGGGACCGTGGAGCTCCGTGCAGTGGAGACATTTCTGGCGGATTCTAGCACATTACCGGTTATACGTCAGGAGTTCATAACGAATCTAGACGTCATTAATGAACTCGGTTTTGACTTGAAACCTGATTTTGTACCTAACTACTCAGCGCTTAATTCATTTGAGGATATTTATTGAAAGGATACGAACGCGTATTATAGATAGTTCTTCATCGAAGAAATCGTCCCAGGGTCCAGATCGGAGTTCCCACCCCAATGTCAAATTACCACCTATTGATATTCCTTCATTTGATGGGAAAATTGAGAATTGGTCTATATTTTATGAGTGTTTTAGGGCTAATATACACTTGAACGAAAATTTATCTGATTCTCAATGAATTCAATACTTAACTGGTAAGTTGACAGGTTCCGCTATAAAACTAATCGCCGGCGTTGTGAAATGAAATGAAATGAAATTGAAATTGAAATGAAATTATTTATTTATTTTGTATAGGTCAATAAATGGCTCTTACAAACGTCAGTAAGTACTTAAAATAAAAAATGTCATTGCTTCTATATTTACATGTACTGCCAGATTCGCAAAGCAATAAGTAGAACTGAGAGAAAGAACCTGGCAATAAAACTCTCGGTCACTCTTTTCAAATAATTGACTCATTTACACATTTTCTTAAGACTAAATGTGGACGAATATACATTGGTCTCGTGTCAAAATCAAAGGGAGTGTATAATACAACAAAAAAATTATTATAGTCGCCTAAGTACAATATGCTACAATTACGGCATTTTAGGAGGCGCCTGCACCATGCTCAAGCCAGACACTTTTATCATTAAGGTAATCAACTGTCTTATAATATGCTTTTTGACATAAAGTGGTCTTTATAAAGTTTTTAAATTTATTGTCGGGCATACAAAGGACCGATTCAGGCAATTTATTATAAAAGCGTATACCTTCCCCCTTGAAAGAATGACTAACCTTGCCAAGTCGATAACACGGAGGGAGTAGTTTATTTTTATTATGTAGATTTCTGTCTGTAACGTCACTTACTTTAGTATAGCTAGATATATTTTTCCTAACATACAGTATGTTATCAAATATATATTGGGAAGTTACAGCTAAAATATTAATATCTTTAAATCGCTCCCTAAGATAATCTCTTTTACCTAAACAATAAATGGCACGGACTGCCCTCTTTTGTAATATAAAAATTGTTTCTATATCTGCTGCATTTCCCCAAAGTAGTATTCCATAGGACATCAAGCTATGGAAGTAACCAAAGTAAACTAGCCTAGCAGTAGCTACATCTGTCAACTGCCTAATCCGTCTCACAGCATACGCAGCAGAGCTAAGCTTATTAGCTAAAATGGTGATATGGTCACCCCATTGTAATTTAGAATCTATTGTTATTCCTAAAAAGGTAGTGTTATTTACAAATTCTAACCTTTGGCTACCCAGCACGACATGGACGTTTGCTTGTCTGACATTGGGCATTGTAAATTTAACGCATTTAGTCTTTTCTGCATTCAACAATAGGTTGTTTGTAGAAAACCAATTTGAAATATCATTTAAAATATTATTAACATTATTCGCATCTGTACTATGCCGATTTACTTTGAATATAAGTGATGTATCATCCGCGAACATTACTATTCCAGCTTGTGCCTCGATCATGCAAGGCAAGTCATTAACATAAACCAAGAAGAGAAAAGGCCCCAGAATTGATCCCTGAGGTACGCCTATTTTGACCTTAGTTCCGTTTGACTTAACGTTGTTCACATGAACAGTCTGCAGCCTATCTGTCAGGTAAGATCCTAATAGTTCTAAGGATTTTTTGTCAAAACCATACCGACGTAACTTTAGCAAAAGTGTCTGATGGTCAACACAATCAAATGCTTTAGACAGATCGCAGAATACCCCAATGGCATCCTGCGATCCCTCCCATGCGTCGTAAATCAAGCTAACAAGGGTTACTCCCGCATCGGTGGTAGATTTTCCTCGAGTAAAGCCAAATTGCTGGCTGTGGAAAAGATTGTTGGTCGTGAAGTGGACTTGCATTTGATTTAGCATCACTCTCTCAAACACCTTACTCAGAGCTGGCAAAATAGAAATGGGGCGGTAGTTACCAAGTTCAGACTTAGATCCCTTCTTAAATAATGGTATTAGTCTACTATTTTTCATTAGGTTAGGGAATATACCTTCATCTACACATTCATTAAAAATTAGTGCCAAGTCAGGTGCAATGATATCAATTACATTACTTATTAAGCTAACTGATATGCCCCAGTGATCTTCAGACTTTTTAATTTTGAGATTTTTAAATGCTTTCAAGATGTCACTGGGGTCTATATGTTTGAAGTTAAATTTAGATGAAGAACCAATATTACTTTCGAGAAAGGCCACAGCACTGTGGGCACATGAATTAACAGAAGAAGTTACTTTAAATGGAATGTTGGTAAAATAATCTTCAAATGCATTTACAATACCTTTCGGAGAGGTTATATTCTTGTTTTCTAATTTAATTTTAGTAACAGTATCCCTCACTTTACATTTACCTGACTCTTTGTTTATAACTTTCCATGTTTCTTTTATTTTGTTAGGAGCCTCAATTATTTTCCTTTTGATGTGAATGGATTTAGCCTGACTACATACTTTTTTGAATACTTTGGAGTAATTCCTAACATATTCAATGAAACTTTTATCAAATCTGTATCGTTTTTCTGCATATAGATCAAACAGCGTTCGTCTACTTTTATAAATGCCTACTGTTGCCCATTCACAAAATTTCGTTTTAACACTACGATTTTGACATTTTTGTTTGAATGTGTCTGAAAAAGCATCAGATAATGTACCAAATAAACTATTATAATAGACCTCAGGATTATTACCTATTTAAACTATAGAATTAAGCTTTTTCTCGAACAAGTTTTTGAATTCTTTAATTCTATTAGAGGTTATGGGCCTTACACATAATTTTCTCATTATACTGACTATTATTACTCTTGGGAAAGGATACTATTTGACCACAGTGATCTGATGGCAATTTACTAATTACAGACTTGCTTAAGCACTCACAATCCGTAAAAAAATTATCCAGGCAATTGGCTGCTGTTTCTGTGACTCTAGTCGGCTCACAGAAAATATTTTCCATATTGTAACTACCAAATAAATTCAAAAATTGAGTACTTTTCTTACACTGTTTTAGGATGTTTACATTGAAGTCTCCGCACACAATTAACTTCTTCCTATTATTTGACGCAACCCCTAGAACCTGGTCCATGACCTTGGTAAATACACTAAAATCACTGTTAGGTGGACTGTATACGCAAACTACTATATATTGGTCAAGCTCGGCACAGGCCACCTCAACACATCGCTCAACAGAAAGTCTAACTATGTCAGACCGCTCTTTGCTGCGGAGACCATTTTTAATTAAGACCATGGAGCCACCTTTAATCGCAGACTTCCTGTTAAAGCAACTTGCAATATTGTAGTTGTTTATATTGAACATCATCTTACTCTCCTTGAGCCAATGTTCAGTCAAACACAAAATATCTACATTTAATTCCTCTAGGAATAACTCCACTACTAATTCCTTGCCAGAAAGACCTTCTATATTTTGATGAGCCATCTTTAGCTCTGGTATTCCTGTTGTCTGGATGTTCAGTTTAAATCATTTGTTATACATACTAAATTATTACTACAAGTACCTAACAAATCTGTAGGTATATTACTTTGTTTACAATGTAAACTCGTCCAAAAATTAATATTATTTGCTAGCAATGTAGCAATTTTATTTTTGTATGACTTCATAAGATAAATACTATATTTGGTCTTAAAACAATAATTACTAATAAAATTATTAGTGTCAAAAAAAATAAAAGTGTTACTATGACGACATGTCAAAGTATGAATAAAATTATTCAGAAGATGTATTTTTTTATTATAGGATGAGGACTGGCAACACGCATATGGGAACGCACATAATATTATTTTAAATACTTTTAGTCTACTTAAGCATTGTATACAGTACATTAATTCTTTCTTACCTATTTTGTTACTTTCACCTACCAATAATACAATAGTGGTACTACTATTATACTTGGATGACACAATTTTGTCTATGATCTGAGTGTAAGTTGCATTGGGCAGGGAATAATTAACACAGTTTTCAATGTATTTATTAAACATATAGCCCATATTACAACCCACCCCATCAGAAAATCCATAGTATTACTAGGAGGCTCAATGTTGGTGGTAGGATCAGAAATTGTTTCCAGAATACTGTCACAAGTAGAGAGAGCTGGTACGGAGTCATTGATAGGGTGTTGGTCGATGTGCTCAGAGTTATAATGCTGAGTTATAGAATCAAGTAATTGCCATTGTGCCATCGGGCGAAAATTATTTACCTATTTGGCAAAGTTTAATTAAGAAATACCAAGATAAAAGAGCGTTAGGGAGTCACTACTTGTCAATTTTATTTAATATTAAACCCGCGACAAATAATTAGTCATCTTTAAATTCATTCGTCGAAACGGTCGACGCCGCAGTTTCCGCTTTAGAGTTATTACAGATTGGCGACGTGAAAGATTTTATTTTGTTAAATATGGCTTTGCGTAAAATTGACGCTGCTACCGCACTTGCTTTTGAAACGTTTATCAGAGATAAGGAAATTCCTTCATATAAGGATTTTATCGAATTCACTAAAAGTCAAGTAAAAATATTAGACCGTACCGCTACGTCGTCATCGCTGCAAACGGGCCGCTCGCGTTTCGGGTCGGTGAGTCAGCAGCCTAATGTTACTACTAAAGGCACAAACAAGTCGCACACATTTGTTGTTAGTAATAGCAAGAGTGCCGAGCTTTGTTGTATGTGTAACAAATCTGATCATCAACAATTATATAAATGTTCAACATTTAAATCACTCCCCGCTAAGGGTCGTTTTGATTTTATTAAATCCAAGCGAGGTTGTATAAACTGCCTAAGTTTATCTCATTCCGCATTACACTATAAGTCAACGTATAATTGCAAATCATGTAAAAGGAATCATCACACTTTGTTGCATTTTGATAATAGCCATTCCGATCAACATAAATCATTAGCTGCCACTCCAGCGCCGGTTGTTCGTAGTGAGGTTGCGTCTCACACACAACCCCAAGCCTCGCCCAAGGGGGTAGATGTTACGCCGTCAGTGTCGCTATGCGCCTATGGGACTGGACAGCACTGTGCGATTCTTTTGTCAACCGCCCAAGTTAATATTTTAAATCAATTTAAACAAAACATTTCTGTACGATGTTTAATTGATAACGACTCTCAAAATAAATAAATTACCGCAGCCTGTTGTGAAAGGCTTAAAATTAAACCTATTTCGCTTTCCAATTCTTTTATTAAAGGCATCGGATCCGCATCACAAGCAGTTCGTGGCTACGTACAGCTGCTTGTAACCGCTAAAAATAAAAATTATTCTTATAATATTACCGCTTTGGTTGTGGATAACATAACCGACCGTATGACTTCGGAGTATATTGACACTGCGACAGTGCAGCATTTAATGAATCTACCGCTCGCAGATCCACTGTGGAACGTTGCCAGTGAGGTTGAATTAATACTCGGCGCTCAGCTGTTCCCGCATTTGTTACTAGGTGGTCGGGTCCTATGCCCCCCGTCACCGTCCGCTATTGAAACCGTCTTTGGTTATGTTTTAATGGGTGAAGCGCCCACTACCGCATTTTAATAATAATAATAATACCGCATCTAATACATACCGCTACTTTCTTCACCAGCTTTGAGGACGAAAGGAGCCTCCATTATCTTGATAAGACTTTAAATAAGTTCTGGGAAATGGAAGAAGTATCATCCAAAGGGTTTCTAAGCCCTGAGGAAAGCCAGTGCGAGGATATTTATACCTCAACCGTGTCACTTGACTCCACTGGTCGATATTGCACCGCGTTACCTTTCTGTCGAGATCCGTCTGACTTAGGCGACTCTCGCTCAGTTGCCGTCCGCCGCCTGCTGTCGTTGGAGCGCAAGCTACAGGACCCGGAGCTGAGAGCCAGCTATAATGAAGTCATACAAGACTACCTCGACAATGATTATCTCTCCGAAGTCCCGTCAGCGAGGATTATTCGCAGGGGTATTTTATACCGCATCATGCCGTTGTGCGACGTGACAAACAAACCACGAAAGTTCGTGTGGTCCTGGACGCTAGTGCTAAATGCCACAATGGTATTTCACTTAATGATATTCTTCATACAGGGCCTATATTTCTATAAGGAAAATATGAAGGTTTTGGGCCTTAAATGGCTTCCCACTCAGGATATATTTACATTTTCTGCTTCTCCTATAGAGGAAACATTTACTAAACGTACTATTTTATCTAGCATCGCACGTCTATGGGATGTACTCGGTTTCACAGCACCAGTCATATTATTCGCGAAACTCATTATTAAAGAATTATGGTTACTCAAAGTTGGTTGGGACGATCCGTTGCCTGACCACATACTCACACAGTTTCATAATTTTAACGAACAGTTACCGCTTCTTACCGAGTGTAGAATACCGCGTCATTTAGGTGTAACAATTGGCTGTAGCACCAATATTGTAGCGTTTGCGGACGCAAGCATGAAGGCATACGGTTGTGTTGTGTATCTCCATGTAACTGACAGTGCTGGAAATGTACATGTTAATTTAATATGTGCCAAGTCCAAGGTCGCCCCGGTAAAGGTGGTTTCCTTGGCGAGACTTGAACTATGCGCCGCCGTGCTGATGTCAAAATTGGTTCGATTGGTAAACGAAACTTATAGCTCTCGTACGAACATAGAAAATGTATTCGCATTTTCCGATTCAAAAATAGTACTTTCATGGATTAATTCTTTACCGCATAGATGGGATATTTACGTCAGTAACCGCGTCGCAAAATATCAGGAAAACCTCCATCCGCGACATTTTCATAATGTCAGTGGGAAAGAGAACCCCAGTGACTATTTATCTCGAGGTCTGTTGCCTGAACAGTTATTAGCGGACCCGCTGTGGTGGCATGGTCCATCTCGGATCTCCACCCCGGTATGTAACTGGCCGATAGCCCCTTTCATTCCCGAACCGTGTGAAACCTTACCTGAGCTTAAACGTAAAGCTCTCGTTTGTACCACGGCAAATACCGTAGTTCAGGAATTTATTTATGACCTGGCTCAGAAATATTCTTCCTGGAGTAAGATTCTCCGCATTATATCTTACGTTTTAATATTTACAAAAATATTACCTCGTAGTGTCCGCATTACCGCATCTCAGCTCAACATAGCTGAAAGATATCTAATCCGCTCTGTGCAGAGTTTGAATTTCACCCAATTGATTAAAGATTTGACAACTAATAAGGCTCTTGCCTCACCACTTAAAAAACTAGATTTATTCATTGATGAACACGGCATTATAAGAATAGGAGGTAGGTTGTCCAAAATTAACTTACCGTATGAAACTCAACATCCCGTATTATTACCGAAGCATAATCATGTTACGCACCTTTTAATAGATTATTTTCACCGCTTGCATTGTCATACGGGAGCAAATGTTTTGAGTTCGTTATTACGCCAAAGGTATTGGATTTTGTCTTCACGAAACGTTATCAGACAACGCGTTCACGCTTGTAATTTATGCTTTAGAAACGCACCGTCTGCTCTTGAAACGAAAATGGCTGACTTACCTTCGTATCGCGTACAGGAAACTAAAGCATTTGTTCATACGGGTGTAGACTACGCTGGCCCTATAAGTATAACTCCGTGTCGTCGTCGTGGACAACGAAGTCATAAATCGTATATTTGTTTAATAATAATAATAAAAATAAAAAGACCTGGCAACACTGCTACAAAACAGTCACATTTTTTTCTTGAGGAGCATTTATTAAAATATTTTACCTTTAATCTACAATAATACAAAAATATCATTCAAAACATAATAAAAGTACAAATATATATCTATTACAAAAAAATCAGCATGGAGAAAATCCGGAAAAAACACAAACATATATTTTATAAATTATAGTACACTTTGACACATTATGTCAGTGTAACAAACTGAAAATGATAATATGAAAATAAGATGAAAATCAAGAAAAAATAGAATGTTGACCAGAGCTGGCGCCAAAAAAGCACAATTACCAACCCCGGACTTGTCGCACAGCTCCGCCTTACAGTCGTCGACAACTGTGACTACTGGTGAGGCGTCGAGCTCAAGCAGCGACGAGTTTTTCTCTCCGCCGACGTCGCCTCTACCTGTACGTCGGCAGGGGAGAGGCCGGCCACCGACTGGCTTGGGACCCCGAGGCCCTCCGGCTTCAATTACGGACCCCGCTACCGGTGGTAATGTGCACCTCATTCGATGGAACTTCGGTATGAATGAAAACGTGATGCGGGCATATTTTGTGGCTACAGAGGGGGGAACTAACCTCACTGCGTACCGTGTTCGCATGCTACCTCTGTTTCAGGTACTTGAACCAGATGTCAACGTATCGGCACAACGCCTATCGGATCAGGTGCGCGCCATACAACGCTGTCACCTGTTGGATGACGCTACACTTGAGAGGCTACGCTTAGAAGTGTGTAGTGATATCACGCCTTCTTCATTGCAACCATTACCTGTGCCATTACAAAGTAACCGTAATGAAATGACGCAAGAAAACATCATCTCACATGTTGGTGAAGAAGTGAGTGAGGCTGCTATACCTGTAAGTACTCAATACAATGAGGAATTAAGGAGCGCTTTGGAGCGAGCGATTGGTGAGTTTCAATCTGTCCCTATTGAGTGTAGACCGCGGCTTCCGCGTTTACCCACACATAAAAAAAATGTGGCGCTAGTGTGTGCCCTAGACTCGATGTTAACATCGTTTTTTAACAACTGCAGAAACATTACTGGTGCCCATTCCATTCTGTACTGTGCAGCTGTTGCAGTATGTCGAATAGCTGGTGTTAATTTTTTTAAACAAGAAACAGCTATTCGACCAAAGCCTGCTGTACCAGCTTGGCAGTGCAGAATTGAACGGCGCATCAACGAGGCTAGGGTGCTCATTGGCAAGCTACACTGCTTCAGGACGGGCAATACACGCCCGAGAGTCATGCGCTTTGTGAACCGTGCATTCGTGGGAACTAATATTAGGCCCTGTGAATACTCTGTTCGGGTCACAGAGCGCATCGATTACCTGAAGCAGAAAGTTTATGCGTGGGCGAACCGCATAAGGCGGTACAAAAAAAGAGTGGACCGATACACTCAGAATCGCTTGTTCCAAAAAAAATGAGAGGTGGGTATATAGAGGGTGGGAGCGACCTAACTCGGATGTGACTGATGGGAGTTACCTGATGCTGTTTCTACAGTTAACTTCTGGAAAAGCATCTGGTCGACGCCCGTCAGTTATACACAGGATGCTTGGATTAGGGATGTTGAGCGGGCGTGTGAACCAATTCCAGCTATGGAACCTATAACCATATCTGAAGAAGATATTGGTTGTGCAGTTCGTTCGTTGCCAAATTGGAAATCTGCTGGACCGGACGGACTGCACAACTTTTGGTTAAAATGGTTCCGTAGCTCACACGCTTGCTTGTCATCTTGCTTCTAGTCATCCCTTGAGTCAGCGTCGCTTCCAGCTTTTATGACTACCGGAGTAACCCACCTCCTATACAAGTCTGGTAGTACCACAGACCCCAAAAATTATAGACCTATAACTTGTCTACCTACCATATACAAACTTTTTACATCCATCCTGAGAGTAAAAATATATTCACATGTACAAAACAATAACATCTTGTCAATCTCTCAGAATGGATGTAAAAGTGGGGCACGTGGTACGAAAGAGCTCCTTATTATTGACATGGCTGTTTGCCAGCAGGTACGCCGCAACCGAAAGAACCTTGCGACATGCTGGATTGACTATAAGAAAGCGTACGATTCTGTGCCTCATACATGGCTTCGGAGGGTGCTAGAGCTGTATAAAGTTGATGCAACTCTATGCACCTTTTTGGGGTCATGTATGAGACAATGGAGTACGGTTCTTGTTTATCCAGGGTGTCGTCAGGTTCTAGGAGGTGGTGTACCAATAGCGATTGAGAGAGGTATATTCCAGGGTGATAGTCTGAGTCCGTTGTGGTTTTGTCTAGCACTGAATCCTCTCAGTACGTTACTAGAGGGTTCAGGGTTAGGCTATCGGATGCGCAGAGGGGGTCAAATTTTGTCCCACCTTTTTTACATAGATGACCTGAAGTTATTTGCCCCTAATGGCCCCGATTTGATGGCTTTGCTAAAAGTTCCTGAAACTTTTAGTGAGACCATCAGTATGGAGTTTGGGGTAGATAAGTGTGCGGTCATGCATGTAAAAAGGGGCGGGATTGTGGAATCTGAAGGAGTCAATCTTTCAGATTTCACACGATTTGGGTCGCTCTCCGCAACCGAAACCTACAAATATCTAGGTATGTCTCAAGCTCTGTGTATTGCTGAGACTGACATGAAACAGAAGTTGCAGGATCGTTTCTTTGGCTGCCTGAAAAAAATACTGAAAAGTCTTTTATCAGGCGGTAACAAGGTGCGTGCTGTCAACGGCTGGGCCATGCCAGTCTTAGTATACTCTTTTGGCATACTTAGATGGACTCAGACGGAGTTAGAAGCTCTGGATAGGAAGGTGCGTTGTCTATTGACTTCATATCGAATGCACCACCCACGTTCGTCAGTAATGAGGTTGTATATACCACGGAAATGTGGGGGTCGAGGATTTTTAAACGCCAAGACTCTCCATAACCGTGAGATATGCAACCTTAGAGAGTATTTCCTGCAGGTGGACGTGGATGTGCATCGAGATGTTGTGGCAATAGACAACGGACTGACCCCGCTGTCCCTTGCGAAAGAGAACTGGCGTAAACCTGTAATATTAAGTGTATCTGATCGGAAGGAAATATGGAAGAGCAAGGAACTGCATGGTCGATTTTATCGGGCTCTAAATGGACCCGATGTTGATTCAATAGCATCGGTATCCTGGTTACGATTTGGTGATCTCTTCGGAGAAACTGAGGGTTTTATCTGTGCAATCACTGACGAAGTCGTGATGACGAATAACTATCGGAGATTTATTGTCAAAGATGGGACGCTAGACATTTGTCGGGCATGTCATCGTCCCGGAGAATCTTTAAGACATATTATCTCTGGTTGTTCCCGTCTTGCGAACGGTGAGTATTTGCACAGACACAACCAAGTAGCCAGGATTATCCACCAGCAACTTGCTCTAAAGTATAACCTTGTCGACGTGGAGGTACCTTATTACAAGTATGTGCCCGACCCAGTTCTTGAGAACGGTCATGTCACATTGTATTGGGATCGATCTATTATCACTGATAGGACTGTTATAGCTAACAGACCTGATATAGTGATAATGGATCGATTAAAGCGCCTTGCAGTAATTGTCGATGCCACATGACGAGAATCTCGTGAAAGCAGAAAAAGATAAGCAAATTAAATATTTAGACCTAGCTCACGAGATTGTCGACATGTGGAATGTTGATTCAGCGATTATTGTTCCGATAGTCGTATCTGCGCATGGTCTAATAGCCAAGAGCCTCGACCTCCACCTACAGAGGCTCGCGTTAGGCAGCTGGGTCAAGGGCTTGATGCAGAAGGCGGTTCTGTTGAATACGGCTCGTATTGTGCGGAAGTTGAGTCCTGTCTCTGGAGCCCTAACCACCGGTAGCTTGGTCCCTGTACCCGATGCCGGTGGGTTACTGTTTTTTATATTTTTAAATGTATTTTTTATAAATCTATTTAAAAATGTAATAAATATGTGTTAAGTGTTAATAAAGAGAATAATAATAAATAGTTTATTTCTTTAACTTTTCATTTACAAAATTAATTAGTTGCCGGAACAACCCAGGAAGCATTAGTAATGCTTGTGTTGGGTGGTTCCGCTCCTCCTTAGGACTATATAGTGAAGGTGTAGTATTATAGGTAACTACATTATATAAACTAATTTTATGTAATTAACTAAATTGACAGAGGTAGAAAATGAGTGAAAGAAATAGGAATAGTACTGGCGTGATCATCTGCATATATTAGTTTGTTTTATTTATTTCATATATTAACAATTATAAAGTTACAGCTAACGCCAAGACGTTTATAATGTTATGCTTCTACCTTTTCTACATACATCTTACTACAGTTTATATTTACATTTACAGCAACTCACATAAGAATAAAACAATATCATAAAATAAAATAAAATGACTTATGGGTAGGAACTTAACCATAACTAACACACCAACCCACTACGAGACATTCAAAAATTCCGCGGCCTTCTTTGCAAATTGGTATGGGGCATTGCAGAATATATCCGCCTCTGGATTAGCCTGAAGTAAACCATTCAACAACCCAACAGCCCTAGAAGTAGCAGTACTTGCAGCTTGAGGTATACTCCACGATGGTGGGGTCATGAGTAATTTATGTTGGCGACGCCCAGTGCCACGCATGTAATTCTCCGGAACATAAAAGCATATGCATTGTACAGTTGATGGGCTATCCACTCTATTGGTCAATAAAAGATAGTAATGCATTATAAGCGTGTGATCACGTCGCATTTCCAGAGTGTCCTGTCCCACCATTCCATAAACAAACATTGAAGGGTACATGTATGGATAGTAGCCATATGTGCGCTTGTAGACATATCAGGCAAATTTCCGCTGTATTCTCTCAATCAGAAGCGTATATAATTTCTCCTGAGGACTCCAAACAATAGAATTATATTCCAGCTTACTACGTACATACGCGTTATTTAGCAGCTGCACTATATGGACACCATCAAACCGAGAGGCAGTTCGCATCACGAAACCAAGGAATCAGCTTGCAATCCTACATGTGTCTACAATATGTTCATTAAAGCGAAGCTTAGAATCCAGTGTAACACCAAGATCTCGTATTATGGTGACACGCTCTAGTGATTTGCCAGCCAATTTGTATTCTGTTGATATTGGAGACCGCGATCTAGTGAAGGTTATATATTTGCATTTGGCTATGTTTAGTGACAGATTATTTGCTGTACTCCATTCTGTGACCGCATCGATATCATGCTGCAACCTTACGCAGTCCTCAGCATTTCTGACTGACATGAACAATTTAAGATCATCCGCAAACATGAGGCACTTTGCCTTGGAAAGGATGACTGGGAGATCATCTATCATAACCAAAAATAAGGTAGGTCCAAGGGTACTCCCCTGGCTCACACCAGATCGCGTATAATATTCTTGGGACCTGTTGTTTCCCAATTTAACATATTGTTTACGATCCTGTGTGTGTGTATGTGTGTAAGTATGTGTGTTGTGTATGTGTGTATGTGTGTGAGGGTGAGTATATGTGTATTTGGGGGTGTACCTATGTGAGAAGGCACCTATAGATATGAGTGCAAGTGACGGTGAGTTTATATGGAACAGTGTGTTACGTGAGTGTGTGTGTTTCGTAGTTTGTGTAGATTATGTTCTTATTTGAAACTAGTTCCCAATGCAATGCTCGTAAGTACATACGAGCACTAAACTAAAAACCAGTTCCAAATACCACAAGAATAAGTTGCACAACCTTGAACTAACATTCGCATTTAAATAATAAGTTCTCAGTTTCGTTGTACCCAAGCGACTCAAGTTCCTGAACAAGGGTTTGTTTACATGTACGGAATTGCATGTTATATATTGTACATTTGCTGTGAAACTTATTATAAAGGTAGGCAGAATGTGCAGTAAATTGTCGCCTGGCAAACAGAGTTCTACAAGAAGGAGTAGCGGCTACTTTATATATCCTTCTACCAGTTTGAACTTTATACACATACGGTAATTTTTTATGTAGTTTAAGTACTGAGTTGACAATATAAAGTTTTCTTAATGACAGTATGTTATGGCTTAGGTATAGTTCATCCGTAGGAAACCTAAAAGGTTTAAAAAACATTGTCTTTAACAAGCATCTCTGGGCCCTTTCTGCCTCAAGAAATTTAGTTTTTGAGGCCCCACCCCAGACAGAGATACAGTAACTCATAACAGATTGCGCTAAAGCAATGTAGATACGCTTTAAGAGGTCTTTAGAGCAGACATGTCTCAGCCTCTTAAAGACCCATATGAGTTTACGGATCCTACCATTTAAAGCTTCTATTTGGGGGTGCCAGGAAAGTCGTTGATCTAATAATATTCCAAGGTATTTGGTGGAATTTACACGTCCAATCTCCTCGCACCCACATTGCGTGGTACTCACAACAGTGAAGTTACATGTGTGAATCCGCAATTTTAAGTTTGGGGGCGGAAGAGTGCGTCTAGTTAGTGCAAAGCAAATGTAATTAGTCTTAGCGATGTTTAAAGTAAGGAGAGCTGATTTTAGCCAGATTGCAACCTTATGGAGACCCTGCTCGGCGGCTGCGAAGACGGAGTTCCAGGAATCTCCATTAAACACGATGGCTGTATCATCCGCGTAGGAAAATATGTGCCCACCGCTAATTTTGAGCCTCGTTAAATCATTCAGATATATTAAGAATCAAGTGGGCCCTAAGACACTACCCTGAGGCACGCCAAACTCAACCTCAGTGTCAGAACTAGTAAAGTTTCAAT
Source organism: Nudaria mundana (assembly GCA_963556515.1). Taxonomy (NCBI): domain Eukaryota; kingdom Metazoa; phylum Arthropoda; class Insecta; order Lepidoptera; family Erebidae; genus Nudaria; species Nudaria mundana. The sequence continues at coordinate 1,191,586 of OY748286.1, read as the reverse complement.
TTTTACTCGTTGAGTGCGATTTTTTAAATAATCTGTTAAAAGTTTCAATGGTGAACCCCGAATACCTATAAGCTCCATCTTTTTTATAAGAGTCGTAGCCGACACTGTGTCGAATGCTTTTTTTAAGTCTAAAAAGACTGTAAGACATTTAACTCCGTGGTCTAAGTTTTGAGTTTTTTTTTTATTTTTTTTTATTTTTTTATTTTTTTATATTTGGTTCGCCAAATTGACGCCGCCCGCCTGGTGGTAAGTCGTGACGACGTCTAGCGATTGTGGGCCACTCTCACAGCATACATTACTATTGAGAGTGGCCCTCAACTTGACGACCTACTGATGTGCCTCTTCACGCTCCGCTTAAAGAACCCAGGATTATATGTGGGAGGAAACACGTGCACAGGCAGGGCGTTCCAGGCCACTATCGTTCGGCAGAGAAACGAACGTTTAAAACGTTCGGTTCTCGCGAACATGCTATCCACTGTGTGGGGGTGGCATCTCTGCCCGGCACGAGTCGTTCGGGATCGGAAGGAAAAGGGTGGGATCAGATTGAAGAGCTCTTCAGAACACTCGCCGTGGTAAATACGGTAGAATGCGGCCAAGGAAGCTATTGTTCGGCGCTGAGCTAGCGGCTCAAGGCTTCCCGTTACCTCCGGACAACCTATAATACGGATAGCCCGTCGCTGCATAGCGTCGAGAGGGTCCAGCAGATACTTCGCGGAGCCGTCCCAGAGGTGAGAGCAGTATTCGACGCAGGGTCTAATCTGCGTCTTGTACAGCAGACACCTCTGGTCCGGTGTAAAGAATCTCTTTACCTTATTCAGTTCAGTTACAAGGGAGGATAGTCCCAAGATGGCGTCTTCTGTTGATCTTTCTTTTCTAAATCCAAATTGTGAATCAGACAGGATACCAAACTTTTCTAGATATATAACTAGGCGCGAGTTGATAAGCCTTTCAATGATTTTCGAAATAACGGACAGGACCGAAATAGGTCGATAGTCATTGATGTCCCCCTTGTCACCCCCCTTAAAGACCGGTGTCACGATGGATTTTTTGAGCAGAATCGGGAACACCCCTTTTCGAAAACAGAGGTTAGCAAGATGGCTAATGATGGGAGCAACGTGCGATTTGACGAGTTTCACAAATTTAGTCTGTATACCGTCCCAACCGGGAGCACTGTCAGTTTTCAAAGTCGATATAACACAGTCTACCTCCCATGGATCCGTCTCCAGAAGTACGAAAGAAGAAAGTTGTGTATTTGAAGCAGATAATGGGCCACAGGCTGGTAGAGGGGATCCACTGAGAATGTTTTCTGCGAGATGCTTGCCGACACTAGCAAAATAATTATTAACATAGTTAACTGTTTCTATTGGAGAACCATGAGTATTGAACAATTCATAACTTTCCGTTTTAGACGAGTTAAGATGCGATATTTCCTTAATAGTCTTCCATAGAGCTTTAGAATTTTTAATATTAGTTTTTAGTAGATCAGATTCGTATTTACGTTTTAGTTTTTTAATTAATTTATTGCAATAATTACGATACCTAGTAAATCTTGTTTTTAGTATTTCATTACATGGATCTGACCTTAATTTTAGTTGCATGCTGTTTCTGTTTCTGATACATCTCAACAGACCGCTGGTGATCCAGGGCTTGATAATGCGCTGTTTATTAGGGGTTCTCTTCACCACAACACTCTCATCTAGGGATGATTTAAGTTTTTTAATTAAATGTTCGGTCACTAAATCTGGGTCTTCACTTAATAATAACTCGGATAGATTTTTATTTATGAGCTTTTCAGCAGCTATATCAAAGTCAATAAAGGTCTTGATTTTTGGAGAACAGAATTTAGCTTTTATTGAAGAAATGCTCATAAACACCGATGCGTGATCTGTTATAGAGGTGTTTAAAACTGCAATACTAGCCGTGAGTTAAGTCCTGTCAATCTTTAAAATATAATGGTCTAGGCAACCGTTTTCACGCGTGGGAATTAGATGCCCTGGTAGAAATCCGTGAGAGGATAGCATGCTAAGGTAAGAGGCCCGATTGGTGCATTCGTAAGAGGTTTCTTTTTCTCTTAAAATTAGGTTAATATTTATATCACCAGATACAATAACATTCCGACTGTCATTGATCGTGTCCAACAGAGTGTCCAGTGAGGTAATAAAATTAGATGCGTTCCGATTTGAGGGTGATCGGTATATTCCCAGTATAGTACACCCACATATATTTAACTGTACGCACGTAGCGCCATTTAAGAAACGTTCCTTAAATACTGGATTTAAAATAGATTTAGCGTATATGACCACTCCATCAGTAGCATAATGTGTATAGTTTCTTATAGTAGGAACGGGCTTATTTATGTTGAGTCGACATTCGGTAAGTATTATAACGTCTATGTCTGAGCCAGAGTCCATTAGAGAGGTTTCAAAGTCATCCAAGTTGCAATAAATACTTCTTATATTTTGTTGTATTAATGTAAGATCATTTTTATTAAAGTTTATATGTTTCTTTAGATTCACTAAATCACATGACATAGACCTTGCCACCGCAATGTCGTCTAATTCGTTTAAGTTTGTGATGTTAATTGCCATTTGCTTTTAGGGTTTCATACTGAGTTTCAATTTGCGAAGAAATGTTCACATACAACAAAAGTAAATAGGATAGTTCAAAGTTATGAGTAATGTTTCTCGTGATTAGGGCTAGTGTGTGCGTGTACTTATTGTGTATGGTGTAAATAGTGTAAAACGTATATGTACTGTCTGTGTTTAAGAGCTTGTGTGTGCATGTGGTATTGGGTGAACTGAATTGCAAAGTGGCTAAAATTGTGGTGTGTTTGTTTAAAGTTTGACATGACACATGAGTCAGAGAGACCAGTATGGTCGTAATAAACTAGCAAAAAATACTATTACTAATAGTACTACAATTAACAATAAATAAAAACAGTAACAAAGATAGTCACATAGCGTTAAAAAGCTGTTGGATTTGGGCTTCATTAGTGATAGTTATAGTTTTAGAGTTTTCGTGCTTTCTAACGTATACATTTCCATATGCCGTCCAAGCGAAGGTAAAGGCAGTCGATTTTATAAGATCCCGCGCAAGAAAGTATAGTCCTGCGGCCTTGGGTGTCAGTTGTTCCGACACAAAAACAGCAGTCTCTTCGTTAGCAACGAATCCCAGGTGTTTAGCACGAAGTTTCTCTTTATTCTTTAAGTTAAAGGCCTTACATTTCTGCAGTAAATCGGATTTTACCAAAGTTGAGGTTAATTCCACTACTATGGGCGCATTAGAGACATTTCTATTTTGCGCACGAACTCTATATATGTCCTTGATGTTCGAATTTGTCACGCTCGCACCAACGGTGGCGGACAAACCGCTGGCATATTTTATCAAGTGTTGTTTGTTTATCTGTTTGGTAACTAAAGCTGTTCATATAGAACTGGCTACTGATCTCTCTTCCGATATATTTATTTCCGCATTTAAACGATTCATATCTAGACGTGGCCCTGTTTCGCATATGTATTCCGATAACGGAACAAATTTTGTAAGAGCCAAATCTCAGATCAATGATTTACTCACGGATCATCGCATTGAATGGCATATGATCCCCCCCCCGAAGTCCACATATGGCTGGGCTTATGGAAGGAAATATCAGAAGCACTAAATTACATTTATACCGCGTGATTGGCTCACAGTTGCTCACATATGAGGAACTGCTAACCGTTTTAACTCAAATCGAAGCTATTTTGAACTCTAGACCGCTGTGCGTCTTATCTGAGGATCCATTTCCGGAGCCTCTTACCCCCGCGCATTTTATTATGGCTTCTCCTTTAACATACTTACCCGCTGTACCTCTTTCCGCGGAAACTAAGTCTCTACGCTCTCGTAAGGAGCTGCTAGATCAAATAGTCAATAGCTATTGGAAGAGATGGCGTTTAGAATATCTTAGCTCTTTACAAGTACGCCAGAAGTGGTGTACCAATACAGATAATGTTAAATTGGGTACTGTCGTTCTGCTACTTTACCCGGGGAAAGATGGTCGAGTCCGCGTGGTTAAGGTTAAAACCGCAGCTAATTCGTTTAAACGACCTATAGTTAAGCTTTACCCATTACCTACACAATAGTATAATATGCAACATAAATAATATTAAATTTAGCTTGGTTTGGGTAGGTTATGATAGTTTTAAGTAATTCATGTATACGTTATACAGTTTAATAATTTTATGTTAAATATTTTTACCGCTTTCTTGGATAATACTACGTATCATCAAGGGCCGGGAGGATGTTTGCGCCAATGTGTTCTCAGCCTTTACACGTAACGTGTGTAATCGTCCTTATAACCCTACCACCTGGTCCTCATATCCCTCATCTCACTCCAACTCACCTCAAGCCTACAGAAGCGAGCGATATTTACCGCTCTCAGAAGAACGAAAGATTTGACAGGTGCAAATCTCTTCACTTGCAATTTGAATTTCGTCGAGTCATACAACCGCAACGTATTTTTACATAATTAAAACCGCCTTTTTTTATACACCGCTTTAAAACAATCTCCCGCATCTTGTCTCAAGATTTGAGATTAAATAATTAGTGAAGGAACAGGAAACAGGAGCTGGCCAGCCCTGAAGGAGTAAGTAAACCAGAAAATACGAGCGCCCCTTTGAAACAGCAGAAGGTGAGTCCTAGATCCTAATTCCTTTTCTTTTTAATCTAAATTTTTCGATTGTTTTATAATCCCCCGCAAATACAGACCACTAAAACCCGCACCGCTAGAATCAGCGCATACAAGACTACCGATTTTTTGACCAATTACAGTTACAACGTAGCAGTATAGTTTTTTACGTTCATTTATGCGACTTAGGCACCTGACCTGATGGGGTAGGTACTGCAGTACCCATCTGCATAATGACAATTTAAACATTTCTTAAATTGCTTAACAACACATGCCCAATGCAATACCTCCCCTATATTGTCACAATATAGGTCTACCGACCATAACTTTAGTTTAATTTACCGTTATGTTATAATCTTAATAAAATGGATAAAATAAAAAATAAAAAAAACTATATTTAATTTTCTTTCTTGGGTCGTTGCGCGAGGCCTCTGCAAGCGCGAGGCCCCGGGCGATTGACCCGTTCGCCCCCCCCCTAAGGCCGCCACTGTACCTACCTACCTATACATACTTAATTAAGTAACTACGTAATATTTTCGTCGACCTTAGTTCGATTGCCCATTTAAACTCATAATTTAATCGAAAAGCGGAGGAAAGATTTTCTATTCTTATCTCTGATCTTTAGAAGACTTAGAAATGGAACAAAATAGACAGGTCTCATTAAAGTTGAGACAGTTTGTAATGTTGAAAGAGAGGCATTAGAGATGATCGGTTTAACTAAGTAGGTACCTACTTACATGATGGTGTAAGTTTAAGGTAATTCACAAAATGCAAATCAGTAATGTACGTACTAGGTAGGTACCTAGGTTTTGTTTACAAGACGATGAAGATGAATTATTATGCCTATGAGTATGACTAGATAAAAGAGCTACTATCCAGAGAAGCATGGCAGCAATGACTTTAGTATTCAGTCAGTAATGTGTGACATCGCATAAAGTTTCAGTCAAGACTCACATGATCATATTAACACTAATTTGGTGTGAATAAGTCAATGCGATGCTGACTGTTTTAGACATGCAGACGCGATGTCTATTGTAAGGTAATTGTAACCTAATTAAACATCGACGAACATGTATAATCTGCCTAAAAATTGGGGGTTTGCTTGCATCTCGCCCTATTCCCTAATCGGTAGGTAGGTCCTTTTAATTTTAACTTAAATTAAAACAAAAATTTGGAACGCAATGGCGTGGTGCGTAGATATTTTCAATGTCAATGTTTGGGGACAGATAGTTGGTTCTTGCTCGAACATTGCGAGTCGGTAAGTCGCATAGTGGCTTCCACTCGGCAAATTCGAAGAATTTATTAACGCTTGGCGGTTAGCCGAAACGTTTTTGTGCTCTTTTTCCATTGCTCTTCCAAAGCAACGCGACTTGTCTAAAAACAGAAATAAAAACTTTTATTTAAAACCAATTTGGTTTGCTATGTTATTACGAATTCTTTTAAGAGACGTGTTTGTTGACTGAAAAACACCAATGAATTTTTATAGGACATTATTTTGCGTGGTTTAGAAAATACGTCTATAAACCAATTCTACATAACTAGGTGTATAACTATAGCAGATGCAGTAGGTGACTTCTGGAGAGCCTGCGGCTGCTTTTTATTGCGTGAGAACTGGCAGAATGCTGTTAAAGCTTACAAACCCTTAATGAGGGACGAAACCCAACGGACTACCTACTTTTATTCCAGTAGGTAAGTTCTCAGCTTATGGAAAGGAAATTATTTTAAGAACTATATCTACAAAAACTGAACCGTACCTACATGAAACTCTCAACAGCACTGAAGTGTTGAATGTCGAATGAATAATGTAAAGTATCAGCCAAGTATTCTTTTTGCCTGCGCTTCTGCTCACATCCTACATAACTTAAACTTCAGAATACAATGTTCGTGGCTCTTTCTTTTTATTCTATTTATTTCTACATTCTACTAACAAACAAAATGAAAACTAAAAAGTATAAAAGTTGCCTCGTGAGCTGTTGTTATCACCTTAGACATCCCAGCGTTAGTTATGTCTGGTAACAAAATGTTTCATATTATTGTCATGTTATACTTTTCTACTTAACGTCGCGACTCGCAAGTGTCTGGCAAGTAACGGCGCTTCCGTTGTTTCACCAACTTTTAACGAGTTTGTTGGACACGAATGGAAGTGCGAGCCGAAGTGCCGCCATCGTTGACAGGACTTCTCGCTGCCACATGTTACACAGTTCACACAACCTAACTACCTACACGTATTAGGTACCTACACCTATCTATAGAAACTCGTATTCGTAGGGTATGTGAGTGTGTACCTACTGGTATAATTATACTATGTAGGATCTAGTGTTTTATTTGGGATTAGCTGATTATCGCGGCTCCGTCCGCGTGATTTAGTTTTCTGGTTCCCAATTCTCATGTACACACATTACCGGGATAAAAAGTAGCCTATGTCACTCAGAGATAATGTTGACCTACATATTAGTGAAAGAATTTTCATAAGCGGTCCACTAGTTTAGGAGCTTATTCAAGTCAAACAAACGATCAAATCTTTTCTCGATACATATTAGTACAGACTAGCTGATACTCACGGCTTCGCCTACATGGAATGGTTTTATAATTCTCAATTTCATTCCATTTTCATTACTCCTTATCACATCCGCCTGTTCCTGGATGGTTTGTAAACATTGTTGGACTTGGTATGTATCTAGCGCTGCTGTGACGGTATGGTTTGAATATACTTAGATTATATAAATACTTAATACCTTCCTACCTATATGCTACAATAGCAATGACAATGATCTACAATGATTAACTCTATCGCTGATGCCAAACAAAGAATGTCAGAAGAATTCTTGGATGCTAGGATTCATGTTTACTCTCAAAATTACTTCAATTCGAACTAATTTTCGAATAATTAGTTAGGTACAGTTCGCGCGGGATAAGCTGAGCTTTGCATGTGTGTGAGTGCAGTGATGTGACTTCTTTTACACACACATTGTGTTGTACACACAGCTACGAAAAGAGTTTTTACTCTATTTTTCATCACTCACACAAATGCAAAGCTCAGCTTATCCATCGCAAACTCTAGTTATTGATGAAAGACTATGCCGTGTAGTGGAGATTGTCTTTTGGAATTCAAATACAAAAGTAATTTTAATACAAAACACCACGTCTCGCTCACGTAGCTTAATGCCGTCATCATCGAAGTGAAATTGCCTTTGCACTTCGATGATGCAGTATATGTATACGTACAAAAGCGACGTATAAATAACGCAGACTACAGCATTTATGTACATAGCTATTAGGTAGGTGGTTTTTTGGTCGTTTCGATTCCCGGTTCATATGTGATTTTGCAGAAATGAAATAGGTAGGTACATACAACACACAACAATATTTAAGGTACTTTCCCTCCATGTGGCATGATCTTGGGACACACTGTAGAGTAACCTAGTAGGTATATTGCTAGTTGGTAGGGTTATATTTTTCTAAATGAAGATTCCTCACTTTCCTCAAATATTTTACAATATGAATTGCAGAAACTATAGTCTTAAACCAGTGACAGTTCCCTTTCCAGAGGAAATGCTCATCTCATGCCAATTTTGTTCATGATTGAGTAGTAACTTGAAAACCCTAGTTAGTATTATACTTCATATGGTATATAAAATAATGAGTAAAAGTATAAATAACTTACTTTGGGTAGTGATACACCTTGTAGCGTTTTCAAAAGCGAGATCCTAAACAAACTGATTTAATGGTCTCATACACTCGTTTATGTTTCTATCTTCAAGAATTTTGTTAGTTAAGTATGCAGATACCTTCTCTTACCTTGTTAATGCAGTGCAGAGAGCAGAGATGACCAAGTCATCCTCACGTGCAGATGTTGCACAGTTGTGCGTTGCTGCTGAAGGGCTGACAGATGGACAAGGCTCTGACAAGACTCAAAGAGCCCGGAAACGACAATAGGTTCATCACCTCGTGGGATCAACTAATCCGCTGTCTACCTCTTTGCTGATAAAGACGTGTTTCCACACGTAAATTCCAGGGTTTGTCCAAGAACTCATATTTTAGTCACTCAGTGTATTTTGTGATAATGGTAGGTACCTACTTAAAATATTTGGTGGATTTATGGTCTGTAAACTTGTTCTGAAAGACTTAACATTCGATTAGCATAGGGATATGTGTATCAAAGCAATAGAGTTTCCATTTCATATTAAGTACGTATATTTATATTTTACTATATTTTTTCACTTTTAAACAAAAAAACCGACTCAACCGTAAACTAAAAAGTTGAGATATGTAAAGTTCTCTTCAAAACAAATTAATCAAAACCAAACACAACGTTACAGCTGTAAATCGTTGAAGAGTTCCCTCGACTGACTTTCGGCTCCCTCAACAGATCGACTCCAAACCTTCATTAAATGGTAGTCCTTTATAATCCTCTATAAGTCCTTAATGAAAAAATTAACATACGCACTAGTCGCCCTTACAATTTTTCCAGGTTACCCTCGATTTCTCCGTGATCCAATCATCAAATCCTGGTTTCCTTAAAATGGGACCACCTTGGAAATAGCTCCTTTCAAAAAAAAAAGTATTGAAATCAGTTCATAAACGACGAAGTTATCCGCGAAGAAACATAAAAAAAATATACGTTCGAATTGAGAAACCTTTTTTATTTTAAATTCGGTGAAAAACGTGAAACATTCATTAGTAAAATAAATTATTCTGCCGTATTGAGGCAAATAAGATTTCAAGAATGCGAAGTAACAACGAATCATTCGTCATCATCGGAGTTTCTTTTCGTGTCAAGGATTTGATGTTCGAATCTCACGAGTGGTACCCTCAATTTTATGAAGGAGTACCTGTTTTTAAAATGGCCAGTAAACCGACTGCTTTCACAGGCTTTTACTCGTATATATTGAAGTATCGTATATTTTACGATCCATCTCGTTCAAGGGCTCTTGTAATGCGGACGAACATCGTAGGTGGACAAATTGCCTCAATCGTGTTTCACAAGGAATCACCTTGTTTTATAGATGGATTCCTGGATTTTTTAGAATTGTAATTTCATCACATGAAATGTTGCATTGTGTCCTACCTGGTGTTCCCAGGATAAATAACTTATGTGTTGTTCTGATGTACCTATTTGTTTATCTTCCACACAGCCGACAAATTTTCGCGATTATAATATTTATAGGATTTAATAAAAAAGTAACTGTCGTTGGGTAAATAATGATGTAAAACACAGAGCTACAGAGCTTCGATATTGTCTATGGGTTATGGAGGTCTGATGGCAGTTGCTCCACGGAAAATATTGAAGTTCAGCGCCAGTTAGACTGGAAAGCCAACCCCATCTAGGTTGGGAAAAGGATCAGTGGAGGTATGATGAATATTAGTGGGATTTAATAAAAAAGAAATTATCATTGCGTAAATAATGGTGTTGGTAACAGGTTGATGTTAGGTCGATTTTGACAGTATAAGATTAAACGTATCTGATGCCATTTACCAAGCCGTTTCTAACCCGCTTTGACTCATAACATTTACGGCTTCAATTTCAAACGTTTGATGTGTTTAATTACTTACTTTGTTCTCATTCACACTGCTATGCTTGTTGCGGTCTGCCTTCCTCGAAACGGCTCCTAGTGGTTAGACCCACTAATAAAATGGAACCCACGTCAATGTGAGTGGATAGTTACATGCAAAGAACGAAATAATTCAATCTTGTGCTTGTTGCCGTTTGGTAATCTTAATTATATTTAAATATCATCCATCACATAATATTGGAATGTTGTTAAATTACTTAGTATATTTTGAGTGAATAATAGACTAAGCGGGTATTTATGGTTTTGTAGTTGAAACAGACATAAGTTTAAAGCATGGGCTGTGGTTTGGCGTTCCTCAAGGCCGAGTCCTAGATCCACTACACCAAATACGGACTGCCGCTCTTTGAAAAGATATGTTCTATGCAATTTATTTATTTATTAAATAAAAGTTTGATTCTATCTAATTTTAATTTTAATTTTTAATTTTTTACTTTTTAATTTTAACTTTTATTTTAAACTTTTTATTTTTAACTTTTAATGTTTAATTTTTAACTTTTTAATTTTAACTCTAATAATTCTAATAATTAACTTTATATTTTAAATTTTTAACTTTTTTTAGTTTTTATTTTTGGCAGCCATATTGGATTGCGAAATGGACACGAAATTCTTACTTAACATACCAAAAACCTTGCTCGACAGTTGGCCGGTTTTTATTGGATAAACTTAACGTATCATCCTTTCTAGGTACATCACTATTACACTCGCTACTACATATTCGCGACTCACTCTTGACCATTTTCAAATTATTTATTTTATGTGTCTGTATTTTCTAATGACTTGCCCAACACCTATTTATTCTAATATAAATCGGTGAATTTTAAATTCAAAACTGGCAATACCAACAAAAATTACAATTATAAATTACAAATTATTTAATTAATAATAATAACTGGTAACTCTGGACATCTGTACATACGTCATTTTCATCTATAAAATATTTTAATATTTTTATCTAAAATATCTTGCCTCAATTTATAAAATTCATACAGATTTCAAAATAATATTACTAAAAAGTTCATTATATATTATATTCCATAATTTATTACAAGAATCACAACAACAACAAAATCTACAAATATGAAACGAAGCTTTGACAAACGTCAACCATCAAAATATCAAAAATTGTTTCGAAAAAATTAACAGGAGGAATGATGAATATGGATAAAGATGATGACAAGAGCCAGAAGTAAGAATGCACACCCAACACCCCCGGACTCATCACTTAGCTCCGCCTCGCAAGCGCCGGACCGCACACCTGCTGCTCATCGTCAAGTGACGGCGAGGGAGAGGCCGGCCGCCGAGCAGTTTGGGGCCCCGAAGCCTACCAGCTTCGAGTAGGGTCCCCACTACCGGTGGTATTGTGCACCGCATGCGATGGACTTCATCCATCAATGAAAATGTCATGCGGGCATTATGAGGCTACAGATGGGGAAACCAACCTGACTGCGTACCGTTCAAGGATGCTCCCTTTGTTTCAGGCTCTTGAACCAACAATAACCGTTGCCGTACAACGACTATCGGATCAAGTGCGGGCTATCCAACGATGCAAGTTGTTGGATCAACCTGTGCTTGATCGACTTCGCCTGGAAGTGTTATCTACTCGACCAGCTCCAGCCTTAACGAGTGCACCATCATCTGCTACACACACGGTTGCAACTAGTGCCACGCGGGAGATGATACGAGTAATATATCTATCCAGGTAAGCGAGCAATTAAGGAGTACTTTGGAGGATGTGATCTCTCAGTATAGGTTTGCACCTAATTCTAGGCCAAGGCTACCACGCTTGCCCAAGCATAGACGAAATCTGGTGTTGATGGGAGCCCTGAATGCGTTGCTAGATCCGTACTTACGGACTAGCAATGATTTGCTAGATACCCACTCGATTCTTTACTGTGGAGCTATTACCGCTTGTCGTGTTGCACGCGTTAAATTCCCTGAATTTAACCGTGCACCACGATTGGGTGGTGTGCCCGTATGGCAGGCAAGAATCGAGCGACGTATCGGCACATTTAGGACTCTCATTGCGAAACTTATCTGTTTTAGCCGGGGAAATAATCGTCCACGGGTCATGCGTTTCGTGACTCAGGCATTCGCTGGGACCGGTATTAGCTCCCAGCAATACTTAGCTAATGTCACGGAACGTGTTGACTTTCTAAAGCAGAAAGTATATGCATGGGCGAGTCGTATTCGTCGCTATAGAGAGCGTGTAGACAGATACTGGCAGAATCGTATCTTCCAAAGTGACCAAAGGAAGGTGTACCGAGAGTGGGAGGGAACTGGACAACGTTTGACCGACGGACAACTGCCAGATGCTCGCGCCATGAATCAATTTTGGCGTGACATATGGTCGATGCCCGTCGAACATTCGGAGGGTGATTGGATCCGTGTTGTCGAGCGTGAATGCGACAACATCGAGCCCATGGAGTCTATTACAATAGACTCCGAAGACGTTAGGTGCGCAATACGTACGGCACAGAACTGGAAAAGTCCTGGGCCGGACGGATTGCACAACTTTTGGATCAAGTGGGTTCGAAGCTCGCATGAACGCTTGGCAACACAGTATCAAGAAGCCCTCGAGTCTGGTTCCTTACCCGCTTTTATGACCACTGGCATCACCTTCCTTCTCCATAAATCAGGTAGTACCACGGAACCTAAAAACTATAGACCTATCACTTGCTTACCTACTATCTACAAGCTCCTTACATCTATTCTGAGAACTAAAATAAATTCACATATAATGTCAAATAACATCTTAGATAGTGCTCAGAATGGATGTAGGGCTGGGTCACGTGGTACTAAGGAGCTACTCCTTATTGACATGGCCATTAGCCAACAAGTTAAGCGGAGTAGGGGCGCCCTCTCTACTGCCTGGATTGCCTACAAGAAGGCCTATGATTCGGTGCCTCATTCATGGCTGGGGAGGATTTTAGAGTTGTATAAAATTAATCCGACTCTTAAATCCTTCTTAGTCTCATGTATGGGGCAGTGGACCACAGTCCTTCGTCAACCAGGTAGTGGTGAGTGCGCTTCTGGTCCGCATGACTTGATAAGGATTGAGCGTGGTATATTCCAGGGCGACAGTTTGAGTCCATTGTGGTTCTGTTTAGCACTGAATCCACTTAGCACATTGCTGAAGGATTCAGGGCTAGGCTATCGGTTTCGTAGAGGGGGTGAGGTTACTTCTCACCTGATGTATATGGATGACCTCAAACTGTTCACACTGAAGCACCAAGATTTAGTGACATTACTAAAAACTACGGAAGTTTTTAGTAATGCCATTAAGATGGAGTTCGGTGTTGATAAGTGTGCGGTTATGCATGTACAGCGGGGGAAGGTTGTAAATTCACCGAATTTACAACTTTCTGAGATAATAACTCTCAGATCTCTCTCCGAGACCGAAACATACAGATACCTAGGTATGTCAAAGTCATTGGGTATAGCGGTAGAGGACATTAAGAAATCGGTGAAAGAACGTTTTTTTGGCCGCCTGACAAAAGTTCTTAACAGTTTTTTGTCCGGCTGTAACAAAATGCGGGCTTTCAACGGTTGGGTAATGCCTTTATTGTTGTACTCCTTTGGCATACTTAGGTGGACTCAAACGGAACTAGACGCCCTGGATAGGCGAGTCCGTCAACAACTGACATTGCATTTAATGCAGTGAAGTGTGCAGTCTGAGGAATTACTTCCTACAGAATGGGTGTGGCATTCATTGCGATGTTGTGATGGTTGACAAGGGCCTGACACCTCTTTCCTTGGCTAACGAGAACTGGCGTAACCAAAGGTGTTTAGTACTGAAGACCGTAAGGACGTATGGAAGAGCAAGGAGCTACACGGGCGGTTCTACCGAGTTTTAACAGGACCCGATGTAGACCTGCCCGCATCGGTGAACTGGCTACGTTTCGGTGACCTCTTTGGGGAAACTGAAGGTTTTGCCTGTGCAATTGCAAATGAAGTTATTAAGACGAACAACTGTCGGAAATACATCATGAAGGACGGTACGGTCGACATTTGTCGAGCATGCCACCGTCCTGGTGAATCACTTCGCCACATTATTTCCGGTTGTTCGTATCTTGCTAACAGCGAGGACTTGCATAGGCACAATCAAGTAGCCAGGATCATCCATCAGCAACTTGCTCTTCAATACGGCCTTATTGAGTTCGAGGTACCATATTATAAGTACACACCAATGCCAGTTCTCGAGAATGGTCGTGCGTTGCTCTACTGGGACCGATCAATCATCACGGACAGGACTATTGTTGCCAATAGGCCTGATATCGTGTTGGTTGATCGGACCCAGCGTCGGGCAGTGCTCGTCGATGTCGCCGTCCCGCATGACGAGAATCTCGTGAAGGCAGAGAAGGACAAACTTAGCAAGTACCCTTATCTGTCCTTCGAGATAACCGCCATGTGGGATGTATAAAATTATTTAAAAATGTATAAAATAAGAATGTTAAAGAATAAACGACATAATAATAAAAATGGCCCACTGGAAGAGATTTCTTAGAAATAAGTGGTGCCTTTGTACTATAACTCTATCCTACTGTTCTTATCTCGCTCTTCCTTCTTGTGTGTACATAAATAAAAATAAAAAATGAAAAAAAAAAATAAAAAAAATAATAATAATAAGTTGAGTTCGGAGTTTTTTTTTTTTTTTTTTTCACTGTTCTACATAATGAGTGAAAATAAATTAAATCAAGAAAAAGCAAAGAGAAGTAAAAGGAATGTTGACCAGAGCACGTGCCAAGCAAACAGCACTTACACCATCCCCGGACTCGTCGCACAGCTCCGCCTCACAGTCGCCGACAATTGTGGCTACTGGTGAGGCGTCGAGCTCAAGCAGCGATGAGTTTTTCTCCCCACCGACGTCGCCTCCACCTGTACGTCGGCAGGGGAGAGGCCGGCCACCGACTGGCTTGGGACCCCGAGGCCCTCCGGATTCGATTAGGGACCCCGCTACCGGTGGTAATGTGGACCGCATTCGATGGAGTTTCTCTATGAACGAAAACGTGATGCGGGCATATTTTGTAGCTACAGAGGGAGGAATTAACCTCACTGCGTACCGTGTACGCATGCTGCCTCTGTTTCAGGTACTTGAACCAGATGTCAACGTAACAGCACAACGCCTATCGGATCAGGTGCGCGCCATACAACGCTGTCATCTGTTGGATGGCACCGCACTTGAGAGACTACGCTCAGAAGCATGTAGCAGTATCATCCCTTCTTCATTACATAGTAATCATAACACCACTACAGTAGAAAATGAAATACCACCCATCTTAACAGTTAATGAAGAAGTAAGTGATGCTGCTACATCTGTAAGTACCCAGTGCAATGATGAATTAAGGAGCGTTTTGGAACAAGCGATTGGTGAGTTTAGATCTGTCCCTATCCAGTGTAGACCACGGCTTCCACGTTTGCCTACGCATAGAAAAAATGTAGCGCTAGTGTGTGCCCTAGACTCGATTCTGACATCTTATTTTTTCAATTGTAATGATCTCACTGATGCGCATTCAATCCTGTATTGTGCGGCTGTTACAGTATGTCGAATAGCTGGTGTTAAATTTAATAAACAAGAAACGGCTACTCGACCAAGACCTACTGTACCAGCTTGGCAATGCAGGATTGAACGCCGCATTACCGAGACTAGGGTGCTCATTGGCAAGCTACACTGCTTCAGGACGGGCAATACACGCCCGAGAATCATGCGCTTCGTGACCCGGGCATTCGCGGGAACTAACGTGTGTCCCCGTGAATACTCGGGTCACGGAGCGCATTGATTTCTTGAAGCAGAAAATCTGACCCTTTCCCAACCGACCACCTGAGTTGTCCACCTGGTTGGTCAGTTAGGAATAAATCTTCCTAACCACCCACCTTGTGCATCTGGTTGGTCAGTTAGTAACAAAATGTACCTACTAACAGTCCACCTGTGGCTGTAATAAATTTTATGACTTATAAAGTCATAAAATTTATCACAGCCACATATGGTCAGTCTCTAATCTTGAAGGCTCTTATGTTGTTATGTATTCCTGGTACATTTGAGGTCTTTTATAATGGCCACCTGTTCACACATTTCTTTATTTTTCATCGGGAAAAAATATATATAATGCGCTTAGTAGGGCAGTATGGATATAATCATACCAGAGCCGCTTAGGTCCCTCAACTCTCTATTATAAGATACACAAGCAACCAAAGTACTAGGAGTACAGAACTACAAAAGAGCACTCGCGAACACTTATCTCGCTCAGTTTGGTTTATTCAAAATGTGTTCGAAGAAGTTTTGTTCAGAAACCGTTCACATTTGATCGTGCTTAAAAAATGTCATATAGATTCTTCTGTTTTATGCTTTGATGAGGTAGACAGAGCTATTATTGTACGGATATTTCGATAGTGACATTGATGGTGAGGCTATCTTTTATTATAAATGACACGAACCTCGAATAAAATACTAGGACTACAGAACTACATAAGCACTCTCGAAATCGCATTCAAATCTCGATCCCTTTAGTTTATTTCAATATGACAACAGGTGCACCGAGTAGGTACAGATGAAAATGACTGGCCATTATAAAAGAGACAAACCTCAAATGTAACAGGAATACATAACAACATAAAAGCCTTCAAGATTAGAGACTGACCATATTATAAAGTCATAAAATTTATTACAGCGACAGGTGGACGGTTAGTACATTTTGTTACTAACTGACCAACCAGATGCACAAGGTGGGTGGTTAGGAACATTTATTCCTAACTGACCAACCAGGTGGACAACTCAGGTGGTCGGTTGGGAAAGGGGGGAAAATCTATGCGTGGGCAAACCGTATAAGACGATATAAAAAGAGAGTGGACGTGGAGATGTACACAAAATCGCTTGTTCCAAAAAGACGAGAGGTGGGTATATAGAAGATGGGAGCGACCTGACTCAGATGTGACTGATTGGAGTCTACCAGATGCTGATGCTACAGTTACCTTCTGGAAAAGCATATGGTCGACGCCCGTCAGTCATACGCAGGGTGCGTGGATTGAAGATGTAGAACGGGCGTGTGAACCAATACAAGCTATGGAACCCATAACCATATCTGAAGAAGATATTGGTTGTGCAGTTCGTTCGTTACCAAATTGGAAATCAGCTGGACCGGACGGACTGCACAATTTTTGGTTAAAATGGTTCCGTAGCTCACACGCCTGTTTGGCATCTTGCTTCCAGTCATCCCTTGAGTAAGCCTCGCTTCCAACTTTTATGACTACCGGAGTTACTCACCTCCTTTATAAGTCTGGTAGTACCACAGACCCCAAAAACTACAGACCGATTACCTGTCTACCAACTATGTACAAACTTTTTACATCTATTCTGAGAGCCAAAATTTATTCACATATAGAAAACAACAATATATTGTCAATCTCTCAGAATGGATGTAAAAGTGGGCACGTGGTACTATTGAGCTCCTTATTCTTGACATGGCTGTTTGTCAGCAGGTACGCCGCAACCGAAAGAACCTTGCGACATGCTGGATTGACTACAAAAAAGCGTATGATTCTGTGCCTCATACATGGCTTCTAAGGGTGCTGGAGTTGTATAAAATTGATGCAACTCTGTGCATCTTTTTGAGGTCATGTATGAGACAATGGAATACGGTTCTAGTTAATCCAGGGTGTCGTCAGTTTCTAGGAGGTGGTGTACCAATAGGGATCGAGAGAGGAATATTCCAGGGCGATAGTCTGAGTCCGTTGTGGTTTTGTCTAGCACTGAATCCTCTTAGTACGCTACTTGACGGTTCAGGGTTAGGCTATCGGATGCGAAGAGGGGGTCAAATTTTATCCCACCTTTTTTACATGGATGACCTAAAGTTATTTGCCCCTAATGGCCCCGATTTGATGGCATTACTAAAAGTTACTGAAACTTTTAGTAAGGCCATTAGTATGGAGTTCGGGGTAGATAAGTGTGCGGTCATGCATGTCAAAAAGGGTGGGATTGTGGAATCTGAAGGAGTCAGTCTTTCAGATTTCACACGATTTGGGTCGCTCTCCGCAACCGAAACCTACAAATATCTAGGTATGTCCCAAGCTTTGTGTATTGCTGAGACTGACATGAAACAGACGTTGCAGGATCGTTTCTTTGGCCGCCTGAAAAAAGTACTGAAAAGTCTTTTGTCAGGCGGTAACAAGTGTGCGTGCTGTCAACGGCTGGGCCATGCCAGTCTTAGTATACTCTTTTGGCATACTTAGATGGACTCAGACGGAATTAGAAGCTCTGGATAGGAAAGTACGTTGTCTATTGACTTCATATCGAATGCACCACCCACGCTCGTCAGTAATGAGGTTGTATATACCACGGAAATGTGGGGGTCGAGGATTTTTAAATGTCAAGACTTCATAACCGTGAGATATGCAACCTTAGAGAGTACTTCCTGCAGGTGGACGTGGATGTGCATCGAGATGTTGTGGCAATAGACAACGGACTGACCCCGCTCTCCCTTGCGAAAGAGAACTGGCGCAAACCTGTAATATTAAGTGTATCAGATCGGAAGGAAATATGGAAGAGTAAGGAACTGCATGGTCGATTTTATCGGGCTCTAAATGGGCCCGATGTTGATTCCACAGCATCTGTATCTTGGTTACGATTTGGTGATCTCTTCTGAGAAACTGAGGGTTTCATCTGTGCAATTACTGACGAAGTCGTGATGACGAATAACTATCGGAGATATATTGTAAAAGATGGTACGATTGACATATGTCGGGCATGTCATCGTCCCGGAGAATCTTTAAGACATATTATCTCTGGTTGTTCTCGTCTTGCGAATGGTGAGTATTTGCACAGACACAACCAAGTAGCCAGCATTATCCATCAGCAACTTGCTCTAAAGTATAATCTTGTCGACGTGGAGGTACCTTATTACAAGTATGTGCCCGACCCAGTTCTTGAAAACGGTCATGTTACATTGTATTGGGATCAATCTATTATCACTGATAGGACTGTTATAGCTAACAGACCAGGGGGCCTAGCCAAGATGCAATCGATTAGCGACAACGCCAATAGAAAGTTCTAATAATGTATGGGAGTGACAGTAGTTGTCGCCTAGTCACGTGATCGACGCTTAGCGATCGCTAATTTGACAGACAATGTCGTAAACAGTCGATTCTATCAATAGAAACGACATCGTCAAATGATTAATTCTATAGAAATGCTTAGCCAAGTGGCACTTTATGACAAGCGCCAGCGCGCGTTACCGAATGTTGTCTTCTTGAAGGCAGCGAACGCTAGATCCCTGTCGCAAGCGAACAAAATGGCGGTGTTGTGTGTAAATAGTTGCTGAGAATTGAGATTGATAGTAAGAATAATAAATTAACAAGTAACAAGATTGTTTTTATTTGATTTAATTATAAATAAACGAATAAAATGCTTACACTGCGCTTACTGTGGACATCGCATAATGAAAATATTCAATATTTGTCTGAGACGATAAAAAGTTATCTTTTATAAATTTGTGAGCTACCTACGAGATAGAGAGGGTCTCGAGAGATACCTTTGGAATTAAAGGTAAGACAATAAGAAATTGATTAATATCATTTGTTAAGTTTTATTGTTTTGGTTTAAATTTACCTATTAAAGGAACTTATTAATTTATGTTATTCCAATTCCAAGTAAAATTTGTTCCCTCTGTTTTCCCTGTTCCCCCACAACACCTGACACAAAGAACCACCAGTCATTGCATCAGGCAAGGAGTTGATGATTTTGCAAGATATATATAGCAATATGTATGTTTTTTTACAGATTCTAAGGGAGATGCCATTTACCTACGTGTGCATAGATTTCACGCATGTTGCTGTTATCAATCCGACGAGCACTTGTAGTTTAAACCGAAAAGAATTTCATCCCTAAATGTTCAGAGGGTAAGTACTTACGTAGTATTTTTATTATGAAGAAATTAAGAATAGTCTGTCAATTTATCATTCATAAATCTATTGCAATACAATCTATAATATAATATACATTGTATAATAATAATGTCCGTTTAGATTGAGGAGCCACTTGGCGTATCTTAAGGGCCCAGACCGCGCACGGATAAAGTCGATTTTGAGCGACAGCAGCGCTATTGTTGCCCGAATCATCCGACGGGCGGGTGAATGACCCAGAAAGCGCGATTTTGAAAATGTTTTGCGACAAACGTTCCACGTTGAGTTATTGTTATTGAAGTTGAATATTTACAGCATAACAAAAATATTGAATTATTGGAAATAAACGACTGCCTATTTGTAAAATATTCCAAGAGTAGTTTTCGTTATAAAATGATCCTAATTACTAGATAAATAAATAAGAGTAGTTTGAGACACAATTTTTATGATTTTCTATTTATAATAAACAATCAAGAGCAGGTCCGGACTGACCTTTTTGTATTCTACTTACCTAAAATTCCAACTACGAGTACCTATGTATTTATTTGTAATTTTACTACCAAAGTTTATTCTTATTTCGTAAAATTTTCATTCAATAAAATAATTGCAAATTCAGTAGGAAGTACGGTCGAAATAACATCACGCCTTTCCTCGCTAGTGTTTATATCTACGCAAGGAAATGTGCCTATTGCGTAAACTCAAATACTTTTTGCTTACGATCACCTCGCAATCTAAAAAATCTTCTAGGGTTGTACAAAAAATTGTCAATAAATGAAACACAAGTATAAAAATGGTTCATATAATTAAAAGTAAACAAAATATGAGTCGCCACCTAAAAAGCGTGCTAGGGTTGTACAAAAATTAGTTATAAACAAACATGAAATTTATAAATTATTCATATACTTAATTGAACGAAAGTAAACAATAACAAAATATGAGTTTAAGAGTTTCTAATGTTTTTTTCATTTTAATGATTATTGATCAAATTCTGATTTCTACTAATTTGATGATAAAATCAATTGCTATTGCAAAACCTATCAGAATGAAAATGTTACCAGCTGCCCGATTCACGTAATAAAAACCGTAGCGTAGTGACTTAAAAATGTCACTTCGCACACTTTTTAACCGACTTAAAAAAAGAAGAAGATTCTCAATTCGCTGTATTTTTTGAACCGATTTTGATGATTTTTTTTTTTATTTGAAAGCTGGTGATCCCGTGTGGTCACATTTTAATTTCATTAGGATCGGACCTTGGGTTTACACCAGGTAACTCTTCAAAATCGTATAGGAATTGTATAGAAATTGAGCTATTGGAAGATTTATGACAATCCAAGACTAGATAAGTAAGTGCGTTAAAAACAGAAAACCAAAAGGCGATTTCTAAGTTTCTAAGTTAAAACGACTTTTGAACTGGCGTGTTTACGTGAATCGACCGGCTGGGTAGTTAAGTTACCTCAGTCTCTTTCAAAATCATTAGACGTTCTTCTCTTTCAAAACACGTAAAGCTCTTTCTTTCCTCTCTTTCATAGCCTCTATGACATTGGGCGGGTCACGAATAGGCATGCTTCGTGACTGCCGAGGATCTACTAATTCTGGAAGGAGGCAATCGTAATAAAATCTAACTAATTTCATCTCCATTTTCTCCTTCCAAAATTTGTCGTCCTTTTCTATAATATAAACTTTCATAGGTACAGTAGCACCAAACCAGATGCCAAGCATGCAAACGTTTCTTTTAGTTATATGTAGCTGTCCCTGAATTTGGAAATACCAGTAATGATTTTTATTTATGACATAACCCTTGGAAGCCTTGTCCTTAACCCAAAAGGTATGTTTGGCCATTGCTTCATCAAGAGTCATGCCAGCTAAAGAATGTGGGCACTTAATTTCAATTAAACCGTATTTAGTAGTTAGTTTAAAAATGTTGTAGCCTCAGTCCTCGATTTTGTAGTATAATAGGTAGGTACTTCAAAAGTTATAAGACCATAAAGGTGGCTCCTCAATCTAAATGTTTAGATTGAGGAGCCTCGTCAAAACTAGGAAAATCATGGATGAATATTTATCAAAATTAGGTATGATTTAGTACATTCGAGAGTAGTTAGTAGACAAAATATGAGTTTGTAGTATTAAAATTAAAAAAGTTATCATACATTATATGTGGCTCCTCAGACCCTTACTTAGGGGTCGTCATTTTTCAAAGAAGCAGTAGTTCAATTAATGCGCAATTTCTTCGTCATTTAGTAGTATATTAGTTTTGTAGGGCAAGATTCAGTAATTAATAATGAGTAGATTAGGAGATATGGCACATTTTAAATGGCTCCTCAATTGAGATGCTTAAAAAATATATTTGCCTCTAATTTACTTATACTTGTAACGAAATTTGAAACAAACACATCGATATTTTGTATAAATTTATACTAAATGCATGTTTAATCCTGCCATAAAAAAGTACACATCTACGAAGTTATTAGGCTTTACGCTGGATGTGTCTGATACTCAGTTTACCTAGCTCGCGTTATGCCTAAACTTCATTTTCGATTAGCTTTTAGCCTAAGTATCTGTTTGCCTAAGTCGCCATTTTGCCTAAGTCGTTTGACATTATGATCTTTAAATATAATAATATATGTACATATATATTTATGTGTGTGTGTGTGTTTAAGTATATACCTACATGTATGTATTAAGTATTTATATTAGTTAAGCATATTTACCTACGCCTACCACTACCTCGGTGGCACAATGGTACTATGTACGGACTGCCACACTCGAGGTCTCGGGTTCGATTCCCGGGTCTGGTGGATAATGTATAATTCTCTTTAGAATTTTATCCAGATAATTATCCCAGAGTCTGGAACTTGTGCCCGGTAGATGGCAATAGGCTCGCCCCCTATTACATGGGACCTAACATAGCTGGCGAGATGTGGGTGTTTGCACACCTCTGCCTACCCCTTCGGGGAAAAAGGCGTGATGCTATGTTATGTTCTACCACTACCTTTTCGTTCTACAAGATCTTTCCATCCAAAGGTTGCCTAGCAGAAATCGCTTTAAGCGATAAGGCCGCCCATTGTACTGCTCTTAGACATAGTAAGCTCTGTATACATTAATACTGTATTGGAGTACAATAAAGCATATATAAATAAAAAATAAAAAAATGCCTATAGATATATACAAGTTGATGACTATGGCTCCACCCGCATAAAATAGTACTTTCGAAAGAAAGCGCTAAAAGACTAAATCTAAGTTGGTCTGGTTATTATTTGGTCTTAATAGCTGTTGGCCTGTATCGAAGTAAGTCTAACTAGCGTTATGCCTAGTTCTACTTTTGGTTAGGCATAACGCGACCTAGGTAAACTGAGTATCAGACACATCCAGCGTAAATCTAAAAAATAGTGACAGATGAAGTTTCAGTAACAGGGTTACCGTTGTACCCTATGGGTACGGAACCCTAAAAGCAAGTAATCAATTCTAGAAATTTATTAGATATAGATAGATTTGAGATAAGTTTAGATTTACAATAGAACCTGGTAGGTGTCGAAAGCTATCCCGGTGAACTTCATACCGCCAATCGTACCGACCGATCTGGCTAATTTTGGTCTTAAACGACTATTTCAAGACCAAAATTAGCCAGTTCAGGGAAGGTAGGACGGCTAGTAATTATGTATTACTAGTGGTCGCCCGCAACTTCGTCCGCGTGATTATTTTTCCCGTCGCCGGTTTGATAAAAGATATACTTATATAATATATATCAAGAGCTATGTGATTGTTGCAGGTGATTCACAGCGGCCTTGGCTGACGAAGCCCATGTTAGATGCCACACCGGGGTCTCGAGCATCAACATATACCTACGTCGCCCCATGTGCAAACTCGAAACACAATAGAGCGATGCTTGGGCTTGCTGAAGGCACATTGGAGGACGCACGAGGATGCACGACAACCTGCATACTCCGCTGCTCCTCCTAGCTAAATAATCCAAAGAAGATCGATGCTCAATCATAACAGGCTATAATATTATTATGTCGGGAAAAATATCTCTAGTTGCACAAAAGTAAAAAACAAGTTTTATTTCAGCTTTAAACAATGTTTATTGATTCTACAAAAATCTGTCTTTGATTCTCTACTTTAACACCTTTTCTTAATAAGTCTTGTTAATAAGGGTTAAGTCTGCAAAAAAATGTTGATTTTTTTATAGGGCTCACAAAACATAATAGTATGCCATATTATGGATATATGTCTGCCTACTTTAATGGGAAAGAGAGGGTGACTATATCAACCTTATTATCGTTATAATTACTCTATGCACTTGTTAGATTTATGGGGTAGAGCAGAGCTCTGGCTGGAGCTATGATAATATATATGTATGTATAGAAATATATGTACTGTTACACTTATGTCCTATTACGTGGTATTTACGGTAACATAAAATCTAACAGTATTTTTTTAATGTGGGTAGTTAAATAAAACTAAAGACAACTACATACAATTACTTGTGTGATGACGATTCATCCCACCTAGTAAGTATCTCCACTACTGTGCCGAGTACTGTACCTAGTACTAAGTATCATACCTAGTACTAAACCAATTGTAGCATAGGTACCTACTACAATTGGTTGAACCTTCCTAAAACTACCACATCAATTCAAGGTCAAGATCAGCCAAATCGGTCCAGCCACTCTCGAGCTTCAGCGAGACACTGTATCTCAATTCATTGGTATAGATATCATACTATGTTATGATATAGATGTTAGGTACCTAAGTAGAATATTGAATTAAAGAAGTAGTCTGGGTTCATTGGTATAGATATCATACTATGTTATGATATAGATGTCAGGTACCTAAGTAGAATATTAAATTAAAGAAGTAGTCTGGGTTCGTTGGTATAGATATCATACTATGTTATGATATAGATGTTAGGTGCCTAAGTAGAATATTGAATTAAAGAAGTAGTCTGGGTTCATTGGTATAGATATCATACTATGTTATGATATAGATGTCAGGTACCTAAGTAGAATATTAAATTAAAGAAGTAGTCTGGGTTCGTTGGTATAGATATCATACTATGTTATGATATAGATGTTAGGTGCCTAAGTAGAATATTGAATTAAAGAAGTAGTCTGGGTTCATTGGTATAGATATCATACTATGTTATGATATAGATGTTAGGTACCTAAGTAGAATATTGAATTAAAGAAGTAGTCTGGGTTCATTGGTATAGATATCATACTATGTTATGATATAGATGTTAGGTACCTAAGTAGAATATTGAATTAAAGAAGTAGTCTGGGTTCGTTGGTATAGATATCATACTATGTTATGATATAGATGTTAGGTGCCTAAGTAGAATATTGAATTAAAGAAGTAGTCTGGGTTCATTGGTATAGATATCATACTATGTTATGATATAGATGTTAGGTACCTAAGTAGAATATTGAATTAAAGAAGTAGTCTGGGTTCATTGGTATAGATATCATACTATGTTATGATATAGATGTTAGGTACCTAAGTAGAATATTGAATTAAAGAAGTAGTCTAGATTCATTGGTATAGATATCATACTATGTTATGATTTAGAAGAAAGAAAGAAAGAAAAAGCATTTATTTACTCTACTTAATAATATAAAATAACAAACGCAACGAAAACAATAACAGCTTTGTATATATAACAATAAATAAAATAATAATAATACAATGTGGAGTAAATGGCCGTCTCTCAGCGTTATGCTGTCTGCGTGGTGCAAGGCAGACAGCACTGGTTTTCAGAGACGGCCTGATGGTAGAAAACAAAAAAAAAGAGAGAGAATATAAATACTATAACATTGAAATACAAGGAAAAAATAAAGAATAAAGAAAAAGAAACCTAAATAAACATAGTTAAACATTAATAAAGAAAAGGAACATTATGTAGGTAAAGAAAATAATAAAAAAATTAAAAAAAAAAACAAAACATTATGCAAGCTGGCAACTTTTGGCCTGGATGCACATCCGCATAGGTATATATGTTAGGTACCTAAGTAGAATATTGAATTAAAGAAGTAGTCTGGGTTCATTGGTATAGATATCATACTATGTTATGATATAGATGTCAGGTACCTAAGTAGAATATTAAATTAAAGAAGTAGCCTAGTTTCATGGGTATAGATATCATACTATGTTATGATATACATATAGATGTCAGGTACCTAAGTAGAATATTAAATTAAAGAAGTAGTCTGGATTCAGTGGCATAGATATCATACTATGTTAGGATATAGATGTCAGGTACCTAAATAGAATATTAAATTAAAGATGTAGCCTGGTTATAAAATAATGTTTATTTATAACCTTAACTTAGCCATGAAACCTACTACTAATACTATAATAATATTATACCTAGTTATAGGTTATACCTGGGGCTCGTGGTCTAGTGGTAACCGACAATGTTAACACATTGCAAAGCAACATCGACTCAGGCCGGTCTTAGGATGGGTGACCATTTCTTAAGACATTGAGACCCCTCCGTGCCTCGGAGAGCACGTTAAGCCGTCAGTCCCGGTTGTCATACTAACATCTATGGCAGTCGTTAGGGGTGGTTGGAGCCCTAAATCAAAAATCCGACCGTTCTAACTACAGAACTTCGATATCGCCCATGGGTTGTGGAGGCCAGATGGCAGTCGCTTCACGAAAATATCGAAGTTCAGCCAAATCGCAGTTAGACTGGAAAACCAACCCCAACTGAGCTGGGAAAAGGCTCGGTGAATGATGATAGGTTATACCTAAAACAATTCTTTAAGTTACTGTGCCAGCATAAATCAACTAACTTATTGTTTACAATACATAGACGATAGACATTACCATTTCACCAAGAGGCTCAGGGTACCCTCCAAGAGCCCCTCACGGGTCTCCTGGCGACATTACGGTTTAACCCATGGGGGGTGATATACCATTACAAAATCATAAGCATATCTATCACACTCATAATAACATATTAAAAAACAAAATCGCTTCCATTCCCTATGTATACTTAGATCTTTAAAACTATACAATGGATTTTGATGCAATGTTCACCAATGGATTGAGTTGTTCCCGAGGAACGTTTTTGTGCCAGGCTTTGAAACCCAGGCTGAGGTCTTGATAGATCCCCGTGGCTGGAATATGAATGGAATATTTAATTGTAAACTGCGCCATTGTTACTCTTGCTCATGTTAAATTTTATGTAAAATCGCTTTATTTTACAGATTAAAGTACTGCACCTTTCCATAAACTTCAAAAGGGTAGCGAATTGCTCTTTATTAGTTTATTATATTTCCCTTGCACTAGATTTTATTCCTGAAAAAGGAAAAAATATTAATTCTTTTCATGGAATAAGTCAAGACTTTATTTATAACATCTTCACAAACACATTTGTAATATTAATAGAATAACTACTTACTTTTAATTCAATGTAATATCCAATACAATTAGGTATTATTCCTCCATATATTATTTATAAACTGTTTAGCAAATCCCGCTTGTAATAAATAAAACTGATGTGACCACCATTGAGTTGTTGACACTGTTGTGACAGCGACAAGATCTCCAGATCATAGAGAAAAGGTAGAAGTGACGACCAACGCTATTGCCTAGACGAAAACGAACCTCAATTGACTTTGTCTACCAATTGACATCGTTATCTTCAAAGCGATGGCGACTGTCGCAAACGAATCGCTTCGAAGCGAATGCATCTTGTCTAGGCCCCCAGATATAGTGATAATGGATCGATTAAAGCGCCTTGCAGTAATTGTCGATATCACTGTGCCACATGACGAGAATCTCGTGAAAGCAGAAAAAGATAAACAAATTAAATATTTGGACCTTGCTCACGAGATTGTCGACATGTGGGATGTGGATTCGGCGATTATTGTTCCGATAGTCGTATCTGCACATGGCCTAATAGCCAAGAGTCTCGACCTCCATCTACAGAGGCTCGCGTTAGGCAGCTGGGTCAAGGGCTTAATTCAGAAGGCGGTTCTGTTGAACACGGCCCGTATTGTGCGGAAGTTCCTGTCTCTGGAGCCCTAACCACCGGTAGCTTGGTCCCTGTACTCGATACCGGTGGGTTACTGTTTTTTATATTTTTAAATGTATTTTTTATAAATGTATTTAAAAATGCAATCAATATGTGTAATATTTTAATAAAGAGATAATAATAATAATAAACGTTTATTATCAGGCAAGAAACCCATAGTTGTATTACATTGTAATATGTCATAATTATATTTATATTATATTATATTAAAAAATAATAAAAATATAATACTGAATTAACTATTAGTTAATTGTATCATTCAGAATTTATAAATTACATAGGTTTTAATCATTCGTATTAAATTACATTTATACATTATACATTATTGTGGTCAGTTGTCATTAATTAATATAGCAGATGTCAAATACATAAATATGTCTAAACACCGTGCGAATTATCTCGTTCTTTGAGGAGTATAAACGACCGTGGAATGAGGTCTTCAGCCCTTTTAACAGCTCCGTCATATTTTTGACCCTGTTCTCCTCAAACATGCCAGACGCGCTACACCGCCATGACAGACCGAGCATAAGCCTAAGCGCGTTGTTGTATTGTACACGGAGGGTGTTGTAGGCATTCTTCGTGTGGTTGCTCCACAGTTGACTGGTGTAGAACGCCTGACAGTACGCCTGGAACAGGGTCAGCTTCGTCTGCTTGGAGCAGAGTGCGAACCGCCTCGCCAGCATATTACTGCGAGCTGAGAGTGCACGCCGCTGTCTTTCAATATCGTCATTATCGTCCGGTAATTATTGTAATATTTGGTAATTATTGATTTAATAAAATTATGATGAATTATGAGTTACTTACAGATGGTAGTGACTTTGCTGGTTGTTTTTAGTCGCCCTTTGTAGTTTGTGCAAACTTTTATTCCACATTTAGCCATATTTAGGCCAAAAAAATTTATCGCATAAACAACCCTTGACAACAAAATTGTCAATAAAGAGCGGGAAGCTGTTTACGGGAGAACCGTTCTCCTGTATTTTTGACATACATTTCTGACACTGAGGTTCCATCTATAGTATATAACACGTCACTGATATATGTATTATATATGAATTACAATAAACAAAATAAACATAATTATGTACTAAAAATATTTACATTACAAAATATCGTTTAAAAAGTCCTCCGCGTCATTGCCGACTGGGAAGGTTCCCAGAATACTGCCTGTGTTGCCACGTTGGATGGCGATACTTATTCTTTGGGCCAGAAAATAGCCAGCCTTCTGGTCCTGAGAAGCATCGATTAGGCGTTTAGCAATGTCTCTATAAAGGCGGCGAGCACTCGGACCCCATGACCCCAGTGTCTCAACCCCAAACGGTTCAAATATGTAATCACCTGCTAGGTTAGTATATTTACGCCGTTTAAGGCCTTCAGCCGATACAGCAGCAGCGCCGGCACATCCGGATGTGCTTGGAAGGTGTGAAGGTGCTAAGGTGTCAACGCATGTAGCGTCCCACACCAAAGGCCTTCCCATCTTCCACGGTAGCAACGACATACCGTCCGGTCTCTTTCCATCGCTT
The DNA here is from genome assembly GCA_963556515.1 of Nudaria mundana. NCBI lineage: Eukaryota > Metazoa > Arthropoda > Insecta > Lepidoptera > Erebidae > Nudaria > Nudaria mundana. The sequence continues at coordinate 1,161,901 of OY748286.1, read as the reverse complement.
CGTGCTAAACCATTTGGTTCACGTACGGCCGGAAGACCTGCGGTGGAAAGAGCCCTACGAATTATGTCGTTTAAAATAGCGTGCCGAGGTATACGACCTGCGCTTCTGCTACAAGAAAGGCCATGGTGTCCCAGATTATCGAAGGCTACTCCACAGGTGCAATGATGCGGGGATACACAAGGTGTACCCAGCCGAAGGCAAGTGGCAATGCGGAAGGTTGTGTCGTCCAACATGTATCGATGTTGGGCGATGGGAGCGCCTGGATCCATAACCCTGACTCCCATTCTCCAACAGCTAGTAGGCGTGCACGCTCTGAAATATTGACAGAAGTGTCAATTAGTGTATTAATTCTCAATTTACAGATACACAGATACATGACAAATATAATGCATTTTGGACAAAGGCACCAGAACCGATTAAATGTGAACCTGATGCATGACCAGGTGCAAATGAGTCTATGACTGCGCGGTTTCTGGGGTTGACATTAGATAGTAAGTTGAAATTTAAGGAACACAGACACCTTCTTTGTAAAAAAATTTGTAGCTTATCTTACGCTCTCTATAAACTTGCACCTATTATTAACAAAGTAGCTTTACTGTCAGCATACCATGGTTTAGTGGAGTCAGTACTTCGATATGGTGTAATTTTTTGGGGTAATGCAACTAACAATGACATGGTCTTTAAAATGCAAAAGCGTTGCCATGTTTGGTATTGAGAGCACTGACAGTTGTGTGCAAAGACCTTATAATACAACGGACATAGGATCTAGAACAAATCGCAAGAAAATAATGTCCCGAGTCGACCTATACATTATACATAGGCATACATAGATATAAACAAATTTCATATTAAAATTTAAACCTTGATTCAACGGAATAGTGTTCACTTTTGTTTGCACTAATTTATCGCATTACGTAGCTTCTATCTGTCCGCCTGACTAATTCACCTTATGCAGCTTATACTTGAACTACGTGAACATAGAAACAATGGAGTAGGTTTATTTTGTTAAAGTCTTTTAAGGATTCCATGATATGTACCTACGTAGGCGTAATAATTAATGTAAGACTACAATAAATTCCATAATCTTATAAATTGTAATTACTTGTTTATGTTAGACGAAATAAGCTGAAAAACTAATTAACGACTGACAAAGATTTTTTTTTTCGAGTCAGTTTCATAATAAGTAACTGTAGTGTATGAATAACAAAAAGGGAATTAATGAATTTAACTAATTATAATATTATAAATGCCAAACTTCTTGCGGGTGTCAAAGTTCTTCCGCTTTCATTACTATTTTCATAACGCTATGTCGCTACGTCTACTACAAGATAGCCGTGTTTCAAGTGACTGAATTAGTTGCTAAAACTGCGCATCATTAATTTATTTTTATCTTATGGTTAATTTTTGGGATACGAAATTATTGGCTACTAGCTGATCACCGTGACTCCGCCCGCGAGATATAGTTATCTCGGCCCCGATTCCCGTGGGAATACATTACCGAGAATCCAAATAAAAAGAAAATAACAGTACATACACGAAATAAAATGACATGTGTAATTATATTTATGACAAAACAATGATACCCTGTGAAAATTAAAAACATTTTTGGGCTTATCTCCTCCATTCAATCAAGAGATTCTTGTACAAGTTTCATAAAGATCGGACCTCTTTTTGTTATGTCCATAAAATGAGCCGAACAAACAAGATTGTTATTTTTTGGATCAAAATATTCTTCTCGCCGTGCTAGGGCAATAATATTTTTCCATTGTGCACAGTGTACTGGATCCCGAGGAAAACTGAAATAGATGTTGGTTCATATAACGAAAAAAAAATCATAAAGAGCCAAGGCGTCTCCACTATAATCTTTGTTCCAAATAGTTTTATCGCTATCGGTAATCCGAATAAATCTGAATGGTCATTTTTTTAGTACATTATTCAGTGAAAATGAAATGGTCTCTTTCTTTTTACTGAGCCTGGGATGAGTTCGAAAGAGACAGATAGGTACTTCGGTATTGGACTGGATTGCAATATTTACTTTTGTCTTTTAATTTATTATCGACGAAATACTGTATTTTAAGTGAAATAATAAATTGCAAATAATAAAACAAAAGCTTATTTACTGAAAATATGATACACCGTCTTCAATTTGCTTTTTTTTCGTAGTTTTTACACGTTTTTACAATACAGTACGGTATTGTGCAACGTGTTGTCGTTCAGTTGTCAAAATCAAGACTGGCGCGCGATTGTTTCTCTTTTAGCGTTTTGTTTCTCTTTTAGTTCGGACACTTTTGAGCGATGATCCGAAATCCATTGTATTTAAAATCATTGGTTGTGTGCCATTTTTTAAAGAGCACAATTTTCTTGTATTTAAAATCATTGGTTGTGTGCCATTTTTTAAAGAGCACAATTTTCTGACACTCCCCAGTCTGTCGCAACTACATACAAAAAAAAACTATTATGAAACGGGGATAAATTTTAATGGCTCATTATTTGTCTCACTCAATTTCTCAATCTGTCCCGCTCGTTTCTTGATGAAATGTCATGTGTCACTGTCTGTCGCTGTGGATGTCTAATCGTTATTTTCAATTTCAATAATAATGTTTTTCTTTGAATGTTATTAGTGAAATAATTGGGAGAATGGCTGAATTTTATTAAAATTTTTGTAAGACCGTTCTCTAGAAAAGACTGTTTTATACATTGTTTATTAAAATCGTTTATGAAGTATGCATAGAAAGTGTGAAATATGTAGTTTAAAATCTGGAAGAAAGGACGGCTCAAAACGGATTTTCATGGCCAGATTTCCTATGGATGAGAACAATAACACCGGAAGATAACAAAATATATAACCACATAGCATGAAAGAATGATGGAAAGACAAATTATCGCTCAAAACATTTGATAAATGTGTTTTTGTGTTCGAACGTGATGTAAAACCTTATCTTCATAACTAGGTAATCGCTGGAATGCGGGCAGTTACATCCAAATAATTAAGACGGAATAATTAACCTAACCTCTAAAAAATATAATTCAATTTTCAACAATGACGCGAGCCAACGAAGCCGCGAATTGTTCAAGTGTAATTATAAAGATGCAAAGGTGACCTGATTCCTGTTGGCCTATAAGCTAAGTATATCAAATGAGTTCTGTTTAGTGTCTTAGCTGCATGTTATAGTTGGTAAAGCTTGATGATAAAGTTACGGGGTAGGTTGACTTGTAATTTAAAGCTATTGCTCTGATAATTTACTTGTCAGCACATTGCAATAACCTTTCTAGCTCATTCTCATGATATTGTACGGATGGATGGAAAGTAACCTCCATCCAACCGTGAAAGTAAGTTTGACCCGTTAAAGTGATACTGAATTGAGTAACCTGTTGAGACTAAAGAAAGAGAGTGTGAGTGACACACCAGACAGATGCCGGGACGTTGATATCCTTTGTATTGGTTTCATGTAACTTACTTAATTGGGGATGGATTGGGACGTCCTATGTTCATCTAGGCGCCAAGTAAAGAGATGAGGGACGTCCTTAAAGAGTGTTGGGGACGTCCCTAAAGTAAAGTGAGCGGCTTCCTGTGACGGGGTGTATGTGACCCCCATCAGGACCGCCAGATCAGAGTGAGGAGACGTCCTCAAAGTAGAGTACGGACGGCTTCCTCTGATGTGATGTATTGAATCCACAGCAGGGCCGTCCGACCATTGAGTAGAGTGAAAGAGTTGTACAGTAAAGTGTAGATGGCCTCCGATGATCCACCAGGACCGTCTGACCATTGTGTATAGTATAAAGTGAGTATAGTAACTTACTTGCCCTTAGATAAATCATTCCCTGGTTCATTCAATTGTATGCTAAAGAGAAAAGCCTAACCCTTCCTTTTACCTAAAGAAAAGATGAAACCAGGTTTACCATAGTTTAGAATGTAGGATACTTAGACAAGTGACAATGGTTGCTTGAGCTCTAATTTATACTTACAGAAAGGAAAACAAGAGGGACTGTTGGGTGCTATGGACTAAGGATGTATTGGAGGCTCAGATAACCGGATCATCATTACACAATAGAAGCGAAGCAGATTGTAGATTATATAAAACCTTCTAGCCTACTAAAGTGAGTTTTAAATAAAAAGGGTCATAATGTTACACAGTCACCAATACTACGAGCTGCAGAATATTGATTGAAGAAGAAATTACAAATATTTTTAATATAAATGTAATGTTTTTAAATAAATATTTAATTTCATGAACTTATCATTTTAAAACCCAAACTGAGCCTATACTCCGTTTTTTAATTAAATGTACTGCCTCCGGGAAATTGAACGCTTATTCATTTTTAACATGTAACTTGTATGACGCAGTACTTTAGTTGAAAAATGGAGTATAGCGTCTGCGAAAATATAAAATTATTTAAAAAAAAGTACAGACCACTGCGTTGATAAATAAAATAATATTAAGTGGCACATCTCTATTTTTCCCTTATGTTGGCGACCCTGTATGTGTAACATTTGTTAGGTTGGCTACATAACGTTATCCCTGATTTGACATTTTGTAAGATTATTTTGCACTATGGAAGTCCCGTCTCTTCTTACGTAGTATTGTATTCTCTCACATACTAGAGGTAGCACTGTTTACCAGGTATAACCCACACCTGTTTCCAAGATTAATGGACAAAGTCGTGCGTAATCGTCGCGATAATAACAGGCTATGTGTCCATCGTGCTAAGACTGCCCTATTACATAAAAGTGTAATATGCATGGCTCCATTAAACTACAACAAAATTCCCAAAAATATAAAAAAATTGAACAACAATCGTTTTAAGTGGGCGCTCAAAAGATTGTTGACTGAGAAGTGCTACTATAGTATTAAGGATTTTCTCGAGGATATGACCCTGTAGGATTGACTTTTGTTTGTAACTGGATGACTGATGTATAATATAGATGTGATGACTTGAAGTTAAATAATAATTTGTACACCACTCAATGGTAAAACATGTTGTGTCCAATCGTAGTTTAAGACCTATATAATAAGCACTTGACTATGTATATTATATGTACACATGTTTTTGCAAATAAATATTATCTTATCTTATCTTATCTCAGAGCGGTGAATCCCACAGTCGCTGTGAGCCTAGGCGTGAGGGCAGGTCAGTGTCGGGACAAGACATCCTCCAAGCATTTATGGCATCGGTCTTGCATCGCACCTCGGAATCAATCAATTATATATTACTTATGTAAAAGAAAATAATCGAATAACAGAATGTCGCTAAGCAACTCGAATCTTTTTCACCATCTGACAGTCCACCAGCGACTAAGTGTGAAGCTACTTTTTATTCATAATATTCTTGCGAACGAGGTTTTAGTCCGCTACAGTCTTATATTTCTCTATTGTGGGAGACGCTTGCTTTGCGTAATGTTATTCAGAGTTTGTAGGCCAGCTCATTAAAGGGTACTTAGAAAACACAATATCTTAAATATTATGAATTGAAATGTTTCAATGAATAACATACCCTTTAATCTCCATAATATACCCAATGCCAACGCCTCGGTCGTATGTCGGCAGGTGCACCGTGTGCTGAGTTCTACCCATACAACTCCTCTACGGTTAAAAGTTTGCGACTTGGACATAACTCTTACTAAGCCATGCGCTCCTGGTACTGCTGCGTATATCTGCGGGTTGCGGAATCTATTCACAAAAGCGATTCTCGCGTGTTCCCTTTGCAGGAGGAACGTTCCACCTACTGACCAAGACACCACTGACGTCACACATCACGTCATTTGTCACTTAGGATTTTAAAGCTGAACCGTTTTATAAACTTTAAAAGACGAATAAAAATTAGGTACATTATTTTGTAAAAACAATAAATAGGGGTTGCTTTATTTTAGGTCTAGTTTTGTATAAAATAATTACATGAGAACTTTAAAACAATGAACTATGAATTAAAATTATTAAAGACCTATGTGGGCGCAATGGACGCCTCTGCCTTATTTACAAAAATGAAATATGTGCGACAAAGAATTATTTCGATTATTTAATTGAGCGGAGCGAAGCGAAGCTCTATCTTAGACGACAAGTGTAAATCGTTTGTGTGCCAACTCCTCCGAAACGGCTCGACCGATTTTGACCAAATTTGGCATGCTGGTCGACATTATACCCGGGAGTGCATATCTCTGAAATCATGAAAATAGAGCATAAAAATTTAAGAAAATTTGCTCCACTCAACATTTGCAATTAGTAACATGCATTGCATACCTAGTTTAAATATTTAAAATATAGGTATATTACATAATATTACTGTATAATTTATGCTTTCAATTGTCGGCACATGGTGGAACATTTGTTTTATTTATTTATTTACACATAACAGATTACAACCGAAAAAATACAGAAAATACAAATCAGAAAGATCAGAATCCAGGTTGCATTCCCAAAGAATGTGTGTGTATACACAAGTCAAAATTAAATTAAAAATTTAAAAAACCCCTGACTCACAAAAAAAGTGATGTGTAAGTTATGACCCTTCATTTGATACCCAACACGGGTATCAAATGAAGAACCACTTTCACCCCTCATATCTTTGAAATGGCTTAACCGATTTTTATAAAACATAGCTAAGAACACTCTCCCTTAACCCATCTTTCAAACAAAAGAAACAGAATCAAAATCGGTTCGTCGGTTTGGGAGCTACGATGCCACAGACAGACTTACAAACACACACACACACACACACACACACACACACACACACACCCACACACACGTCATACTTATAACACCCCGTTCGGGTTTCCGTCGGGGGTTAAAAAGAAGTAACATTAACGAGACTGGGGATCTCCGCGCAGGCAGCTTTCTCGCGCAAAGACTCTCATTGGCAATTCAGCGCGGGAATGCTGCCTGTGTTATGGGCACTCTGCCTAAGTCTCCCTGCCTTACTTATTTATTTTAGTGTTCTAGTTTTAGATTGTATAGTTTGTAGTTTGTTTAGGTTTTTTTTTAAATTAAATTTTCCTGTTCCTTGTATATATTTAAGTAATATACGAGTTAAAAGCTGTTTTACAATTCTTACAAATAAAAACAGTTTAGAGGTACAATGACATCTAACATATATGGACAAATTGTCGCTTCTACAAAATATTCCGGGGTAGCATATATCTATCTTTTAAGGTTACCTAACTATAAGATATTCGATGGAAATCAAATTCGTTCTAAAATAATTAGTTGCGAAGCTAGATGTTATTATGGGCGACGCGACGGGAACAATAATTACAGGCGACGGGAACTGGAAATATTCCAAATTAATACGCTGACGAAGTCGCGGGCGACCACTAGTATAATATGATGGAACAGCGTTCTCACTCGCATTAGAATGCAGTTGTCTGAAATCACGTCGCTATTGTACTAGGAGCGCATAACCTGACGGAGTGGCAAACTTAACTTGTATAATCAGAATTGTTTTTATTTTCGTTGTATATCCTACCATATTACAATGAGATACGGTCTACAATTGCAAGTAAGTAGATGTTAGTTCAAAGAGCGGTTGAGTGAAATGATCTTTCACACTTTGGAAATTTTCGTAAATTCTTATAATGTCTAACATAATATACTAACAATATTTGTTAAAAAACAATAATCATAAAATTATCTATAGGAAACAAGTGCGTTTATGTAAGATAATTGAAGTTTTAAGTCATAATATTGCCTTTGATCAAAAGTACCGCAGATCTACCTTTTTAGTAATATCAGTGTGTATGTGAGAGGTACAAGTGTAAAGGAAGTTTTAACTGTGTGTGTTGTATTCTGGTATACGAGTAGAGGGCGTTTGTGAAGATCGTACGTGAGTTCGTTTCAGTTTTTTATTTTGTTATTCAGATCACAAATGTTTACATTGATACTGATATGTTCTGAGATCCTGGTAGTATATTCAACAAGGGAGTATATTCGGGTGGTGCCAGGGCGAGTAGGGCAAGTAACGTAACTGGTAATACTGTCCGCATTACCCTATAGTAAATCTCATACGCAAAACGAAAACTATATTAGATATAAAATTAATATGAAGCTACATACTTTGACTACACATTGTAGGAATGTAGAATTATTTGACTGTAATATTGTATTGAATAATAATTATATCTTGACATGTGATAGTTATTTACTATAATTTTTTTTGCGACGACAGTAGTAAAGTAGCTACACTTTACTAGCTAATTTCGTATTGAGTCAAGCCAAATTATTGGCTTATCAACCTGCTTTTATTGAGCAGAATAATATTGACATAGACAGTTTGGAGACAATCCAAAAAAACCAATTTTGTAAGACAACAGATAATAAATCTAGTAATCTTTATTTTAAATATATGCCCGAAGGTAAGGGACCTGTGGCCTTTGAGAAAATTGCGCCGACCCCTAGTAGTAGTATGTATGGGGGTGAACGTAATTCTGTTGAGCATAACATTATGTCTAGTAGTTTAAGCATAGTACACCAAAATATTCAAGGCTTATCTGATAAACTTTTAGAAATCGACCTTTACATTAGGGACCACAATGTTCATATTTTTTGTATAACAGAGCATTGGTTAAAAGACCACGAATTATTGTTCAACAGTGAATTTTACTCACTTATTAGTGCGTTCACAAGAAAGAAGGCTATTCGTGGTGGCTCCCTAATATTGGTGTCTAATAATATAAAATGTAAAGAACGTAAAGATATTGTTGCTTTTTCTATAGAGCGCACTGTGGAATTGTCCTGTGTTGAGCTTGAGCACCTCATTGTCCTCTGTGTCTATAGCCCACCGGATTGTGATTACGATTCATTTGAGATAATAATGGAAAATGTATTGAAACAATTGTGTCTTAGTAAAAAGCATGTTGTGGTGTGTGGTGATTTTAATGTTGATGTACTTGTGCAGTCACCTAATTGCATTAAATTTATCAATCTATTCAGTTCCTTCGGCTTACAACACTTATTTTCAGAGCCAACTAGAATCACATCACATTCTGCAACATGTCTAGATAATATATTTTGCAACTGTGAACTCCTGACAAAGGATGTATTAAGTAACTTCAAATCTGACCATCTGGGCCGAAGGTCGTATTTCCCATCAATATCACGGCTAAAGGAAAAATAATTTCATGTAGGCCAATGAGTACATATCGCCTAGAACGATTTAATGAAAGCGTTTCTGCAAAAGTTGCTAGTACTGACTTTAACCAGGTTGATCCAAATAAATTATATGAGTCCTTGTTTAATACAATTAAATCTGAGTTCGACAATATATTTAAATCAAGAACTTTTTATAAAAATGGAAACCTCCAGTTCTGTGACTGGGTAACCACTGGCGTCTACAAAAGTAGAGCTAAGTTGTATGAATTATATGGTATGAAGCAATATAATTTTAATCCTGATTTTATTCAGTATGTTAAAGATTATTCCAAAACTTTCAGAAAAGCGTATGTTGCTGCCGTTGAGTAATAAGATTAAACAGTCCAACAATAAAGTCAAAACGACTTGGAATATAATTAATGCTGAAACCGGTCGCCTAAAGCCCCGTAACTATGACTTTGAATTAATTATTGATAATAAAGTCATTAACAAACAATAAGATGTAGTACAATCCTTTAATATTTTTTTTATAGACATACCCGCGAATATAACTAGCTCCTTGAATTCTTGCCCAGTTAAAGCTCTACGTATGCTGGAAAGCGGCATGAATCAGTGTCATGTCTCATTTAGCTTTGAATATGTAAACCCCAATGATATTATAAAAGTATTCAAGTCGCTTAACTCAAAAAAGACAGCTGACTTGTGGGGTATTTCTGTAAAATTGCTTCAGTCCATTATTGTGAATATAGTGTTTCCTGATCTCATGAAATACAGTGATACCTTTATTTAAAACTGGATCAAAAAGCGACCCTGGTAATTTTAGACCAATTTCAATACTACCTGCCATTAGTAAAATTTGTGAAAAAATTATATTGCAGCAATTACAATCACATTTTAATTCAAATATGCTACTACATAATGAGCAGTATGGATTCACAAGAGGTCGTTCTACCATTCACGCAGGGGTAACACTTCTGAAGCATATTTTCAATGCCTGGGAGAATAAGCACGATGCCATTGGTATATTTTGCGATCTCTCCAAAGCTTTTGATTGCGTTGAACATAATAACCTATTACGGAAACTCAATTATTATGGTATCAGAGATTCGACACTGGACCTACTTGCCTCATACCTCAGTGATAGAATACAACATGTTGATATCAATGGTAGTCGGTCTTTAGGGGCTTCTGTAGCTATGGGCGTGCCACAAGGATCAATTCTAGGTCCGTTTCTATTTTTAGTTTACATTAATGACCTACCGTTCTATGTACAGAACTTGTGCGACATTGTTCTATTCGCCGATGATACATCACTTATTTTTAAAGTTGATTGCAAGCTGAGGAATTTTGACGAAGTAAATAGTTCAATTGCACTAGTTCTGGATTGGTTTACAACCAACAAATTACTTCTGAACGCAAAAAAGACGAAGTGTGTTAGATTTAGTATGCCTAATGTTCAGAACTACGGTACTAATATTATTTTGAACGGTGATACCCTTAATCTTGTAGAATCAACCGTATTTTTGGGTATTACTCTAGACTAGAGTGGAACGCCCAAATATCGGGTCTTGCAGGGAAACTTAGCTCTGCGGCTTTTGCTATTAGTAAAGTCAGACAGCTCACGGATGTAGAAACTGCCAGGCTGGTTTATTTTAGCTATTTTCACAGTGTCATGTCGTATGGAATTTTACTGTGGGGCAAGGCAGCTGATATAGAGATCATTTTTATACTCCAAAAGCGAGCTATACGTGCGATTTATAAACTGAATGCACGAGTTTCTCTTAGAGAAAGATTTAAAGAAATAGGCATTTTAACAGTTGCATCACAATATATATATATATATGCAAATATTATGTTCGTTAAACAGAATATACATTTATACAGTGTGAACAGTGACATACATGCAATAAATACTAGAAATAAGCATAAATTGGTTGGGACGTATTATCGTTTACAGAAGGTTCATGACTCCTTTGCAGAATTTGGTGTGCGTTTTTATAACAAAATTCCTCTAAACATTATGAACCTTCCTTTGAATAAATTCAAAGTGGCTGTTAAGACACACCTCCTAAAAAAGGCATTTTATACTATTAATGATTATCTAAACGATACAGAGAAATGGCAATGAGTTGCTTGCTCATCACTCGAGCTACATAGGGGTTACTTCTGTTTGAAATGTTGTTTTATTGCTGAAACTCACTTATTATTGTTAAATTATTATTATTATGATATTGTAAGGTATGTGTACTTTGTGATTTGAGATGTGGCACCTTTAACTAGTATTTGACTTTTTTTTGTGAATAACAGAGATTCATAATTTTTAAGTTCACTTGGTCCACACATGGTCACGTACTGCCCTTGCCCTCTTTTTATTGTTGTAACAGAATCATTGTATTTACTGGCAAATAAAAAGAGTGGCTGTGAGTTTTTCTTGCCAGGTTCTTTCCTCACAGGCTCTACCTATTGCCTTGCGAATCTGGCGGTAAATGTAAATGTAGAAGCATTTTCTTTTTTTGACGTTTTAAGTGTTACTTTGTGACCTACATGAATAAAGATATATTGATTTTTTTTTTGATAACAATTACGCTTTTGCAATTTTGCTTTAAAGTTCATAATACCTGTAACGATGTTTAGTACAATTATGTCATAAAAATAAATATATATACCATTGAAAGTATGTGCTATGCAATAAAGCTCAAATTTCTAGTCGTTAACTATTTAAGACATGAAATAGTAGTTTTATGACAATGGATTAAAATAATATGTATCAGCCAAAGCCGCTATTCTGAATAAAATACTAAAGTAAAACCCTGAGCGTAGCGAGGGATTCAAAGTACCGACGTCGCCGCCTGACAGTATTTTTTCTGCAGTTATTAACTTTAATTTTTACCCCTTCTCTTAAAAGAAAATTGTTTTACCCGTGAAAAGTATAGGAGTGTCACACAAGCCAGTGCGATAGGCCTTCAAGATCTGATCCAATATTATTGTGTAGACACCACTCTACGTACAGTCTACGCCGCCCCGTAGAACATCGTAGCCGTAACTGTGTTGATACTACTAATTTTAAACTGGAAAGTTTGTTTGTTATGGGGTCAACTCTATCAAGTTCATAATTGATATTCGCTCTTTGGTTACTGCCTTTTTTCAAAACGATGCAAAATTTCCTTGTCTTAATTAAATGCAGTTCTATCATGACCCTCCTAAAATTCATTTAAGAAGTTTATATATATCATTGGATCCATACTGGATCTCCTTAGTAGTTCTGCCGTCCTAGTTAATGAAAGTTAAGATATCCAAATATCAACTGTCTTTGGTGTCGCCACATTGGAGAACAGGGCACCATCTAATGTTGAACAGCGAACTTAAAGATTGTAAATAAAATTTTCCTTTTCACTAGTGTAATGAACATTGAGCAATTTGAAGCTGTAACTTTTTAAAGTAACACTTGCTAACCCCGAGGGGGTAAGCAGAGGTGCATGACACGCCCATACTTTGCCAGTGCATTTTGTTGGTCCCACGTTATAGGGGAATGGGCCATAGCCGTTACGGGTACGATAGAAACTCCATAACAAATCTGTAATTCAAATCGAAATTCCGTCAGCCAGGACAGATGTAACATACCACTAAATTTTAATTTTAATTCCTAAGTAAATAAAATATAAAATATAAATACAAAGAATAAGCATTGCCATACAACGTGGCAATGCTGCCAGCCTTCTCAGAACATTGCCAGTCGGCGACGAGGCTGAGGAATTCTTTAACGCATATTAGAATTTAGATATAACTAGGTCGCCACCCTGCTTCGCGGCAGCATATTAGAGCGCAGCAAGCATCACGTCGTATATTTGTGTAAAAAAGTTTTTTTTTTTTTCAAAAACTAATTTTGAGGTAAGTTAAATCTAGTTTAATTTGATATATAAATTATTGAAATCGGTAAAGTATTGACAGAGATCTCGAAAAGAAAGGACTGAACTTTCTTGCACCATAAGAGCTTCGCTCGCTACGCTCTAATAAGAAGGTATAATTTTAGAATAGGTAATGTACATATTTAGTTAGTTTTAATTGTATTTTTTCATATATACATAAATATTGTAATTCTATACACATTAAAACCTAAGTAAATTATAAAGAAAAATTTAAAGTGTAACTTTACCCTCCCATATCACAAAATACGTTATTTTTCATAAAAGAGCCCTTTTTTGGTGTTCGTGATCAAATAAAAAGAAACTGTCATCTTTTTGTTTGTAAACATCCTATAAACGTATCTCGATGTCGCTGCAAGACACATTTATACAAAACACGTTAAATGTGAATTTAAACATATTTATTTTGAAATAAAATATAAAAAAATCCTAAGCAAATTATTTTTTTTCAATCTCAGGAAATGATTTTCTAACATAATATCTGTACGGACGTATTGAAACATATGTTCAAAAAAAATTTTATATCACTTTTAAGCCCTTCTTCTGGGCTTACGGGGTCTTATAAATTAAGTTTCTAATATGACACTATGCATTGAAATTTAATGGAGTTAGATCTATTCCAAGTAAGTACAGCTACTTACAATTGAAGTTTAATCGACGACTAACAATGGCCTACTACCCTACGACGATCAATGGAATAGAGCTGATATGAAAAAATGCAAAAATATTACGATTCATATAATCATGTCGCAAACATCATCTATACTCTATACCGAAATACAACGAACACAGTTAAAGCTTTCTTTTACATTATATACCTATGTCATACACACAAAGATCATTTATAAAATGGTAGATGCGGTCATTTTGATCAAAGGCAATATTGTGCTTTTAAACGTCTAGTGACCCACCAGTAGCGGTATAGGACCCAAACTACCGGCGGTGGAGGCTACAGACTGAGAAACCTCCTAACAATACGGCACGTGTCAAGGATAACAGCCTTCTGAAACTGACTCTTGATCCAACAATCTAACGAGAGTCTCTTGAGATGTTGATCGAGACTCTTCGCTATTAATCCGTTTGCCGAAACGCCCACCGGAACAATGATCGTCGAGTCTACATCCCACATGGCGGTTATCTCGAAGGACAGATGTTAACACTTTTTGTGAGTAATGTTATGATCAGTGTTTTTCAATAAAAATTGTTAGTATATTGTGTTAATAATTCTAAGAAATTTCACTAATATCCACAGTATGAAAGATCATTTTACTGAACCGCACTTTGAGCTAATACAAAACGTCGATTACTTACGTGCAATTATAGACCTTTTCACATTGAAATATGATAGGATATACAACGAAAATAAATAAGTTTACATTTGCCCACAAGTTGAGTTTGCAAGTCCGTCAGTTTATGTGCTCCTAGTAGAAAATAGAAAGGAGAGTCTATTCGATTTCCACGCCTAGACACTAGAGCCCGTGTCTGCCAGACCTACGTCACCTTATAAAGACTATAAATTTCTCAGAGCAAATCCCCAACACATGTAGGAACGGTCAGCCTCCTCTGCTCAAAAGTAGTTTTATCGCATTGGGTTCCTTATCTATAGGTATTAATTAAGCTGAAAAGTTTGTTTGAACGCGCTAATTTCAGAAAGTACTGGATCGATTTTAAAAATATATTTTAATGTACATTTATCGAGGAAGGCTATCCTATTAGTTATAATATTAGTTCCTATTAGTAGGAACTAATATTATAAACGCGAAAGTTTGTGAGTATGTAAGTATGTATGGATGGATGGATGTTTGTTACTCTTTCACGTAAAAACTACTGAATGGATTTTAATGAAACTGTACAATAATATAGCGTATACATCAGAATAACACATAGTCTACAATTTATAAAGATATTATGTGTATTGTTCAAAATATGACGCGGCGCGAAGGGAACGGGAAAAAATCCAAATTACCACGCGGATCAAGTCGCCGGTGACCACTAGTAGGCTATATAAAATCACGCCACGATTAATAGGAGCAATATGATTCATAAACGAGGAAGTATTATTTCATTTGAGAACTTCCGTTGCGTGCGCTGGTGAAACGGTTTATGTTATGTTAAAATGATGTACTAGAGAATTGTTTCTATTTGAAAGTTCCAAAATAAAGTCCACGGTAAAATATTTCTATTTCTTAAGGTTAACTGACTATAAAATATTTTATGGAATTAAAATTCGTTCCAAAATATTTGTTTGCGAGGCTATGTTATTACGGGCGACTGGAACGGTAAAAAAAAACGCGATAACATATGTATCGATATCGCGGGCTGGCGCCAGTATCTATATAATTATCTCCAAACAGCATTGTTAAAATCTACACAAGAATAACTAAATTGATTTTTATCACTCTTGATAAAAATATTAGGAAAAATTTTAAATATAAGGAAGGTACGTCTTCGTTTCTTAAGATCGTTCCCATTCTGCTATAGCACCTGCTTCGCTAGCAAAATATTTTACTAATAACCTCTTCTGCAACCTGAAAAGCTGGTACTTCAAGAATACATGAAACGCCCATCGCATCCTCTGGTTACCGCCCTAAAGGGGAGGGTTCGAATACCGACCTGCAATGTTATAAACTCTTCGATAGCTATGATGTTCTAGTACAGGTGAAGTATTTATACTTGTTGCTCATTCCAATTTGATTCGGAATCGTTTCTTACACGTCGCCGTTGACAGTTAGATTAGTGTTAAGTGCGAGTTCATACAACTTCCACTTGCAATTATGGTAAGAAGAATCAGTTGCACTCGCACTCAATACTTACTTAACAAAATTTCAACACGACTATTAACTAGTGGTTCTGTGAACCGCAGACTTCGGGAGCTTTGTTTAGAAAATTTATTTTTCAATTTTCTTTATTACTCTTTCATTTTTCATCCAATCCAAAAAATATCATTCACATGTTATTCATTGTAAGCAAGGAGTGTGTGTGTAAAGTTTCATGAAAATCGTTTAATAAATACGGCCGCAAACATGATCTGACAGAACCCGTAGATGTAGAGATGTAGAGGTAGGTACAGATGAAAAAAATTCTCCCAAGTCTGCAAGAAACGGAGACATCGGTCGCTTCGCTCCCTCAGTCAATAAACTTGCTGTCGTGAACTTCTCTACGTTTAAACCTTTCCTGATCTGCTACGAATATTTCAAGACCAAAGTTGACCAAATCGGTTCAGGCATTGTCAAGTTCTAGTGAGACAAACGAACATAATTCTTTGTTAGCTTCCGTAATTCAAGTATCGGACCTTTATAAATTCGTCATGTCTGTTCGTCTGTCCATTCATACTCGGCTATCCTTGCAAACGGTATGTACAGTCAGCTTCAGAGAAAAGAGACCCCCCTTGATAATGACATGAAAGCATTAAAGTTTTTTGAATCATTGTGTATATTGCATGTTGGTCTAGTGGTTATGACCGCTGTGCGGTATCATTACATTGGCCTTTTTAAAACATAGAGTTAGAAGGTTTTTCGATTTAAATATCCATTTGCGAGATATTCAACTTTGGAGTGAATTAACAATTTGATGCAAGTAATCAATATATAATCAACTTTGTAGGAAAACTACGAGTATACAGACTTAGATAACTTTGTTAGTTCAGAAGTTATAGAGGCCATTATTAGTGACGACGGAACCCTATCTTATGCGTGTCCTCACAACCAAGTAGCCGGTTATTCATTTAGCAAGTCCTCCTATTAGGATAAGGTTATAAGGGCGCTATTTCCTTATGCAAGTATGACGTTCCATATGCAGCCTCCATTTAAACGAACTGAAAACATACGGGAGTGGACTTGGACATCGAGTAGAATCACGTTGCTGTTGTACTAGGAGCACATAAATTGATGGAGTTGCAGACTCAACTTGTATTTCAAAACACAATTTATTTTTGTTAAATTTCCAACCATATTTCAATGTGAAAACGTCTACATTTGCACGTAAGTAAACGAAGTGTTAGATGTTAGCTCAAATTGTGGTTTAGTGAAATTATCTTTCTCACTTTGGATGTTTTCAAAATTTCTTAATATTTCTGACACAATTTTATCACAAATTATATGACTGAACTGAACACAACTGATTTTCGAGTTGTAAAGACATCATGACAAAAAGTCTATGGCAATGTACCTTTAAATACTCCAAAGTCTTTTTCTAGTTATATTGTTTGTGTTACATATTAAGCTGTTTTGAAAATTAAAATTCAAGTAAAATATTAATTTCAATACTTTTAATGGATGCACTTCACCAAAGCTCTAACCAATAACCGTTGATAGTACGACCCCGCAGTACCAGGACGACATCAAGTAGAGAGAGTTATAATGAACATTGGCCCTGAATACGACAGACAGATAGCCTCTGAAGGTTACTCTCACTGTCGAAGGTATACTAATCATCAACAAAAAGGTATGCAAAAAATAATTTAATGAAGTTCAGGCCGTTTTTCTAATACTATTTACAAAAGTGTACGAAAATAAAACTTGTGGTGTTCTGGCGTAGAGTGTATGACGTCATAAATTAAAAAACAGTCAAGTCGGTCACGACATAATTGAACTAAATACAGTGAAGTTTAGGGGGCAGTGATGGCGCTCGGCAATGGACGTAGGAGCACCGTAACCTTGGGCCGCGGAATTTGATAGAAAAGGGGGCAGTGACGTCATGGGCTTCCTATAATTATTATTGCTGTTTCAGTAAAAATGGCGTATCGCAATATTTATTTATTTTACTGCAAATCTTATTATTCTCAAACGTAAAGCAAACAAGTATTTTTAGTACTTTTAAAGAGTATTTTCTGCTAAAATCATTGAATCTTTCTTCAAAGAAAGCGACGTGCAACTTTTCATGAACTTCTTTCTGTTTTGCGGCGACACAGACACTTAATTAGTTGAATTTGTTCAATTCGTTGAACAAACTGTTGAACAAAGTGGACCAGAGCATATGGTGCGGATCAATAGCTCAACCCCGAACTACTAGCACAGCAGAACTGCAGAAGAGGTGCGCTCTGGATATCAACAGGTTTCAACTATTATCTAGGATCATGATAGTTGTTGTTAATCATAAATCTTTAGAATTTAAATTATTTTGTGAACTTGAATCTATTTAAATTTAGAAATGGCTGGACTGATTATGAAAAAAATATATTGTGTGTGTTCAGGTAAAAGTAAGATCGAGCTTCTTAGTATAGTTTAATTGCAAAACATATAGATTCAAAACTACAGATTTAATCAATTTTTGAAATTTGGGACACAAGCCTATTAATATTTACATTCATAAAAATCTTAAAACTAAATTAGAAACTAGGTATAATATGAAATTAATACTAAATATTATTTCTATTTAAAAAAAAATGTAAAAAGTTTGGGCCCCGCGGTAGGGTGCCCATCACGGCGGTGGCATTCCCGCGTTGTATGGCGATGCTTATCCGCTGCGCGAGAAAGCCGCCGGCACGTAAGTCTCCCGTTACCTCCCTGAGCCGTTTGCTGAGCTCCTTGAAAAGCGAGTGCGCACCCGGGCCCCACGGGCCCAGTGCCCACAAAGTCGTATTGAGTGCCGAGACAACTGTACTTGCCCACCTTTGAGCGCTCACGTACCTCGGCCGCCGCGCCGGCACGTTTGGAGGTTGCCGGAAGATAGGTCGCAGCTAGTGTGTCGCACACGTGGCGTCATATACTAGTGGGCGACCCATCCTCCATGGTATCATCGACATCCCGTCAGGTCTCTTACCATCGTCCCGTGCAATGTGCTGGGGCTCCAGAATCGCAGGGACGTTTACACTGACGAGATACCGTCGCAGGATGTCGTTGATCGCAGCATGGCGGAACAGGCGGCCAGCACTCGAAGAGCAGGCAAGTCCATGGTGACCTAGGCGATCCACACTCGCTCCACAAGAAGCACGACTATGTTCTACACAAACCTCGGCCCTCAGCCGGAGACCGATGGCGAGTCTGAGAGTGTTGTGTTCAATGAAAGTGCAAAGGGGCCCTTCTTACATCTATCGGGCCCCAGCGACCTCACCTGCTAGTGGCACACCTGCTGATTAACGAACGAGGTTCGTTTATTACGGTACCCATATGGTGGCTTCGGCCCCTACGTGGATACCAGGTGGTACAACAGTGTTTGTCCGGGGGGGTACCACCGTGCAGCTGTGCTAAAGCCCCCCAAGTAACCCAGCCCAGGCTGGGTTGCGTTAGGGGTTCAGCAGCTGCACTGCCGGGCCCAGGGCGATGTATGGTGCGGCAGGCAGGGGTCCAGTGGGGGCGAAGCGGAGTCTAGTGTGGGTGGTGTGGGTCGATTCGCCGGCCAGGGAGACCCTTAGCAACGGCGTTGCCGCGGCCGCCCGCAACATAGTCATGGGGCCCGCCTGGGACCAACCACCCCAGGAGGCTGCCCCACATGTTGCGCATAATCCTGATGTGGGGTCGCCGCTCCGGGTGGTAACCGGTGTGGGGTAGCGGTGGCCTTGCTTCAGGGGGGTTTGGGAGCCCTTCCGTCCGGCGGGTCGGCTCCGACCTAGCCACACGGTTCTAGACGAAGCTAGCCTCTGCACTTTGTCACTTACTGCCGCACCAAATGACGCCCTGTCTTCACGCTTCCCTATATCTCATCATGACAGTGCAACAAAGTTATAAACGGTACACAGCGGCCTCTAGAAACCCCACAAAGTCGATTCCTTTTGAGGTGGAGTTCGCGAATATCCGCGGACTCCATGCGAACCTCGATACCGTCCACCATCACCTAGAGACGGCACGGCCTTCTGTGATGTTCCTTACGGAGACACAGATACGCCGCCCTGACGACACGTCTTACCTCAGTTACCCGGGTTATGTCATTGAGGAACAATTCCGCGACAAAGCCGGAGTGTGCGTGTTCGTTAGGGCGGATGTCTGCTGCCGCCGGTTGCACTGTCTAGAGAACCCCTCCTACTCCGTCCTTTGGCTGCACGTGGATCATGGCTCTATGAGCCAGATCTACGTGTGCGTCTACCGCTCCCACACAGGGGACACTGTGACAACAAGGCTTTTCGAATACCTCAGCGAAATGGCTGACGATGCGCAGGTGCGGTTCCCGAACGCTGACCTGGTTTTCCTGGGGGACTTTAACGGTCATCACGTTGAGTGGTTGGGGTCCCTTAGGACCGATCATGCGGGACGATCCGCCCATGCATTCGCTCTCTCCCACGGGCTGACCCAGATGGTACAGGGGATCACCCGGATACCTGACAGGTCAGACCACACACCCGCCTTGCTGGATCTACTGCTGACGAGTCGCCCAGCCGAGTACAGTGTGTCGGTACGCGCCCCACTGGGCACTTCCGACCACTGTGTGGTGCACGCTAGCTTCCAAGTGCCACCGCCTGCTCGTGCTGAGCAAATGACTCGACGACTATGGCACTACTCGTCGGCAGACTGGGACGGTCTCCGCGATTACTTTGCGTCCATCCCGTGGAGCCAACGCTGCTTTGTAGGGAAGGCGCCTTCGGATAGCGCTGCTGCCGTTGCTGGCGAGATCAGTCTAGGGATAGAATATTATATCCCTTTCACTGATGTCGCCAGCATCCGCAAAGCTCGCCCCTGGTTCGGGCGTGAATGTGCCGAGGCTGTCCAGAAAAAACAGTCGGCGTATCGCGCCTGGGTCAGGGCTCGGGCGGCACGTGACCCGAATGTGAACCACCTCAAAGCAGCGTACAATAGGGCCACTAGGTTCAGCAAGAGGGCCTTCAAGAGAGCGGATGCCCAGCGCGTCGCGCGGCTTGGTCAGGAGCTCACATCCCACCCCACGGGCAGCCGTGGATACTGGCAACTGGCCAAAGCCGTACAGTCAAATTTTTGCCAACCCTCGCTGCCACTGCGTTTTCCTGATGGATCACTGGCTCACAAAGCCCAAGAGAAGCCGGACATGCTCGCAGACCTCTTTGCGGCTAATTCCCGCGTCGATGACCGTGGCCTGCAGCCCCCCGCCATCGCCAACTGTGGCCACACTATGCCTGATATTGTTATCAGGCAATGTGATGTACGGGCAGTACTGCGGTCGCTGGACACGCGGAAAGCCAGTGGCCCTGACGGCATTCCGGCGGTGGTGTTACGGAAATGTGCTGCTGAGTTGTCTCCAGTACTAACGCGTATGTACCGCCTGTCATACTCTACAGGGCTCGTGCCGGAGGTCTGGAAAGAGGCGAACGTACAACCAATCCCCAAGAAAGGGGATCGCTCCGATCCAGGCAACTATCGACCCATAGCTGTCACCTCAGTCATTTGCAAGGTGCTTGAGCTCCTTATCAATAAGCAGCTCATGCGATACCTGGACGATCACTCGCTAATCAATGATCGGCAATATGGCTTCAGGCCAAAACAATCAACGGGTGACCTCCTGGCATTCGTCACGCATGTATGGGGTGAGGCTATGGAAAAGTACGGCGAGTCCTTGGCTATTAGCCTGGACATCGCCAAAGCTTTCGATAGGGTCTGGCATGCTTCGCTCCTTTCCAAGCTTCCGGCATATGGTCTACCTCCTCAACTATGCAGCTGGATTGCCAGCTTTTTAAACGAGCGCCGAGTGCGGGTCCTCTGCGATGGCCAGGCTTCTCGCTTCTTGCAAGTGAATGCCCCGGCATTCACTTGCAAGAACGTACGGACCCCTGCGGTACCCCGGTACCGCAGGGGTCCGTACTATCACCAACTCTCTTTCTTCTGCATATCAATGATATGCTATCCCTCGGGAACATTCATTGCTATGCAGATGACAGCACACTGCACGGGAGTTACTCGGTTCGTCCGACGGCGGGGCGATCTGAGATTGAGGAGGAGAGACGACGACTCGTGGCTGATCTCGACCGTAACCTCGACAGTATCTCCCAATGGGGTGCCGAGAACTTGGTCGAGTTCAATGCCCGCAAAACACAGGCGTATGCATTTACAGCGAAAAAATCCCCTTTCCTTCCCCTACCCACTCTTCAGAATGCAATATTACCAATGAAGGATAATCTAGACATCCTTGGCATAGACGTACGTCGAGAGCTCAATAACACTAAATACATTGAGCTAGCTCAGTAGTATTGGGCTAGCTTCGCGGAAACTAGGAATACTGAACAAGGTAAAGCGATCCAGAGGTGTCTGCTGTACAAAACGCAGATTAGACCCTGCGTCGAATACTGCTCTCACCTCTGGGACGGCTCCGTGAAGTATTTGCTGGACGCACTCGACGCTATGCAGCGACGCGCTGTTCGCATTATAGATTGTCCGGAGGTAACGGGAAGCCTTGAGCCGCTAGACCAGCGCCGAACAATTGCTTCCTTGGCCGCGTTCTACCGTATTTACCACGGTGAGTGTTCTGAAGAGCTCTTCAATCTGATCCCACCCTCTCCCTTCCGATCCCGAACAACGCGTGCCGGGCAGAGATGTCACTCTCGTACCGTGGAAACCGTCTTCGCGAGAACTGAGCGTTTTAAACGTTCGTTTCTCTGCCAAACGATGGTGGCTTGGAACGCCCTGCCCGCGCACGTGTTTCCTCCAACATATAACCCTGGGTTCTTTAAGCGAAGCGTGAAGAGGCACATTACTGGGTCGTCTAGTTGAGGGTCACTCTCTATAGTATTCCTGTGTACTGTGAGAGTTGCCCACAATCGCCAGACGTCGCCACAGCTTACCGTCAGGCGGGTGGCGTCAATTTGTCGACCTAAATATAAAAAAAAAAAAAAAAAAAAGTACCAGTGTTGGGGGATGGGTAGGCATGGAGCCAGTGTCCAGATTCCTGTCTTGACACTGCTCGCTTAGTTTGATATTTATGATAGCTTCAATTTGCAATTTTATTATATTGTCCAAGTCTTGGGTTAGATCGGGAAATTTCCACACTGGGCAGCAGCCGAGCAGGTACGTGAATTTAGGAACAAATAGACAAAACGTAATGATGAATAGAGCAGAATGGCTGCTAATTTTAAGGAGGCGTTCCGAAAATTCATTAAATTTGGAAACCGAATTTGTTAGAAGTGGTGGAATGGCCTCTTTAAAAATAGGTGAACCAAGGAGGCTCAGACTGTTCTTTGTTACTATTTTGATATTTGGGGCTACGCTATTAAAATTATTTACTATGGATTGAGCAGAGGTTGTGTTTATTTTGTCGTTAATAAAGAGTTCAGACTTATTAAAATTTAAATGTAAGCCAATGACATCAAGATTTTGTTTTATCATTACTAAGTCGGTTAGAAAAGTCTGAGCATCGCCGGCTATGGTACCGTCATCTAGGGACCATATATTCAACTTTGAATTTACTTTGTGAATTATCGAATTAATGGCCAAACTGAAGATTGCTGGACCGAGGGGATCACCCTGCTGACATCACACAGCCGAAATAATTTCATTATTTTTGTGTAATTATTTAGACGGACAGTGATAACACTGTAACATAAAATTGTATATCTCCGGAACGTATAATTTAATTTCATTCAGGAGGGTGTCCCTGTTGACCGAATTAAAAGCATTTTCTATGTCTAACTTAAGGATCACTTCACATTGATCATGTTGAGCAAAGGTGCGTACGGAATGTACCGTCGCTTCGCAACCTCCACGGGTTCTGAAGCCAACTTGTACGGGTTCGAAAAGGGACTGAAATTTTGACCGTGTTAGCCGAACACAAATTTTGGTAGCCAATCACCGCAGAGTGGACCCTACAGAGATCGGTCGTACGCCACCATCTTTTTTAATTAAAGCTATTAAATTTGCTCCGTATAGGATAGGCGTCACTTCCTGGCACACAGCCCCCTCCAACATGATGTTGACTAGTCCAGTTAGGGCCGAGATGACGTGGTCGCCACCTGCACCCACACCGTGGCTGGTGAGGTCTTTGAGGTGCTGAGGGAAGATGCCATCCAGTCCAGATGCCGAACCTATAGGGAAAGAAGCAATGGCAGCAACAACATCTTCTTCTTTGGCGTGGAGGCATGTTGCAACCTCAGATGGTGGGTCTACAAAAGGTGGGCAGGTAGGGCCTGGGGGGTGTTTCGATTGTAATGCTAAGGCAGTCTCCGGTGTATCAGGTGCTATGGTGTCATTTGAAAAAAGCAGCCGAGCGGCGCCCTTTAGGTCTCCGTCTTGCACTTTCTCTTCAACTTCAGAGTACAAGTCTTTAGGTTTGCTATGCGGAGGCCTTGGGGGTGTCACTGGGGGTATTTGAGTGTTAGGGGCAGTGTTATTTTTAATTTGTTGGGTGAGTGAGGTTTTAGTTTCGGGGGTGGCGTGTAGAGTTCTGTAAGCGAATGTCAGGAGGTCATGCCAAGAAGCGGGGTTGTTGTCGCGAGTACATTTTGGAATGGTATCTGCTAGGGCCGAGGCTACGCAGGATCGGGCACCCCGGGGTATTCGTTTTACGATGCTAGTTGAATGTTTCAGTTGGCTAAGGTATGAGTGTAGGGGTATGGGGGATAGTGGTGAGTTGGTGAAAGTCAGGGGGTCGAGGTTTTGGCTACATGGAGGTGAATTAATGATACGAGCGTGATGAATACGTGATTGATGTACATGAAGTCCTTTAGTGCTATTAAAAGATCGTGAACATACTTCACAGACGTACATACGGCTCGAGGAAAAGGAACACTTATTAAATATTAAAATATTAAATTAAATAATATAAAAAAATTACAAAAAAGTTGATAAAGGAATATAACTGTTAAGGGCTAGTAGTAAAAAGAAAAAACGAAGATATTCAAAGGGGCTTGCTTGCAAAGGTTGATTCATTCCTTTATATAATCAAAGATTCATTCATATAATTTTCAAATTTTCAATTTTAAAAGTTTCCATCCAGCCATGTCACAGACTTATTCAAACATGCATCATCATATGACATGTCACATAACAGCGGCTGGTTACCATGCAACCGTTACTCCCGTTACTATGGTTTCGTATATTGTTACGCTTTCTTTAGCACATATCAATTGCAATGGATTCGGTAATTAGTTCCTTAATATCATTGATAACACTTCTATCACTGAATTAGGCTATAAACTCAACATTTTGATAAGTTTTACTTGTGTAGGAACGGTATTACATTTATAGATGTAAATAAATACGGAGCGACTATATTGACAGCTTTGACATTTGATGATCTATTGCAAAACATATAAATGTTGAAGTTCACAGAAGGTGTAACGGTTTTTTTATATTTGAATAGTATAAATGCTTAGCTAACCTACATAAAACATAATTAATATAATGCATTAGAGGAAATAATAGCGTTTCCGATAGCGACAGCTCGCGCGAGTCCGCGGGGCACCACTGGGAGTTCATCCGAGTGCGCACCTGAGGTATGTCTGAGGCGCCCGCAATGGACATAGGGATGGCCACGGATTACAAACGAAAAAAAAGTGTGCCTCATCGTGTCCCTGAGCGGTTTATTGCAGTTGTATTCCTATATTCTCACATTATTTTATTTGTAGCGATCAGCCGCCATCTACGGATGCTGTGCAACTTCCATTCAAGCCAGACCTTTGCAGCTGCGCGGTTCAATTCTTAAAAACCAAGTTACTAGCACTGCAGTTCTGCGAAGAGTATAGTTATTGCAAAATAAGATACTATGCATTAGTGTGAGTGCACGTACATGGACGTATAACAGTACTTGTTTTACACACACATATGTTGTGCACACAGCTACACAGAGCTTTTTACTTTACTATTCGTGATCACTCACACAAATGCAAAGTTCAGTTTAGGCCTCACGAATTATTCTTTCAACTATATTTTACTAGCGGACTCCCACGGCTTCACCTTTTTATTTTTTTAATTCCGCGGCCCTAAGCCGCGGCCGCTGTCACGTCCGTTGCCGGGCGTCTGTGGTGCGCACGCAGAAGGTATTACCAGCGGTGCCCGTCCACGGCTTCGCCTGTGAAAAATATATTCTAAAAACTTTCTCGACAACGACTCTACCCATTAGTGCGTATCTTTTTCTATAGAGTTTAGTATCAAAGAGTAAGATAATTAAAAAAGAATCCTGACCGTATATTATGTACCGCAGTGCCAGTCAAAGTCAGAAGTGGAGGCACATCGCTCGACGTGCAGCCGCCCCGGGCCCTGACTGAGGGAAATGACGGGGCATCCTAGTCCATGGGAAGAAGATTATTGTAAGTTTTTAGACATATATATTTATATCAGTCGTCTAAATCCCATAACACAAGCTCTCAGCTTAGTTTGGGCTAGATGACGTTGTGTGAGAATCTCCAAAAATATTTAAAAAATAGTTAAATACTTTGCAACTTATAAACAAAAAAAATCTGCAACGATTTTTAGTTACAATCAACAGTAATAAATACCAATAAAAGTGCGATTCAGTTTGTCATTATTTTGTTAATAATTCTGATATCACAGGAATATTATTTCACAAGCCACGATAAAAACATTAATAATTTACGATGGGACTAAATACTTGCATTATGTAGACAAGTGTGTGTTCTAACATGTTGCCTTTTTTTTTTTTTTTTTTTTTTTTTTTTTTTTAATTCCGCGGCCCAAGGCCGCGGCCGCTCTAACGTCCGTTGCCGGGCGTCCCTGGTTACTAGCAGAGGGTATGTCCAGTGGCGCCCGGCGGACTTTGACCACCCCTGTGGTCTCTGCGGGTGTTTGGTCGGGACGAGAATCCCGCGTCATTGGGGTCGGGTTTTATCCCGCGTCAGTGAGTGAATCTGGTTGCGTGCTATGGGGCAAAGGCCCCGCAGCACGCAACCCTTCTAGCCTGCTTCTGTAAGGACGGTGGGTGGCGATCCCGCCGTCCTCAGGCCCCGATCATGGAGGACGATAGTCTTGGGCGTAGTCGCGTAGTCTGGGGCGGCCTGGCCGCCGACTACGGAACTCGGCGGGGAGGGTACGCTCCCTCTCCCTCCCGGCCGCCTCCTTCGCGAGCATGACTTGCTCGCAGAAGGACACGGCCGCGTTCCACCTACTCCCGCTGGATACCATGGCTTGAAGCATGGTCCCCAGCGAGAGGGTATCCACGCCCAGACCCACTACGAGGTCCCGGCGCTGACTCGCCCACGCTGAGCACTCCACCAACGTGTGGAGTGCGGTGTCGTCGTCGGAAACCTCGCAGTGTTGACACCGGGGTGTGACCTCACGATGCATGCGAAACAGATAGCTACCGAAGCATCCATGCCCGGCAACCATCTGCGTCGCACGGTACGTGAGGTCACCATGCTGCCTCTGCAGCCAATCGTCCATGATCGGTCTCACCGCCGCGATGAAGATGGCACCCCCCTTGGGTTGCTCAAGTCGCACCCTCCATGACTCCATGAGATCCTGGCGGAGTTGGGACCGCTGGTCCTCGATTTCTCGAGACGCAGGCCTGTGGTCCCGCTCCAGCGCCTCCTTGCGCCATTGGAACAATGACGCAAGGGCTCTCGCTTCCAGGTCCCATGGAGGGGTCCCGGCTAGGAGACATGCAGCCTCTCCGGAGATCGTGCGGTACCCCCGTACGGTTCTGACGGCCAAGGTTCTAAGTGGTCTGTTTAACAGAGTCACGTTCCCCTTGACCGCCAACCTATCCGCCCATACGGGAGCCCCGTATAGGGCCATACTCCGCACGATCCCCAGGTACAGTCTCCTGCAGGAGGCGTTGGGTCCCTTTAGGTTGGGCATCAGTCGCGAAAGCGCGACCGATGCCTGCGTCACCTTGGGGACCAAACTTCGGAAATGTGGTCCGAAGTTCCATCGGCTATCAAGTACGATCCCTAGGTACTTCATCGAGGGCTTGATGCCGATGCTAACGCCTCCCACATTTATGCTGGAACCTTCTGGTGGACCGTTCCGAGGTCTGTGAAAACACAGAACCTCGGACTTGTGCAAGGCCACCTCCAGTCCCAGCTGCCGTATCCGACCCACGACTCGAGCAACACCCGTCGTGACCTTGAGTGCTGCCTCCTGGTACGTTGCACCCCGCGCCGTGACGAGGGTATCGTCGGCGTAGCACGTTACGCCGACACCCCTAGGCAACGCACCCCGCAGCACCCAGTCGTAGCCGATGTTCCACAGAAGCGGCCCCAGGACCGACCCCTGCGGAACACCGCACGACACATCTCGCCGAGCTGGCCCGAGCCAGCTGGGGAAAGCTATGGCCCTCTCCGAGAGATAGGCCCCGACAATACGACGGAGGTAGAGAGGCGTTTCGTGATACACGAGCGCCTCCCTAACGCAGCTCCATGGCAAGGTGTTGAACGCGTTGGCGATGTCAAGAGACACCGCCACCACCACCTTGCCCTGCGAGACTGCTTCCTCCGTCAGGCTCTTCACGCGCATGATCGCGCTCACGGTGGAGCGTCCCCGACGGAAACCGAACTGGTTATCCGCCAGGTCTGGCCCCACACTCGTGAGATGCTCGACGAGGCGTTCCGCGATAATGCGCTCAAAGAGCTTACACACCTCGTCGAGCAACACGATCGGCCGGTATCCGGACGGTGAGTCCACCGGCCGCCCCGCCTTACGGATCAGGACCAGTTTCCCCGTCCTCCACACCTTGGGAAACTGGCCCCTTTCGAGGCATGCGCTAAAGAGCCCCATCAGTCGAGGCCCGAGTTCTTCGAGGGCCAGGACCCATGCACGGCCAGGAATGCCGTCGGGTCCGGGGGCAGTGATTTTCCGGCGTTTAAGCCGGAGTACTGCCGCACCTAGCTCCCCCACCCTGACTTCGGGTACGTCGTCTTCGCTGGTGCTATCCGCGTCGGGCAGAGACGGAGCCATGCGCGGAGGGACGTGCTCCTCCGCGCTCGTCGGAAACAGGGAGCCCATGACCCGCTCCAGCTGCTGCGGCTGGAGACTCTGGGTCAGTGGGGGCGCCCTAGGTCGGAGTTTCTCCCTGACCTGTAGGTACGGGCGCCCCCATGGGTTCTGCTGCAGGGTCTCCAGGAGCTCCTCGCGGGCCGCCGTCTTGGCCCGCTTTATCGTCTCCTGGAGATTACCTTTAGCCTCCCTGTATGCCTGAAAAAGCTCCGCCTCTCGGGCTGCCGCGTCGTCTGGGCGGCGACGCCTCCGGCGAAACCTGGTGTACCGGCGGCGGGCGGAGATGCATGCTGCGCGCAGCTCTGCAATCTCCGGCGACCACCAGTACACCTGCTTCCTGGCCGGTCTGGGTGTAACCCTAGGCATCGCCGCATCACAGATTTGCGACATGGCTCTCCTGAACCACTCCGCCTCGGCATCCACATCGGCAGGCCGGTCCGGCGCTGGAATCCAGGCCTGCACGATGGATGCCTCCAGGAGAGCCTCCCGATCCAGATGGTGAAGTGCCCAACGCGGATCCGGGGGATTTGCCACCGGCTGTGGGAGGTCAGGTGGGGGGACGACATCGAACCGGATGTACCGATGATCCGAGTGCGTCTCCTCACCCTCCTCCACGCGCCAGCCTGTAATACGGGCGGCGAGGTCAGGGGATGCGAACGTTACGTCCACGATCGATTCCCCCCCCCGCCGCCAAAAGGTGGCGACATTCCCCCGGTTGAGGACCTCCAGACCACGTGTTCTGGTCCAGTCCTCAAGAAG
The DNA here is from genome assembly GCA_963556515.1 of Nudaria mundana. Classification (NCBI taxonomy): domain Eukaryota; kingdom Metazoa; phylum Arthropoda; class Insecta; order Lepidoptera; family Erebidae; genus Nudaria; species Nudaria mundana. The sequence continues at coordinate 1,132,354 of OY748286.1, read as the reverse complement.
CCTCCCCTTGTCCCTGGTTTCCCGGGAGCCCCACGCCTCACTCCAGGCGTTGAAGTCTCCCAGGAGCAGGACAGGACGAGGACGGCACGCAGCGAAGACGACGTCGAGCTCAGTGAGCCATAGCTCAAACTGAGACTCGTCAATGTTCGGCGAGATGTAGGTGGCCACGACTGCCAACCCATCATAGTCCGCCGCAACACACCCGCGGCCCCTTGCAATGATCGCAAGGCGCGAGTTGTCTGCGGCGGACCCCCCAAAGATACAACAGGCCGAGCCGTCCTCGTCCACCGGGCTTCCCGGGTGGACGTAGTACGGCTCGGCGACCACGGCCAAGTTTATGGACCACTGCCGGATGCTCTGGTACAGAAGATCCTGAGCAGCACGGCAGTGGTTCAAATTCACTTGCAGGATACGGATACGGGCGTCAGACATTAATTGACGTCCATAACCGCATCCCGCCGCGAAGCAACTGGCCGCGCAAGGGCGGCACCCCCACCGCTCTCAGCGGACGGACGAGGTTTTGGCTTCGAGGCGGCGCAGGTTGTGCTGCCGACCCGGTGATCCGCGGTCTTGCCCTCCGCCTCGCATCTAAAGCAGCGAGGCGGGGCGTCACAGGCACTTGCCTTGTGACCGGGCCGGCTGCAGCGGAAGCACCGATCGCCCACGGTGACTTCCGCTGTACACTGCACTCCGACGTGCCCCACCACCATGCACCGGAAACATCTGGTTTCCCGGGCACGAAGGAGGTGCACCTGCGCCTTTAGGAAGCCCCCTACGAGGAGGCTTCGTCCGTCCGCCACTTTCAGTGCCGCCGCGACGGGGCACTGGACGACTGTCATCCCGTGACCAGTGGAGCCGAAGGAGATATCTGAAGCCTTCACCTGGTCACGGGGGCAGCCGCCCGCCTCCACGACGGCGGAGACAACTTCCTCCGTCGTGGCCGCGTCATCCAGACCCGTGATGCGCAATGCGGCGCATTTGGTGGGTCTGGTGACGCGGACGGCTTCTTCGTCCAGCGCGACCCTAAGCTGAGCCGCTAGGGCGTCAGCTTTAGGGCCGCTGGAGGCGCCGGAGACCTCGAGGAGGCGAGCCCCGGTGCGTGTCGTCTTGCACCGGAGCCCCCCTTGTATTTCGAGGGCCGAGAGGTTGACTGAGGACTTCACGGTCCTCAGTACGTCGGCGTACCCCACCCCTTTCTCCACACCTACCGTCGTCACCGTCAGGACGACGGCGGTGGAGCGAGGGGGGCGGGGCCTCTTCGGCGCCTTCGCCGCGGCGGCTTTGGCCGCTTTCTTGGCAGCCTTCGTCTTCCTCTTCTTGGCTCCCACTACTTCCCATCCCTCCCGTCTGGAGGGATGTAAGGAAGCAACGGGAGCGACGTTAGAGGAAGACGAGGCGGCAGGGGTGCCACTCTTCTTACCACGCCCCTTGGCCTTCCGCGCCTGGGCCGCGGTCTCGGCCGGCATCCGGTTCGCTGAAGCGGACGGGGGCGGAGCGGGGCGGCGGACAGCGGGTGTGCCGCTTGGACCCGGAGCGGGAGCACCGCCGACAGCCGCCGCGTATGAAACCGCGGGACGCGCTAGCGGAGGGCGGTACGCCCGGTCCTCCAGGACCGCGAGGCGCCTCTCGATCGCCGTCAGGACCTGCACCGTAGTCGGTACAGGCTTCGGCGGCGAGCCGGGCGCCATGGTGGGCGCGGTCCTAGGCGCCGTCTTCGGCGCTGGTCCAGCCGTCAGAGGAGGAGGCGGCATGGGACCTGGAGGTGCCTTGACCGCTTTGGTCAGCTCAGCGACCTCCCGACGGAGATCTTCCATCTCCTTTCGGGAGGCAGTGAGCTCCACCTCCAGGCTCGCAACCTGCTTGCGGAGCTTCGCCTCCTCCTCTGTGACGCTCCGCTCGAGGAGCTTGTCGAGGGAGGATTGGGCTTCATCCACCAGTGAAGCCACAATCTTCTTCCTCCCCGACATGTTTTTACTCCCCCGCATGGCCGCGTTCATGCGGGAGAAAATACTCATTATCTCCCGCGCGGGCGGCACACCGATATCCCTGCGACTGCGCAGGGACGGCACAGATGACGGGGGTGGTGTTGGCGGGCGCTTTCTGTAGGCGTCGAGACGCGTGCGCACCGTCTTCACCGGCACCTCCTCCTCCGAATCGCTGGAGAGGAGGGACCCCCACCCAGAGCAACTAGTGCTCCGGTCGCGCGGTAGCCCCCCCTTCTCGAGGGTCCTCTTCTGCGAAGAAGAAGGGCCCTTACCCCTCACACTACTGGGAGCTGACCCATCGTCAGTCCCAGCAGCAACATTTCCTTGGGGCGTCGACGTCGCGCTGCAACTAGGCGGCGCGACGCGAGCCCCCAAATCGATAGGCATAATCAGGTTCCGGGAATAATGCAGTAAGTCGTCGGCTGAGACTGCCCGGGGAAGGGCAGTGTCAGGACCGGGGGTCTCTTCTGGCTTATTCATGATAAGCAGTTTCTTCCTGTGTTGGCCACTCAAGTTCTCGATGTCGACGTTCGGTCACCCAACTTGCCACTGCGTTACCGTGGTCAAGTTGGGGTCCAGGGCGGACGGCGAGGACGTAGTCTAATCTCTTGGGGCCCCGCCCCTAACATGTTGCCTTGAGATTGTCGCTCAGATTTCGGTCGCAAAAGTATAGAATTTTTTAGACACAAATTGCGTAGACATAGAGCAACGCGGTCGTCGTATATGTGTAGAAGAACACCAACTCTACGTAGAGTCTACGGCGTAGAATATCGTAGCCGTAGCTTCGTAGCTTATACTAATTTATAAACTGGAGATTTGTTTGTTTGTTTTGTGATCAACTCAAAAAGTACGTAAATAATTGTTTGTTACTGACATTTGTGGTGTCAAATATATGATGCATGTTTATCAATATAGTCCATGGAAATGTTACATTTTTTGGGGCTAAGTGATGAGTGAGTAAGAATTATGGGGTATTATAGGGCTATGTATGTATGTATGTAGAATTCTAGGCAATGTACACTCGGATTAGAAATTATTGTGAAAATCAATCATTTCAAAAGTTTTGTCGTGGGGGAAAAGAGTCCATAAATAGTTATTAACAACAGTGCAACATCAAACATTACAAAGTCTTTTTAATTAAATTATGAAAAAATGAGAGAAAACTGGGTGATCATTCATTTTTATGTAAATACTTACGAGTATTGGAGAATACTGTTTTTACTGTTCGGAGCGCTGTAAAACCCTTATAAATAAATAAATATTGAAATGTTAAAATTGGAAATTATTCCTCGAAAACTCCTCTATGAAAATGCTATGGCGAAAAACCTATGACGTGATGCGGCGCCAAGCACTGCGCAAGACACCGTACTAGTGAGTCCAGAAACTTGGAACCATTTGCCACTTATTAAAAATTGATAGTGGTCAGTGGCGCGAGTCGAGATACTCGGACGCCATTGTTGCGTCCAGTACCTACTAAAGAGTCCGACGAGTGGACGTTTTTGATTTGAAAATTGAAGCGTAGGTAATAATTTCGTATTTTTTAATACACGTAATTTTAAAAAGAGGAACCATATGGAATCACCAGATAATTGCAATAGAGGCAAAAACCGCAAAGGAACTGGGAAAAATAGTCGAAATTTATGTTGGCCCGTTAAATCGTCAACGGTCTCATTGTTTATGAAGTTTCCACCGACAGTTTGCAAGCAACAAGACAACCGCTGTTACCAACTCCATGTTTGTAACTGGCTGGATCCTCTCCAGCGTAGAAACGCGGGTAAAACGCGGTATCTGAACGAAATGTAAAATGGAGACGTGCGAGTAATGATTTAACAGATAAGTTTTCGGATAAAAACTTTTGAGTCTTTAATTTGATCATGCACTACTTCGATTCTTTATAATACACCCATGAACGTCAAATTGGATCAGGCATGGAGGTTTTTAATTCAGTACGCGTCCGTGACTTCCCTGTACTCCCCAAAGATAATTATTATGTTGGAAACTTTAACTTGCTTTTTTTTAAAGAATATTTTAATAGTTAAATTATAATAAGCCAATATATTCCATTTCCATGCGCAATCCAATTTAAACGCAATCTGATTCTGTTAATTTTAACGCCATTCTGTGCAGAGGTCCACTAATCAAACAGTTGATACACTCCAAGTGAGACAATACTCCAAGTGAGGTCACTTGGAGTATTCAATCGTATGGTGTATTTGCTCTGAGACTAATTTATGGTATGTTACGAATAGTCACAATACCTGTAAAAATACTTTTGCTGTTTTTTATAAACCATTTTTTAAAAATACATTTTGTCAGACATGTTTGGTAAGTCTGTTGGGTTGTGTTGCCTTAAGCGTGCCACACACTATGCCGGTGGCATAACTGCCGTGTACGCATGAGGCACGCGCTTCTTTAGCCGCCAGTATTCCTTGCGGCATTGGAAAATTCACTCCCGGTTTTTATGTAATACGTAGGTCACACTATAAGTTTTGCGCAACTTAAAAAAATAACATATTTAAACCAAAATATTATGTTTATTGCGTTTCAAAATACTCTCCTTTGTAAATGTTAACCTTCCATTATAGAATCTTACACGTAAAGAAAAGGCCGTTAACATCTTTGACGGTCCAAATCAAAGAAAATTGTACAAACAATTTTAACATTTTAAATTCAAATTCAATCCACATTTCGGCCCCTGATTATTCTCATATTCAAGAAATTAAAACTTGTAGAGAATAAAGTAAGGGAAGGCGACATCAGTGTGGCGGCAAGGCTACTTTTTAGTAGGGACGTGCTGGCTCCTTATTCTGTAGAAACTTTGACGGGCTTGCAGAGTAAGCACCCACCATCCGCAGCTGACCTCTCTTTCCCTGATCCTCCGAACAACGATACAGAAAATCTTGAGACTATACTACTAGACTGTAAACAGGGACACCTTGCTGACACAGGCCAAATTAGAAACCCTCAAAATATTTAATTTTCTTTGGCAATGCTGTAGTCAGCCAACAAAATTAATTTATAAAGACCACCTTTTGAATTCAGCCGTTGGATGTCAGCAAGGTGATCCGTTGGGACCAGTCATCTTCAGTTTGGCCATTAACCCAATAATTCAAAAAATAAAATCCAAATTCAACATTTGGTATCTAGGTAGACGACAGGACTTTAGGGGGAAAAGTAGAGACAGTTTTACCAGATTTAGCCCTAATAAAGAACGAGTTTCAGTCAATTGGCTTAGAACTGAACCCGAATAAATGTGAGATTTTTATATCTGAAAACACAGATAAATTAACAACAATCTCCAAATTCAACTGTCTGGCCCCCAACATAAAAGTTTTGGACAAAACTTCTTTACGCCTCCTAGGGTCCCCGATTTTAGAAGATGGCTTTTCCACTTTTATCGAGGAAAAAATTCAAAATTTTGATCAGGTCATTGATAGTCTATGTTTTATCAGTATTCATTCAGCTTTCACTATTCTTCGTTTTTGTCTTTTCGTACCCAAATTTACACATGCCCTCCGTTCAGGACAATTTTGGAAAAATGTAAAATAGAGATACATATACCGGGTAACAGAGATACGACGTGTCGTCAGGGCAGCGTATCTGTGTCTCCGTTAGGAACATCACAGAAGGCCGTGCCGTCTCCAGGTGATGGTGGACGGTATCGAGGTTTGCATGGAGTCCGCGGATATTCGCGAACTCCACCTCAAACGAAGTCAACTTTGTGGGGTTTCTAGGGGCCGCTGTGTACCGTCTATTATCTTGTTGCACTGTCATTGTGAAATATGGGGAAGCGTGAAGACAGGGCGATATTTGGTGCGGCAGTAAGTGACAAAGTGCAGAGGCTAGCTTCGTCTAGAACCGTGTGGTTAGGTCGGAGCCGACCGGCCGGACGGAAGGGCTCCCAAACCCCCCTGATGCAAGGCCGCCGCTACCCCACACCGGTTACCACCCGGAGCGGCGACCCCACAACAGGATTATGCGCAACATGTGGGGCAGCCTACTGGGGTGGTTGGTCCCAGGCGGGCCCCATGACTATGTTGCGGGCGGCCGCGGCAACGCCGTTGCTAAGGGTCTCCCTGGCCGGCGAATCGACCCACACCACCCACACTAGACTCCGCTTCGCCCCCATTGGACCCCTGCCTGCCGCACCATACCCGGGCCCGGCAGTGCAGCTGCTGAACCCCTAACGCAACCCAGCCTGGGCTGGGTTACTTGGGGGGCTTTATCACATCTGCACGGTGGTACCCCCCCGGACCAACACTGTTGTACCACCTGGTATCCACGTAGGGGCCGAAGCCACCACATGGGTACTGTAATACACGAACCTCGTCAGTTAATCAGCAGGTGCGCCACTAGCAGGTGAGGTCGCTGGGGCCCGATAGATGTAAGAAGGGCCCCTTTGCACCCAAAAGCTTATGGCAATGTTCATTGATTCTTGTTTATGCACATGCTGTTTATGGCATTCATTGTTGTTTACCCTATCTGAAACACAGGTGGGAAATTATAACCTGACCTAACAACTGTTGTCGTTGGTCTAGCGTGCAGGTGTCGATATACTTACCGCTATCTGCGATTAATACGCCTATGCGTTCTTCCCACCTCTTCCCAACAATGTGTTTTCAGAGTATTTAAAGGTCCAGCGCCATGACCATTATTTGATCGTTTCGGTTGTTTATTTTGCTATTCCGATCACATAAAATTACACTGATACTGATGTTTTCTTAAATTGTGGTAGAGTTGGGCTATTTTTAGAATCTTTCCGTTTGAGTGAAGAAAGAAATGGCCAAGCACAGAAAAGGGAATAGTGTGTAAGTACTTCATAGGTTAGTTATTTATCATATATATATTATAAATTATTATCATAGTATATATATATATATATATATATATATATATATATATATATGTTTGTACGTTTTTGCAATATTAGTATAAAGTCTATTCTATAAGTAACGATTTTCAGTTGCAATAATTTTTTTTTTTAAATTTGTGCGGTTGGGCTATTAATTGTTTTAAACAAATTAATTTGTTAACGGATAAAAAGTTGGTTTTTATATTGAAAAATGGGCAAAATAGAACACTTTTACTATGTGATTTTTTCGAAAAAATGCTTTTTATGTGAATAATGTATATTTTCTCATTTTGAAAAATAATCAGTTGAAGCTTAAGATCTGATAAGTATTTTGCTGCAGGATTTTTTTGAATTCGATCAAAACTCGGCGAGATAAAAAATGTTGAATGTGACCATTTTTGCGCTTTAATAAATAAATAATAATAAAAATAAAAATTGTTTATTATCAAGCTACAGGGGCTCATAGTGTGTTACAATTGCTTTAAAATGGTTGTAACTTCTTTAAAACGCATTTTTTCGAAAAAATCACAAAGCAAAAAAGTGTTCTATTTTGCCCGTTTTACCCTTAGAAATCATTTTCCAATTTAAAAACCAACTTTTTAACAGTTAACAAATTAATTTGTTTAAAACAATTAATAGCCCAACCGCACAAATTTTGTTTTCTTACCAATCGACGCCTTTTGGTCCAAGGTTTACAAAAAGTACAAATTTGTATTGGGGAAATCACATTTTCACTGATTGGTCAGTCATTTTCATTTCTAAGCACTTTTTCAGGGGTTTGCCGCTTGTCTAATTATAACCCCTACTCTATGATACAAGCCAGTAATGAGGACTCAACTCTACATAGAGTCTACGGCGTAGAACATCGTAGCCGTAACTTTGTAGATTATATAAAATCTACTATAATTATTATAAACTGTTGGTGTGTTTGTTTGTTAAAGGATCAATTCTAAAAGTTTGTAACTGATTAGGAAATACTTACCTCATGCTGATCAGTCTTAATATATTTATAATAATTCACGAAATGTTACAAACAGACGTTAAAACAAGCAACAATGCATCTCCAAGCAACATACTTTGACAAAAGTCGGTGCAATTTAATTGTCCTTATTGATAGATGAAGTGATAACCTCATCACAAGATAAGTTAGGAGGGAAAGAACTTTTAAGTTAACGAATAAAACCTCCTTTAAAAATGTTCTGAAGTGCTAACAGTCCGGCAGCTATTTATACTAACATAATAATTAGAACAGCACTTAGCGCAGATGTGAGTAACAAAAGGCGGAAGGATATCGTGTGCACTCAACACATGAGTTTTCAGCCACGATTTATTTGTGTTTGGGACCCCTGCTGTATAACAGGACTAATGCCGAAGTTAGTAAATATGTATCTTTTAAGTTATACTTAGTGTTGGAAATTTCGGAAATATCCAAAGTAAGGACTCTCTCTCCTGGACCGCTCTTTGACCTTACATCTTAAACTTATTACTTTACGTGCAATTGTAGACTTTTTGACGTTGCAATATGGTAGGATATAAACTAGTTTAGTTAGAATGGCAACGCGAGTTGCCATGCGATTTCCCCGCCCACTCTATATAAAGGTTAGGTTACGTAAAAGCTTCTTACTAAGCCATGCACTCCTAGTCCTGCTGCGGATAACTGCGTGTTGCGAAACTGCAAATTAATTTCCCACGACGGAACGGAGACGGTATTATGCGTTTGGTGCGAGCGGATGTTTGTTTGTTTGTGTGTTTTCATCAAATAAATATTATTCATTAACGACCATGCATTTTTTTATGTTTCGCTGCCTAAGGCCGCGGCGGCTACTACGTCCATTGCCGGGCGTCTCTGGTACGTACAATACCAGGAGGTATTGCCAGTGGCGCCTATGATAACTTGCCTATTGAAATATTTTCATGGCTATTTTTTATTAAACTATGACCGATAGTTTAATAAACCCAGTGGTTCAAATTAAAAAAAAAAAAAAAAAAAAAAAAAAAAGTGGTTCAAATTCGACCATAATTAATGTAAATTATAGTTTTGAACATAATAAGAAAGTAAATATTTTCGACAGAACCGACTTGAAGTATTACTATGAAAAACAAACACATTTTTTGTTACAAAAATCTTAATATTGATTGATTGATCTTGAAATAGAATTTTTTTTTGACGTGACCGTGTGTGTGTGTGTCACTTCAAAATCTGCGATTGTTATTGTGAGTGTTAATATGGTTATGTCGGACATTCAGTATAAAGACAACCACTGACTTCATAACATGGTACGAGTATAAAACAAACTCGCTTCCAGCCCTATGTATGCTTAGATCTTTGAAATTACGCAACGGATTTTGATGCAGTTTTCACCAATGTATAGAGTGATTCTTGAGAAAAGTTGTTGTGTATATAATTTGACAATTACAATTACACTTATTTTTTACAATTATTTTAGACTATTATTTAACAATAAACGATGGAAATGTCACTTGAACTACTAATATATTTGCAATAAACACATTAGTACCCATATATGGATGTGTGTCAAAAGCGTCATGGTACATAGTGTGAGTTATGTAGTTCTGTTCAATTTTCAAAACAATTTTTTAATTCATACTCGTACGAGGAAATTGATGTTTCTTATTTTAATAGGTCTTATTTTATTTTTAGCAAAATGATCTCCGCGGCTCTTTTGCTTGTTCTCTCTTCCCGTGGGAATACATAACCGGGATATAAAGCCGATGTTTCTTATGAATACTGTAGCTATATTTTCGAAGAGAAAGCTTGTCTTGCAGGAGAACGTACTCGTATAAACGTTATATTATTATACTTCAATTTACGATTAAAACAAGGCATTGCGATGTACCTACCTCGCGGGAGTTGACAAAGATATCCTCGAATCTAACTGAACCCTATACATTTTATTGTAACCAGTCCAGGTATAAATGGTTTTTTTTTTATTTAAGGCGGCTTCCGTCAGAACAGCTAATTACCGCCGGGCGAATAAAAGGACATCTAGTTCTACCAACTACCAATATGTATTTAAGTATATCTGCGAGTTATCAAACTACGCCCAACGTATCCAGACTGCACCTCCTCTGTAATTCTGCTGTGCTAGTAACTCGGGGTTGAGCTATTGATCCCCGCGCGGGGCGTGCCATGTCTGTGTCGCCGGAATGCTGCGGCCAAGCGATGTCCGTTCGTGTTATTAATATATCCGTAAATATTTTTGCGAATATTTCCGTTCCCCTATTCGCAATACTAGTATAACTTGTGTGTGATTAGTTGAGAACTGCGCAAATACACATCGTTTCAAAAAAATATTCTAATAATTCGAGACTTCACAGTCCCCTTCTTTTAGTTGTAGCTTCTGTTTTATTCGGGAACAGTACAATTTTATATAAATGACTAAAAGCGGTTCAAGCGCAAGTCTTATCTTATCACATACGAGAAGTACTTCACTCGCCGACCGCGACGAGTGGCGAGTTGAGTGACGAGGCGAGTGACGAGGCAAGTGACGAGGCGGGTAAGTGGCCACACAATGCTCTTCGCTATTTCCCTCGTTATTTCACTCACCATTCATCGAATCGTGTGGCCGGTATTTTAAGTGTTTTATGTATTTTGTTCTCGGTAAAGGCCCATCCGTGCTTCAAAAGTCCACTGTGTTCGTGCATTATCCACTCAAGTAACATAACACAATACTAGCTACAATATCACAGACCAAAATACCGATAGTAACTATCTATCATGATAACACAGAAATATACCTACAGAAGTACTTACATTCTATTCCCTATTCTGTGCCTACGGTTAGTTCGATCGGCTACGACGTAGACCAGGTTTTGCATTATTCACGTGCGAGTCGGGCCACGCATAGAATAGGTAACCCATAATAGTCTCTATAACTCCTGAACTAACTTATAGTTTCAATTTAAAGTTCAGTACATGGACTATCATTATGATTTTTTTATGGATTTTTCGAGCTAACCGTTTATTATTAGACAGTAAGGTATGCAAGGCGACCGACAGGCGACAACCTGTTAGGGACATCATAGAATAATGCCAATCTCTCGCATTCATAAACCTACGAGTATGTAAACAATATCAACTACAATAATGTACCTCACTAATTGCTTGTCAAACTCTCAGCTCAATATTATGTTTTGTATTATTAGATAAATGACAATTCTCAGAGTAAATAATAAAACATCTGAACTATATAATATAGAAAGGGGCTCGTGGTCTAGTGGTAACCGACAATATTATCACATTGCAAAAGTTAAGCAACATCTAGTCAGGCCGGTCTTAGAATGGGTGACCATTTCTTAAGACACTGAGACCCCTCCATGTCTCGGAGAGCACGTTAAGCCGTCTGTCCCGGTTGTCATACAAACATCTATGGCAGTCGTTAGGGGTAGTTGGAGCCCTAAATCAAAAATCCGACCGGTTCAACTATAGAACTTTGATATCGCCCATGGGTTGTGGAGGTCAGATGGCAGTAGTGTAAATTCTTATGTGCTGACGTTAATAAGTGTTATTTTGTAACTTATATTAATAAATATTTTTGAGTTGAGTTGATTTTGAGTCGCTTCACGGTAAAAATCGAAGTACAAAGGAGCAGAGCGTACTGGCGTCCTGAGGGCTGAGCCGAGACATTAGTATACACGCTGATTTTATCACCGTCAGCACTACTCAAGGGTTCGCTTTCGGAATAATTTTTGAACCAAGTGGCAGCATTACTTTGAAAAACAAACGCATTTTCTTTTAGAAATAAAAAAAAAAAAATTAGTTTCTAGACATCAAATGAGAACCCGTTGTTTAGTTACGGTACAACGATAGTTACGGTACAGTTCGTTTTCATTCAACAAACTACGCCAGTCGCCAAGCCACCTCACCCCGCGCCTCCCTCTGGCACAGAGCAAGCGTGACCTCGTAACAGAGCTGGCGTCGGTTGTGTAATCGTGTGTGTCAGTGAGTAAAATGAGTCGCCAGTACGAATATTCGAACGTGGAGTATCTAGCAATGGTACAATTGTATGCCATTGCTAACCACACCCTAAAAGATGCTAGGCGATTGTTCTCCCAGCCGGAGCACTTAAAGTGATAGAGACACATTGAACAAGTTGAAAGACAATCAATTGAAACGTGCACGTTTGTGTATCGATAGGAATTGACTCCATATCGAGCAGTTACTTCGGTACAGAGAACTGTAAATTAGTGTAAATAAGTTTGATTTTATTTGTAAATAGCTCCAATTTTTTAAATACGCCTGAAATACCTCCTCGCAGTCAGTTCGATTGTGGGCCACTCTCACAGCACACAATACTATAGAGAGTGGCCCTCAACTTGACGACCTACTGATGTGCCTATTCACGCTCCGCTTAAAGAACCCAGGATTATATCTGAGAGGAAACACATGCACAGGCAGGGCGTTCCAGGCCACTATTGTTCGGCGAAAAAACGAACGTTTAAAACGCTCGGTTCTCGCGAACATACTATCCACTGTGTGGGAGTGGCATCTCTGCCCGACACGCGTTGTTCGGGATCGGAAGGAAAAGGGTAGGATCAGATTGAAGAGCTCTTCAGAACACTCACTGTGGTAAATACGGTAGAATGCGGCCAAGGAAGCTATTGTTCGGCATTGTTCGGCACTGAGCTAGCGGCTCAAGGCTTCGCGTTACCTCCGGACAATCTATAATACGGATAGCCCGTCGCTGCATAGCGTCGAGAGCGTCCAGCAGATACTTCGCGGAGCCGTCCCAGAGATGAGAGCAGTATTCGACGCAGGGTCTAATCTGCGTCTTGTACAGCAGACACCTCTGGTCCGGTGTAAAGAATCTCTTTATCTTATTCAGTATTCCTAGTTTCCGCGAAGCTAGCCCTATACATCTTTCGATGTAGTTTTTATTATTGAGCTCTCGACGAACGTC